>OZ016504.1:39029956-39278684 GCA_963966595.1 Physocephala rufipes
TATATATATATATATATATATATATATATATATATATATATATATATATATATATATATATATATATACGTGCTTTTTTGAAGTGTAAAAAATCAAAGCAGAAGGTATCTAGCTGTTTGGTATCACCTGTTATTAATTAAACATCACGTTCCAGCAGAACACCCTCAAGACTCTTGGGCCTTTTGCGCCTTCTGGGTTTTGTTGAATTTCGAGTCTCGTGTGCGTTATTGCAGGAAATCTTTTTTCTTTTCGAGCAAGACAAAGAAAGAATATAGACAGAAAGAGAGAGATAGAGAGAATGTTATTCAAGAAAAATAGAAAAATAGAAAGAGAAATGTTATAAAAGAAGTCATGTTGTTATTGTTTTTGCTACTAAATAATGCAACAGCATAAATAACAACAATAACAAGAAGCAAAATAAAGAATGAAAATAACTAAAGCAATTGCTGTAGGCTCACAAGTGCTATATGCCATTGAGATTTAAACTACTTTGGTTGGGCTCAGCCGACAGGATTTCAGTCGACAGGAATTGTCAGAGGAATACAGTAATTATGCTAGAGGAGATTGCATCTGAATAGTGTAATGTCCTGTAAATATCGCGCAGCAAGTATTATGCATGATGCATTGTATGCAATGCGCCTATATGTACACTATATATAGGATACCATGTGCCAAGTCCAACGCACGCAAATCCATTGCATAAAATTACAATAACAATTTCTTCAGTAGCAGGATATAAACAAGGAATGAACAGCCGGAGCGATGCGCCTACAAAATTGCATAATAATAATAATAATAATGACAATAACGATGATGATGCTGATACTGTTAATAATTATGACACTTTGAAAAAGTTTCATTTAAGACTACGTTGACGATTATGGTGATAATAAAGAATATGTTTGAGGTACTTACAATAAGGATAATAAATAATTGAGATAAATATTCTTTCACTTGAATAATATCAAAATCTGATCCGAAACAAATAATAATGAAAATTTATTTAGATTATGTTTTCCGATATTCGAGATAATTATAAAACCGAGGATGAAAAAACGACATCATAAGAACGTTCAGGGACAAAAAGGATGGTTAATAAATGTTCGATAATGACGATAACATTGATTGAAATAATCGACTTTATATCATATCGAAACTATTACGGAATAAAAAGACGTGCCCAAACGCCAATACAGATTATGATGGAAATGGCTCTGTAAGGATTCACGATTCTTTTTTTTTAAATTATATTTACGAAGAATTAAAAATAAAATGTTTGAAGTTATATATTTGTGTAAAAAAATTATACCGAAGCCGAAAAAACGAAAGCAGATTTAAACTGAGCAAAAAGTGATTTGAATTATTATTAATTCTTTTGATATAAGGTGAAATACAATAAAAAGGATACAATAAAAATATAAGAAGAAGAAGACCAACTGAATTTATAATTACACTAAAGATCTAACAGTTTTTGTTTACCTTCTAATAACACTAAATAATTCGTGTGTTTAATAGTCGTGATTATCGTCTTCCTCACCTGTCTGAGGGGAGTGTCTCACAGACTGCCACTCCCCTCCATCAAATGCAGGAGGAATTTACATGAAATTGAAACGCTCAATAATTTTTTTATTAAATATTACCTTTTTTACTTTATAATATTCAGAAAAGAAAAACAGTTTCGTTTTACCTTCAGTAAAGTAAAGTGCAAAGGACCCTCTAAGTTTTATATGTTTGTATTACATGTTTGTATTTATGTTTGTGTGAAGTAATTACATTCATATTCAATTCATATTTTATGCCTGTTGCGTTATATAAAATATATTTTTTTACCAGAGGCGACGTGAGTCGAGCAATGAAATGCAAAAATTAAAAACGCAACAAACGGTTATTAACCCTACTACGATTAACATGCTAAAATAACACAAATAACGTGCGAAGCAAATGAGAGAATGGGGTAGAGAGACTAAGAAAAAAAATAAACTAAAGGGCATTCAATTGCATCATGACCTATGAGTAAAACGGATATGAATAAATGAAAGCAAATAACGTTACAACAACATGCATGCATGTAAACAGCAGTGTCAGTGTTAGGGGAAGAAGGAAAGTTCTTACTACCACTGAATCAGAGAAGGAAACGGATATGGTTAAGAATATGCTAACGGTAGTGTATCCGTCAACCAAAGGTTCTTTAAGAATATTCGGTTTATCTGTTGACAAGCAGTTTTAAAGAAGGCCTTAAAAACGTGCAAAAAGTGTAACATTTTCAGGCGCGCCACAGGATGTCAGGCGTATGTAATGCGATTGAAAAGGATAATGCAAAGGATTGTAATATTGTATTACATTTCAATGGACGAACGAGTTTAAATATTTATTGATCTTTGTATTTGAGTGTGTATGCTTCAGTGTGTGTGTGAATACATATGTTTGTATGTGTTTCGTACGTACGAAACCAATAAGACTGCAATGAACGTCTCCATTTGGTTGGACTTTAAGACTTTGGAAGGAATAGTGTTTTCATTTCTACATCATTTCCTTTGAAAGAGCGAGAGAGAGAGAGAGTGAGTCCTTTTAAACTGAAAACTTTATGCAGTTTCTGTTCAGTGACTTTTAAGCCTATTTAAAAAGTTTCAAATGACAATTGGTGTGGGCTGCATGTGGTGGTCGCGTCATGGCGGTTGGTTGTAATGCTCGACACTAAATTCAAATATGCTCTCAGCCCCAACAACAACAACGATTATGGCATAAATACTTACAAAGTATACCCAATACCCGAGAGCTCGCCGTGAGTCGAAAGCCACCAAATGCAACGTAAATTATCTTCAAGGATTTGATTGTAGAAGAAATCAGCAGAGGGAAATCTGAAGGAAAATTGACTGTGTCTCGCATACAGACATTTCAGCACCCTGTAAAATGCAGTTTGCTTATTTTATTGAAAAATATGGACATGATGCCCTAAAACGTGAAATTTTTAAAACTCTTGAGGGGTGGTAATTTCAAAATTTTCGCAATAGGTGTTTAATTAATTATAAAGAAGATCATTAAGGAAAAGTTCGTAGCATATTTGTCCCAATATTAAATTGAAACAATTTCTCACTCTTTCGTTGGTTAAATTTCAAAATGTCCTTTGCCATCTCTTTCATTTATATTTTATATTAGAAGAGCTCCTTTGCAAAATTTCGACTTTTAAATTCAAATATTATGTTTAAGTGTTTATGAAACAGCCCGAGATTTCATTTTGATATTTACAGATTAATTTTTTTTACTTGGAAAACAATTATTTTTTGTTTGCTTGAGAAAAATGAAGAGTCAATTCCGAGGAGTAAATTTTTTCGTTATTTATTCTTCGTTATTGGTCTAAAGGATTGTAAAAAATATCTACTACTGCTTTTTTGATGATTTCGCAATGACTCGACATGTCATTGTTGGATAACAGATTATGAAGCATTCTTGACTAATATTGAGATATAAGATTTCAAAAAGGATTAGCATCAAAATAACGTATGCCTTAATTCAATTCAATGAATAAATTCAGATTTTTAATTGGAATCCTTAATTAAAATTGGAACAAATTGCCTTTGAGTGTGTACGTGTTTTATCTGATTTCGTTTTGGTTTACTGTGTTTTTCCTTCGTTGGGGACATTTCATAACGGTAACGAATCCAGCCTCAAAGTCAACCATAGAAAGTTATCCTAAATTCGAAAATGTCACGAAGCAGATCACGCTGCTTTTGACATCATCAGCTCGATGACATTTTTCTTTATTTTTAATTGTTACAAAACTCTTAGTCTCTCCTGTTTACTCCCGTACTGACTTCTTTTTCCACTTTCTCTGCTTCTCCATCTCTATTTTGCCCTCCTTTCCTTATCGCAATATATGCCTTATCTCTCGTGGTATTAATTATCAATACCATCGAGCCAAAAGAGTTGAAATTCATTTTATTTGATTACCCTTGGGAAAAGATCACGGCGTCCTTTTTGAAGGATGCATTTTATTTGATCGACATTTCGCCTTTGCCATATGTCGTGTATATGTCGTGTCGTGTATACTAGTATCAGGTTCTATGCATGTGTGCGTGTGTGTTTATTTTTTCCTTAAAGTGTAATTAAGTAATTAATTTCGTAATTAGACGATTTAGTTTAGATTAAATATATTTTTTTAATTAATTATTTTCAAGAATAATGAAGATTATTTGAAGCAAAACAAAATTAAGACATAATGATATTTACAAAATAAGGCATTTTCATTTGGTCCGTAATTTTGAATTTAAAAAATAATGAGGTCTAAAACCCGAAATTATTGTCGAAATTAATTTGTGCTTAAGAGCACTATGCTCCCTAATCAGTCCTCAATATTTGCATCGAATGATATCGACATTATTTAGGTTTAAATAAACAATATTTAATACAAAACTGAATTTTGTCTTTTATCTTTGATAATTGTGAATGTTATTTTTAGTTAACATTTGGATTATTAAAACATCGAGTTAATAAAAAGTTATGGTCGAAAATATTTTTATAGAGGTATCATTTAATATTATTTAGTTTTATTATTGTAATAAGGTGCTACAATTTGTGAACTATTGTTTATGAAATAAGCCTTTTCAATGAAAATCCTTGACGAATTTATCATTACAAATTAATGCATTTGCATTTGATAATAATTCGTCAGGGTTGAATGAAAAAACTACATGATGCCAATTGCAATATTAATATTGCTGGAATTAAGGTTGAATTTTTCTAAAAAAAATTACGGAAACTGAAAGGAAAATGTAGGCAGTGCAGCGATGGGTTGAAAATATCGGCACTCGTTTGTCTCCAAATCAAAACAGAATGTCAAAAAATTAGTCCGAAAACAAGAGAAAGGGAGAAGAATTTTAAGAAAATATATGAATCAAATAACATTTTTTATATAAAATATTTTTAAAATTATACGAATTTATGAATGATGAATGAAACAAAGTTGTTATCAAAAGCCTTTTTGTGTCGAAAAGTATCAAACGCCAATTTATGTAAAATTTAGGAAATATATTCATTTTTTTAACATTTCTAAATGCATTTAAAGGTAAAATTTATTCAAAATTTTTAAAAATTTCCTGCCACAGATTGGACGCGAGTGTTTACTTTACATTTTAACTTCTGTCTCTACCGCATCTCTACCCACCTCAAAAATGAATTTCAAAATGTGTAGAAAATTAAAGAAAGAAACCAAATTTTTTCATTAAAAGATGCGTAGCTGGTTAATTAATGGTCATTATTGCGTCGTCATCCACTTTCTTTGAACTATGTGGTTATGGGTTTATCCAAGTTGTGGTTTTTATTTCGATCCTCCAGAAAGGGCCCATTTCTTCTCCTTAAAGTAAGCTTATAAAGAGGTTGACCAGCTTATAGTTTTTGTTTCATTGCCATCGAGATCTGAGCTATGGTTAAATTCTCGAGTCAGTGGCTCATCGGGAGGTGAGTTTAAAAGCAATTTCAAATTTTTTTCGAACATAAAAACAATCAGCAAAAAATACAAATAGAAAAACATAAAATAATAATGAAGTAATATATAAAAAAATAAATAAACAATCTCAATAGGTAACATACTATAATTGCGACAAATGCTTTGAGAGACACCTCCGCCTTGTTCTAATTTTAAAAAATGATTATTTGCTTTTGTCAGAGGCGTTGTGATTAATTTCGAAAAAAAAATATAAAATAAAACGAACCATAATAAAGACTCAGCAAACAAAAGTGTCCGTTGTTTGGTGAAATAACATGAAAAGACAACGACAAAAAAGGAACCAACAATGATGGGTCGATAGGTGACTGGCTAGCTGACTGACTGACTGACTGACTGACTACTTTTATATTATTTAAACGTCTGTTAGTGCAGGAGGTTATTTGGCTTACTCCGTAACCAAAGAGAAGAAGATAGATAGAGCATTAAAAGAAATAAGATAAAGAACAAAGAGAAATAAAAAGCGAGGAAGGTAAATAAAAAGCGTTTGCATTTTTAATGCTTTGGTGAGAGTGCGTTAACCCGAAAAAGGACACGAACCTGACTGCGTATAAAGAAAGAGGCTGTTAAAAAATACAAAAAATACAAAAAAGAAGGATAAAAAAGAATTGAATAGAAATAAAAACCAAAACAAATATTTTTGTTATATAGTAGTATTGAAATTAAAAGTTGTTTCCATGCCTAAGAATTGGAGAATAGATCGATCCTATTTTCAAAAACGTCTCGTGCATTAAAGAAGCATCCTTTGAATTATATTAACACATATTTTTGACAATCTACAGCCTTCTAAGACATATTCTTATACTCGTAGATACATTTTGGAAAAGGGTATCTTTTATTTGCTTTCGTTAAAAATGTTCTATATTGCCGTGATGCAATCATTCCAACATTGTTTGTTTTCTGATTTCTTTTTTAAAATTTATTATCCATGCCTTCTACTTTTCCAGCCTATGCGAGAAAGTAACCCCCTTTAAAGCAAAAGGTAAACGTGTAAGAAGTCAAGGTCAACGAAATAAATAAATGTATCCAAGTTTATATTTTGTTGTCATGATTTCAATTAACTCTCGGCAAAATCGCCATGGTTATCGTTGATGTTGGGGCATATTTGCCAATTAGCAACCCCTTACACATCTTCCCCCTCTCACGACCTTCCTTGTTCTTCACACACTTATCAGCTACAGAGTAAATCAACAGAAATCACAGCAGGCGTTATGCTTCTATTAAATGTAATTTAAATAAATTTTAATACAGTATGTTATGAGATTCATCCGAAGCTGTATCTAAACGAAACGAATTGTATGAATCTCAGTTTGAATGCTTACCAATAATTGCCGGAATAATTGGCTAAAAGTGGAAGATGGTGTGCTTGTCATATATTTATTTATTTCTTTAAAAAATTAATGAAATATACATTCGATCATATAAAACTACTGTTTCCTGTTTCATTTCTAGGACCATAGAAGGTTCGCGATTACACAGTCTTTTATTATTCTTTTGTTATTTATCACAATTTCTTTTAGAAATTCTAACAGTTTTTATCCTCGCTATTACCACGACTTTTATTCATATCACTGCAAAAAAACTGGTCTTGTACGTAAAAGGCTCTTTCACTTTATACAACTCTCGACGTGAGCTCTTCATTCATTCATCTCGGAGATAATTTTGATCTTCAAACAGAGAGATCGGATGGAGGGACTCAAGGCGCAATTTGAAAGCATTTTATAATGGCATCTAAACCATTATGCCTTATGCAATATTATACTCTATATACCGCATATACAGACAGATTTCCTTTGCAAGAGATAAAGCCACAAAACCAAAACCGGAAGTTCATTGTATTCCTGAAATTATAACTATGAATTGTGTTTGCATTAATTCATTTGAGTGATTCTTTATTCTTCATGTTATTCTATTCAAAAAATTTTTTTGAGTTCCAATTCTACGAAGATATTTCTGATTATCTCTCTGGGTGACAAATGTACGTGACGAATGAACGTGAGAAATGTTAATATTTTCGGCTTAATTCTGTACATGTGGCAATTTATAAAATTAATTTAAAATGATTCCTGGTAAAGATTTTTAAGTCTCAACTGGGGAAATATTGATCAAAAATAAAAATGTTCTCGTTTTCAAAAGTTTTCTCTGCTCCGTCATTGCGATTTTCAAATCTTTTGTTTTGCTCGTGGCAATTTCTAATACCGAAAAATTTTATTATCCATATAAAATCGCTAAACGTGTTCGTATTGAGGTTGAGCATATTTTCTACTTATTTTTCCATCAATTTTCCATTTACAAAGTAATTCGAATTGCAAACCGCATTCTTGACATTATATAAACTATTCTCTTCTTCTATTCTTCCCGCACACACATCCTTATTATTTCACTCTACGGCAGGAGGAAATTGTTTCTGTCTTCCTTCACGCCCTATGATCCCTATATGAGATCCACGAATAGAGAAACGAACGGTATTCGTCCGAACAATAGAAGTAAATTTGATCTCTTCCACTGACCTACTTTCGTGCAATTGTTGTTAACTTTGTTGTTGTTGTTTTTAGCTTTGTTGATTTTGTTGTTTTTATTATTGTTTTCGATGTTGTATGTTTTTCTTTTCTCTCGAAACTTTACTTTTTCTTAGTTCTATTACGTTGACACATTCTTAATATAACGAGAAATTCAATTAGAGGCTGGCATGTATCTAACCTTGGTTTACTATTTGGGCGATCCGTTATCAGTAATTTTTAAGAAGTTATCGTTCCTCCCTAACGCGAATGTAACTGAATGAATTACATTATTCCAATTATTGTTGGGTCATGGGGTCGGTGGTTAATTTTTATGATGGACCACTCGAGTTATTGGAATTTATTTTTGCTACGTTCGACTAAATTAAACATCAATAATACGTTATCCATTTGCTTATTCATTCAGTGTTTATTCATCAGTGCATTTATTATTTATTATTCAGCAAATTGTTGCGGCATTATCAACCTTATTTTTATTAAAAATATCCGATTAGATTTAATACGAACGAATAAATTAAGTCCTTAAAAGTATTTGATCCGTATTTGATACATCTTACTAAAAGTTCTTCTATAAACATTCCCTAAAAGTATGCATCAAAATTTATTTGCCTAACAGTCATCAATATTCATTGTTGTTTCTTTTTCATTTTCATTCTCTCAAAAATGGTTAGGATTAACAAAAAATAAAATCTTGAAAACCATTTTCGTATTACCACCGCCTAATTCAGTCAACTTCACTAATACATACTCAATATAATGCCAACCAACTCCATTCTTATTCAGTTCCTTTGGGTATCTACTTATCTTCAGGGTATTCTAACTCATTTACATTATCATACCAACTCCTTATGTGGTTTATTTTTGCTAGTTCTTAACCTAATTTTTTTGAATTGCAAGAATTTGTACTTAAAAGCATTTCATTGTACATATTTTGAATCATTAAAAAATTATTTTAGATATGCTGCGCTGTTACAATTCGGCTCAGTGGTTGTTGCGGGTTGAAGTTATTGTTATTGTTGTTGTTGTTGCTCTAAAGCATTAACTCAGAAATAATAGAATTCAATTCTGAAATGCTTAGGAAGCAGATTTCTTACGTTGTGAATAAGACGGAAACTGTAAAAGATATTAAGAATATAAAGAAGAGAACACTGAAGAGGATGATTAAGTAGAAAAGGCGAAGGGGGCCGAGGGGTAATAGGTTTAATAATTTAATGATAAAAAAAATAAAATGAAATTAAGTGAATATTCATTAAAAATGGTAAACCTTTAAATTCGAAAGTTATAAAACGAATTGATTCGTTTTAGTTCATTCATGAAGTCAATCAATAAATTGTGAATGAAAAAATCCCTTCGTATAGACCCAAAAATACATGAAAAATGGAGCGATAGGATTAGAGGAAAAGTGAAGTGTAAAACAGTTCAAATGCTTCTTAACACTATCATCAGTAACTAAAAAGACGTGGAAAGCATTGAAACAAATTGAACATAAAAAATGAGAAAGGGATCGAAATAAAAGGACAAACTTCACAATTACGTTTGCAATAAAATGAGACATGGACCGACAAAGTCAAAAGCGGAGCAAAGAGAAATAGCCCAGAAAAGCGGAGCAAAAACGTAAGAAACACAAAAAGTATTTTCCCTTAAAAAATAGAAAACCGAGAGAAATAGCACCGTAAATAATACAAAATGGGGCCAACATTGACACTAAACTGAAATTTATGCTAAGAACAAAAAAGACAAAAGTGTGAGAGGGAGTTTGAGACAGAGGGTGGGATAGAAAAAGCGGGATAAGAAGGAGAATAAGTGGAATTACACGAAGGAAATCTCTAAAAAAATCAAATTAAATCTTTGGCTAAAGGATAAAAATAAAATAAAAACAGAAATCCATTGAAAGGAACACAAAGGAAGGAACAGAGATTTTATAAGAATGATAAAATCCCTGAAAAATGGGCCAGCGTAATGACCCTCGTATTTTCATAGAAATAGAATAGAATAAGAAGAAAGAACGTGAACAGAATCAAAATGAACGGAAAGTAATAGAATGGTATTGGAATGAATTAAATTTAATTAAATTAATTATATTAAAGTAGAACGTAATAAATCGAAGAAGTCGGCTTTAAGTGATTTTTCCTACCGACCCCAACCGAGGTAACTCGGTGATCATACACAATATCATCAAATTCTGAACCCGAACCGCACTAATTCGTCAAACTAAATCGTGTTGTATTACTGAGTCGAGCAAATTGGTTTTAAGAGATTTCTAATACATTGAACTGAAGTGGGTGGTTCTATACAGTCTAAGTCTAAACTCAAAATGGATGAATTTGTCGAACTCTATCAGATGAAAATTAGTGGAATTGGCATCGTCGTCATAGGCGTAGTCAATTTTATAGATTAGAGCCCGAGCTAGGTGGATTTGTCGAACTGACTGATTGTCGAATTGAATTGAATTAGTTCCTCTGAATTGAAACAATTAAATTGAACTGATGTCAACTGATTAAATCGAACTAGTTGGTTCCACAAAATCCAGTTGAAACGAATTTTACCGAAATATAAACTCATTAAATCACACAAAACATAATAAACTGATTCCAACTAACCGAACTTTATCAGACGGAATTGGTTGGTTACCCACTATCGATCAAGCCAAATCGTCTCTTCGAAATGAGTCGAACTCGATTAATGATTCAGTTAATAAACATCATTATTTCACTTTTTGATGATTATTCTAATATGAAATATTATCCACCCATAAATATCGTCTTGCAGTTCGTGGCAAAATTTCCCAATTTTTTTTTCATTTTACACAAAAGCATTTTGAAATGCTGATTGCTGTTTGTGCAATGCTGTATCTTATTACAGATATTAATGCTTAAATTTTATTCCAACGCCGATGCTCAGAGCTTAGAAGTTAGTATGTATTTTGTAATCCAGTTGGTTTTATAGCGTTCCTCTGAGTGCAGAAATTGTTGCTTTCTATTTGAATGAAGATGGCATGGCGCCCGTGGGTAAATCAGCAATGATGCTCTTATTGCGGCTTCTGATTTGCTGCCACTGCTTCTTCTTATGTCTCTGCTGCGGTAAATGCTGCGCCGTTTACCGAGTTCAGTTGCCGAATACGCTGTGACTGATGGACAATGAGTCGGCCAACGCACTCGAGCGTTCTTATCATTTTATTGCAAGCTTTTTGGATTGCATTTGGAACATTTTTGTGTAGATTTTTTTTTTGAATTTTGTTGGTAATAACAAATTTTGTGTGTTGCCGTTTTTGTCCTTTTTGGCCATTCCTGCAGTTCATCTTTTATGTTGATTCTGGCTAGAAAATCGAGTCGAGCGCGACTGAATGTAGGCGACTGGGCAAAGAAAAGTTTGTTGAACTGCGGATTCTTTGTGGTAAAGAAAGAAATAGCTTGCCTACTTTCAGGCTGAACATTTAGAACATGAGCGATTATATGCGGATAGGCACGCACATGGGTGTGTGTGCGTTTAAGCCGCGTTTTATTTTATTTTTGACCGGAAATAAGGATGTAAATATTAAAATGTTTTCATTTCTGAATGTTTTTTTAAGAAACCGACACTTTTTGCATAAACTTTGAATTTGAAAATAATTTAAAAACTAAAGATGGCTTTCATTACTAGATGGGTCTGAAAGGGTCTTTATTCCAAACAATTCGCCAAAAGACCCGAAATTGTATTATGCAGAATTTATATCTTAAAGAGATATCCTATCTAGGAAGTTGTTGTACTAGTTAAAAAAATGAAGGCAATAATTATTTTCTAGGAAAGGAGAGATATGATAAATGATATGTCATAAACCCAAAATCAAAATAATTTCTAATAAAATAATTATAAAAGCATAATGTCTTCAAAAACTCACGACGGTTACTCCAAATTATCAGTCATAGTTTCCGTGTCAAAAGAATTCTCAAAAATTCACAGATTTTAATTTATGATTTAATATTTATACGAAAATGCATCATTTGTTATTGCCTTCCTTGCACCCTATTCAAAAAAGGAAAAAGCGACGCTGGCTGGCAGCATATCGATTGCTTTTGTGCGGTTCAAGTAGTTCGTACTTCACCGGTTACGACGCAGTGGCACAATTATTGCGATGGATGCTAGTTCTTGTTGATTTTGACTTTTTTCATATTAAGCAAAGTTAAAACATCGTTTGCATAATCGTTTAATCGTTTACGTGAGCTCATTGCCTACGTATCAAACAATGTTACGTCTTTGCATCGTTTTCTAGCGACGAATGAGTAGATACAGAACGATAAATGCAGGTTGTGCATGTGTATGTGTGTGTTTAATGTGTGTGTTTGTGGATAAATAAAATCTTGCCCGTTGCAAAGTCTGACTGGATTCGATAGCGTTTGAATAGTCGTGTAATCCGTTAACGACCCATTTAAACGTAACGAACACTGAACAAATTTTTATTTAATTGCGTTGCCTGTGACGTTAAACGTGTCAAGTGGTTTGTTCAATTTTTGTAGATAGCATGATGGGAGGGCAGTAAGAGGAGAGAGCAAAAAAAAAAGAGAGAAAATAAATAGGTGATGATAGATCATTTAGCCACATAGCTCAGCCAATGTAGAGGAGGATGATGATGAACAAAGTATGAAAGCAATCTCCGAATACAATCAAATATTTTTTACATTTGAAAATTGACTTTTTTTACAATTAAAATATATGTATTTCTTCCTCAATTGGACTAATTAGGGTAATTATATAAAAACTCACTTGAAAAACTAAATTCAAAATCTGCAAAATCTTAATCAAAAGGCTTTTTTTCATACGGGAAATAATTCTATAAAATTGAAATTTATAATTATGTTTAAAATCATTTACTTTCAAAACTTTTATAAGTGAAGACAGTGATCTGAAGTTTTTTGATTAACCTTAAGGTCACTAATACAAGACAAAACTTTTAATTTGTAATTATTTCTCTATTATAAATTTTTTTTACTATTTTAGAAATTTAGCGCATTTTTGCATTTGAAAACGCGCCATTTCCTTTTCCACATCATCCTATCACTATCATTATCTCTTCTTTTCATCTCATGCGCATACATACAGATTACACGCCCACACCCACAGACGCACACATTTGTAAACTACAAAATTTTTGGTGACAACGAACGCTGAAGCATTATTTCTTAGTTTCGTGGAATACATTTTACGAGATCATATGCATGTAAGAGTGTTTATGATGTGTGTGTGTGTCTATGCATGTATGGATATTAAATATTCCTCCTAACGGTGTTTGCGGTAACTTTACATGTATGCGTTTATTTATAAATATTTTCTACCGTTTATCCGTTTCTACCGTTTATTTTCTACCGTTTAAATTCATTAAAAATATTTTTGTAAAGTAATTCAATGCAGTCCAGGATAAGGGAAATCAAAGCGGCAATGCGGCAAAACGCGACGCGATGAGTTACGATGCTTTACAACTTTAACAGGCTTAAGGCATTCAACAGTAATCGATCCGGTGTGTCGTTTGGTGTCTTTAGGGACGTTGTACCTCCTTGTTTTGAAAAGCTGTTTTCTTTACAACGATTTATAAATCATAGCGATGTGTTTTCGATTACTTCTAACATTGAGATTATATTGCATAGATATTGTTAGAGGAAGTCAAGTGTTTTGATTTTGAAAGACTCAAATTTTTATCGAGACACGCTGAGAGTGATTACTAATATGTTTCGAAGTGCTGCTTTAGAACTTAACTGAATGCATTCATAAATTGCATGCATTCATAAACAAAATCAATACTATGTGCACTTTATATAAAAATGTAGTTTTATTTTAATGAGCGTCCTACAATTTTCGTTCTGAATTAAAGACGCGTGACATTCATATATTTCGAATTTGATTTTATGCAATTATTAAAAATTTTTATTAATAAAAAAGAAATGTAAAACACAGTCTGCGTTATCTTTAATCGTGAAGTCAGATATTTTAATTGAAAATTTAGCTATTGAAAACACTAATAATACTTTCAATTAAATTTTGTGTCCAAGAGTAATGTCAGGAATGCTTCAGAAATTATTTCAATTCCCTTGTCAATATAAAAGTTATGAAGAAGCAAGAATCATATACCAACACAAACACAAACACACACAAACACATACACACAAAGGATAAACGCAAACCAAAAGAAAACAGAAACTCACTAACTGTTGTTCACACTAAAGAGTTCAGTACATTGCTTTATTCGAAATGCTCTCAATTTGAATATTTTATGGAATTCAGTGAATGATGAGCTGAACAGATTCGTATAAATGAACCTATGGTACGACGATGATGATGAACGCAGTTGCGGGAATTTCGGTCGATGACTTGACACCGAAAACAGTTTAGTTTAGTTTACAGAGTAGTGAGTCTTTAATGTTTGCTTAAGTGCTCTCTTTTTGATTACTTTTTTAAAGGAAAATGAGCTTTTTAATTTGTTAATTTTTTATATGAGTACGAGACCCAAAGAGGAAGAAATTGGGCACTATTTTATTCAAATTAAATATAATTTTCCGGTTTTTTGTTGTTTTTTTCAATCTATTAAAACAAGTTAATAAATCTGAACTTAAATTAATAAATACTAAAAGTAATGTAGAAGACATTATGCTGAACCAAATTCAGACGGCACTTTGTTTTCAATGATTGCTATGGATATTGCTATTGTTGTTTATGATTTAATTGTTGTTGTGGTATTATTGCGATTCAGTGACATTCTCTTTCTCACCAATTTGTTGAATGTTTAACTAATAAATTATGATCATCCTTCACAAAGCAAAATTGAACAAGTTGTTGGGGCGCAGCATAAACTAAATAAAAAATCCACGTCGATTAAAAAAATGATATTGAAAATATCACTCAAGCAAATCAGTGTAATGCATATATTTGTATATATATTTATAGCTTTTATTCAATTACGCGAACAATCATATACGACTATGGTGATAACAACCACATCTATAATAGCAACAACCACAAAAACACCCTCACAGCCAATAATTCACATAAATCTACTCCTGAGAATTGCTTCATTGAATTACGCGGATTTCATGCGGTGGTCGCGTGAAAATTTCCATACGATTTATAACAGTTGCCTGCGTGCCGCTGCGAGCGAAACATTTTAAATCGAATGCAGCTCATTTCGAAATGGTGTATCTGTGATAATATTTGAAAATTTAACGGTTATAAAAATTTCAATAAGGAAACCGACTTTTTCAATATCGTATAAAAATGTTTACTAGTATTAAATTGACAATTTTTCGATTTCTTTTCACACAATGTTGACTCGTTCGTATTCTACTTGTAGTATTGAATCGGAAACCGGCTCGCTACCTTCTAGCGGCGTATCCTCTCCACCGGCACAGTCTACAAAAACAACAACATTAATAGGAGCAACAGCAACAGCACCAATAGCAATAGCAACATCAGCAGCAGTAGCAGCAGCAGTAGCAGCAGGAGCTACCGTGAAGGCGGTTGCCGCCACAGCTGCCACAAGCGCCACATTCAGTTTTTCCGAAGAACAAATTACCACACGACCACATTTGAGTAGTCATCATCACTATCATTTGCCGCATCATTTTCAGCATCCTCATCACCAGAATCATCACACACACGGCAGTGTACCAGTGGCCACACCCACCATACCCTCTTCCTTTAAAATGCACAGTCTTAGCAGCAGTAGCAGTGATGTACTGAACGCCATGTCAACTGCCGTTGGAGGTGGTGTTGATCCAAGAGATGCTGAACTTAGTCGACGTTCGCCATCGCCACCTACTGCTGCTGCATCATCCACAAATCTTTTACTCACTTCAACGGACAGTGCTTCACACGCATCAGCATCACCCGCTAAATCATCTTCGCGACTGCGCGACTCTTCGTCGCATCATCGTGTCACCATCGATGAATCAAATTTGCCGCTGTCATCGTCATCTGGACATCATGCAAGAAGTGGACGTGACTCTATTCCTTCGTCACCGGCCAGTAGTTCGCAACAGCAGTTAGCGGCGTTAAGTGGCGGTGGTGGGGGTAGTGGTGGGGATGGTGGTGGCGGTAATGGTGATGAACACATTGGTAGCGACACTAGAGGTGATGTAGATGATCGTCAAACTGGACACCTCGCGCTCATGTATCACTCGCATCAGTTGACCAACTACCCAGTATTGCCAGCCATCAAGCGCACACATCGTCCTTCCTTTGTCTACCCGCCGATGCCGCGTGTGAAAGCGTGAGTAGTGAATAATTTTTCTTTCTAACGAGAGTAAGTTTTATTATCATAATTTGTGATGAGAATTTATTATCGCTAAACGAAATGATATCACGAGTCGAAATTCAAAAAACGTCTGCGTCACTAAAATCATCTTTATTACCTTTCAGTTACTCTTAAGGATATAATTATTGTTATTATTATTATAATTATTATTATTATTATTACTATTATTATTTTTATTATTTTCACATCCTTCTCCCCAAAAGCAATAACAAAAAACAAGCGAAAGCAATAAAAATATGTTTACTACTAAATTGTTGTCGAAGTCGGTTGCCCTCGTGCCGTGATGCAGCGTAAAATATCCTTCTGCAGTAATTACTCCTGATAATAGTTATCCAACAGTAATTCATACTGAGTTATATTTCTTATTTCCAGAAAGATTAATTATTTTATAATAAGAAACTATTTTAGGGACCAACCGGAGCTGAAAACGGAAAATAGAAAAACCCGAAAGAATAAAACAAACAAAACTCAAATATAAGTCCAAGAGTCCTAAGGAAGGATACCAGTTGTAGGAAAAGAGGAAGAAGAAAAAAAAGGGTATAATGAAATTATTTGAAATGAAAATTATTAGAAAATTGCAACAAAGTGAAAATGAAGTAAAAAAATCTAAGTGAAATATTTATGACGAATAAATTAAAGAGGGAGAGAGATTGCGAAGGAGAGAGCGAGAAGGGAGAGAACAGAATCTTGATTGTGTGGAACAGGAGCGCGTATAAAGGCTAGACACGAGAAATGCGGAAGAGAGCTGAAATTTAATAAACCGGCTTCAACCGCATACTTCTTTTGAAAACACACACACACGTACATTTACACAACTTGTTGTGTAGTTTTCTTCGGTCTCACAGTTATCGCTCGTATGTTGGTTTGTGTTTATACGTTTTCCTATATTTCACTCTTTTCTCGTTGTGATATTTCATATGTGTGAATAGTAACGAGCGCAAATTGACGTTGCCGCCTAAGCGAACGCGCACAGCATGTCGCATGCAATCGAATCACAAACCATGCTAATAATTGAAAATTTTCTGCTCTAGACTTTGCACTTGAACGTTTTCAAATTCATTCGAAAGGGAATAAGGGAAAACGGAAATAGAAAGGAAAAGAAGAGGATGTGCGAAGAAAACGACGACGAGCATGTAGAAAAAAAGACGCCGATAAATCAAAAAATCACATAACCAAAACTGAGTATTAGTTTCGTAGAGTCATAGAATCGTATTCAGAAAATTCTCCATCCATTCTTCCATTTCCGTTTCCATTTCTTATTCCAGCCGTTCTAAACGCTGTTTATTTAAGATTACAAATATTCATTCAGTGTTTGCTTCTACACTAATTGTTAATCGACACATCTTCCTCTCTCAAAATGTAGTTAATGGCTTCGAACTTTTTGCTATGCTCGCTTTTGGTGGTGTTCTTTGGTGGCAGTCATAAAAGTTCGTCTGGAACTCATTTACACACTTCACACATTGAAGGTGTTGCTGGTATATGTCTAAGTAAAAATCATTTCATTATTGTCATTCTCGTGCGTTGCCAGACTGTGACGGTTTCGCTCTGTCATTTTACTCTATCAGTCAACGAATCTTGCCTCTAATTTTTCGTCGTTACTGCTCTTTCTCAACATATCTATCTCTTTCTGTCTCTGTAAATATGCTTTTCCAAGGATGCAGATGTTTAAATCACATTTGAAGATATTGCATTTTGTCTTTTTTCAAAAAAGTTTCATGGAACCTTTTTGAATATTAATCAAAGTTTTAAATAGAAATTTAGTTCTTAAAATTAATTTGAAATATTCAATATCGTAAAATAAATTGAAAGAAATTAGAATTTTTTTATTACAGAAAAATTTTAATAAAAATATCTCAGAACGTAATTTTTGATATTTTTTAAGCTTTCGATTAATTTTGAATAGCAAGCGACTTCTCCTTATTGCATTAGAGAAACGTAAGAACACAAACATAAAAACAAATTAGAATATTTAATTAATTTTCAGTTGTCTGGATTGGTTTTTTTAATGTAGTCTTTTTCGCCAATATTCAATTTTATTTTATTACGGCGAAGATTTACTTCGTTTTGTCCTCTCCTTTTATTTCAAAAATTGCATTCTTAGATTTTGTTTTTTTTACTTGAGTCATTCAACTCAGTTACTAAACGGAAATTAATGATCCGAAAATATTTCAAATATTGATTTGCAATTAATTCCGCGCATTTCGTATGATTAAATTTTATCCTTCTCTATTTTCCTTTCATTCTTCCTTACGTTCGTCAATTTCTAATCTAAGTAAATACTTGCAGATATTTCTGTTCGGTTCAATCATTTACATAATTGACATTTTTAATACGAGCAGCGAGTTTAATACTCGTTGATGAAATTTGGAATATCTTTCAATGCAAGTAAAGTCAAAATGGAAAGAAGAAAATGAGTAAATCGACTTGAAATTACTTTAGTTTCATTATATATTAATATTTGTTATCCCTTAAAACGACTTCGTTAAACATTCAGGATGAAGTCAAGAAAAGAATTGGAAGTTATGGAAAAATCTAATATGGAAAATTTCCTTCATTTCTCTCACGAAATAATCAATGGAAATTTTCCAATGGAAATTATCAAAAATATAAAATTATCAATTAACCAAGAAGTAGTAGTAAATAAAATAATAAAATTTATCAAATGGATGCGTTTTAACATTATGTATATTATTATATATATTATTATGTATATACAAAGCTCTTTCTCATGAATTTGGAGTCGTCGAGATAAAATTATAAAATTATAAAAGTTGCAGAAAGAGATTTAAGGAAAAAATTAAATATTTAATGAAGTCGTTAATTTTCCGATTTTCTGTTTCCTTCTAGTGGCGATGCATTGGCAACTCTCTTCTCAGCTCTTTACGGGAAGCTTTTAGTGGTCATGGGTATAGCTTTTCCTATGGCCGAAGTTATATCTACTTATATACCGCCTTCATTTTACGAGGTAAGCTTTCGAATTATAAGAAATTATAATTTATTAAAATTTTTAAACTAAATTAAAACAAAAAACCATCGCTAGTTTATTTCAAATTCACATTTAAATTATTCATTCAGACAGGTGGCATCTTTTTCGTTGCTAAAAAAACCTTGTAAATATATTACAAGCTGAAGAACAGAAACAGAAATGAGAGATTACCTAAAAAAAGGGCGAAAAACAAAACAGAAAATAAAAAAAACTCCATCGAATCATCAACAGCAGCCGCAGTAGCTGCAGACAAATTTTATGACCCTCTCGAATGCTCTTAAATATTTAATACAAAGTAAACATTTGGCTGCCTGGCAAAAATATTTCAGTCATAAATATTTTTTTGACTTCGCAATCCTGTAGAAATGCAATAAAAAAATTGCCGGAAAAGTCAAAACCAGAAGAATAAAAACTTTTATATGGTCTTGCATAGTGCTCTTTTTTCACACGAACCAAGTAAAAGGATATAGCATGATAAAAGGAAATGATTAAAGTGTACATCTTTACAGCGGTTCTTTGAGAGCTGCACAAAATCTTCTGTGGATGCGAAGGCCTAAATCAAGAGTACCGTTATTTTATGTACTGTCGCGTGTAAATTACTTGAAATAACAGAACGCGACACTGCTTAGAAGTGACACGTTTTTTCTGACTGGTAGACATTTTTGCACCTATATTTTGAAATTTATAAATAAAAGAAATAGATATATGTTGATATAAGAATGGTATATTCATGATATATCCGTAAGCATGGTTATTGAGGATATTGTGCGGAAATAAAAACAATAGCATCGCATATCAGACAGGAAACAAAAAAAATAAAATGGTTTTATCGATAAAAATGTGTCCGTTTAGAAAAGAAAGGGGTCTCTTTTCTCCCTCCAATAACACAAACTTTCAACTTATAAGGAAAGTGCTGTAAAAACCGTTTAATCAATCCTTTCACAATTTTTTTTTGTATTTGGCAAACCATTTCCGAATGTCGTTCCCAGATGTAACTTCAAAATGTACTTTCCGAATACCATTTCCAAGGATCGCTTTCAAAAGTAGTTCCAAATGTCGTGTCCAAATGTCATGTCCAAATATCGTATCCGAATCTCGTGTCCGAATGTTTTGTGCAGCCCTGTAGCATCTAAGCTGATTGACTTGGTGATTGTTTATCTATTTTGATAGGTTTTGTGGTTGCTTTTATTGCTTCGGTTTTATGATTTAATTGACCGATTTTTTGATCAATTTTGATTGACCGGTAGAATTATTTTTAAGCACAATTTAAAGTCAAACTCCTTTGCATTCAGTGTGATATGTTTTATAATAAAAAATAACTGTGGTTGGGGGATGAATGATTTTAATGGATAAATGTTTACTCTTTGAATGCTGAAAAATGTTAGTTTTATTGACTCTTCAACAGTATTTACCTAACACTTTGACGTACTGAATCATTTATCACTATGAGCTCTCTTATGCCGGGGAGTGGTTGTAATTGTTGCTTTCACTTACGTATGCTTCAAATTTTGCCACATTTTTGCTACTAACATGAAAACTGTAGAATAATTTATGAATCAAACCATCAATTGCCACTGTTTTCCATAGGGTTGGTTATAAACATATGTCGGGCAATCATCACGTAAATATTTGTATATGTGTGGCTTTTTGCCACAGACAATATTTCCATATCGTTCAGTATGTTATTTGCAAAAAGCGAGTGATTGGCAAGGGTGGTCTACATCAATTGCTGGCAGACAGGAAGAGTAATGGCCACCGAGATAGACAGTAGGACGATCCAGAAGTGAAATTTTTTTTGAAGGAAATTAATCATTTGGAAATCAATTTTAGTCGCAGACAGTGATAATTTTGCTACAGAAATCACAACAAGAGTTGCATGCTTTTTTAGTCGCATGTCAGGTTCAGAGATAGTGAACGATAGAACGCGCCCTTAAGGCTTATCGTGTCAAGTTAAACGCGACGTTAATAATTTCATGTCTGTCGAATTTTTCTGGTAGTTATGATAGCGACAACCAACTGACGACTAACTTCTGTTATTTTCATGATTTCTCCTTTATACTGTTGTGCTTCAGGTAAGAAGAAAACTGCTAATATTCGATCAGTTAAACAACTGATATATCCTTCCCATTAAAAATAACAAATCAATAGTTTCAATAGCTCGTACAATTTATTCAAATTTATATCAGTTACACTTGAGCAGCTTTAATAATTTTATAGAGCACTCGCCAGTAAAGTCCCTCCCAATTTAATTGATATTTTCTCTCCTTCCTTTATGGTTGAGTTTTTGTTGGTGGTCTCTCATTGAGTGAGCTTAATTGAATGCTATTAAGCGTGTGTTTTTTATGCTTTGCTCAGCAGAAATCTTCTTTTAATATTTTCTTACTTGGTAATTAATTTTGATTTTTAGTTGATTTGTTAGGATTTTAATTACTCAATTTGAGTACCTGACCCATTCGAGCCACTTCGTAATTTGATTTAAATTTATGTAGCGAAACTAATTATGAAATACTCGCAAAAAAGAGTATTTTCGGTAAGAATTAATACTTCTAATTAATGTTTTTAGATATTTTTTTATAATTGTTCTTGTCTAAATTTAAGCTATTTGTTTTAATAATAAAAGTCTGTTAAAAAATAATAATAAAATTTTATGTCTGTTTTAAATAAAAAGAATATATATATATATATATATATATATATATATATATATATATATATATATATATATATATATATATATATATATATATATATATATATATATATATATATATATATATATATAATTTCTATCACATGATTGTCATCTCGAAAAAATAACTATTAATTATTTGGTTTCTAATAAATGATTTTTTGGTGCTTTTTAGGTTTATTATCTATATCTATATATCGGCAGCATGATGTTTTTATTTTTCATGTACACGACACTGATTTGGGGCAGACCCAAGTTACCAATAAGCCTAAGTAAGTTTATATGTCTATCAAAATTAATATTTATTAATGCTAAATATATTTTAACAGAATAAAATGTTGGCTTAAAAATAAAATAAAATTATCGGCTAAAAAATAAAATTAAAAATTAGAAAACCTTATTAGCAATAAAATTATGTGCACAATTTTATCTAATTTCAAAAAAAAAATCAAATTGAAAATATTAAAAAAATTATATAAAATTATTTTAGATGTTTTTTTAATTGACTTTCTTCTTCTACCCTCATTGATTCCCTTTTCGACTCTTTCATTTTTCACCCACACCCACGCTCACACACACAAACAACTGCGTTTTTACTATAGCATCCCCAACGAAGCCAACAACAAAAACACGCACCTCTATGAGTGCCTCGGAAAGCATGGACGAGTCCGATACAGACAGCAACTCGACACGCAATAAACGTCTGCCGTCTGTCATAGCGTCAGGTCGGAGACCGTCACTGTTAGCACCATTGGGACGACAGCATCACTACGGCAGCTTTTACTTGCGAATGGGCGCGGTGGGTAAGTAGAAAAGAATTACACGATAAAAGAACGAGTAATGAGTAAAATGGTAATGGCCCAGAGGGTCAGAAAGCGGTTTAGTCAAAAATTGTCGGGGGATGGTTAGTGTTTTGGTTTTGTTGTAGCCACGGTGAAGAAGGTTTATGATTAGACTCCAGAAGCGACCGGCTGATAAGCTCGCCTGGTAATATAATAAAGCGGAGTAAAGTGAAGACAGTGTGAATTTATGCAGATTTATTACACGCGCATTAGCGCTGTTCAAACCAAAGGATTTAAAAAGAAATTTATGCTGAGAGCTCGCATATAAAAATAAAATAAAATAACATAAAATAAAATCATATACAAACAATATTCTAGGTGCTTCCTACTTCCCCCCCCCTTTTCTCTACGGCAATTCAACGCGGAAATGATGAAGCGAAGTTTTGAAAATTATTACTAAATTCAAGACCGCCTAGTTAAACTTGAATAAGATAAATATTTATTTAAGACAAAAAAAAAACAAAATTATATATATCTTAATCAACGGTTTCTTCCTCTCAAAGAAATACCAGCATTAAGTTTCAGGATAAAGATAATAAAAGGAAGTAATGAAAAAATTATTTAATGCTGTTTTTTCCATAAGGACTCTTCTAAAATTATGCCGCAATTAAGAAATATTCGTGCTGATAAATTATTTTCAGAAAACACTGATTAAAATACTTTTAGGAAATAAGTTTGAAAAATTCCAGGATTAAATTTTAAATCGAACAAGATTCACAAGCATTGAAATAAAATTGCACACGTATTGATTTAGTATTGGATGTAGTATGAAAAAAAGGACCAGAAAACATCTTCTTTTTTGTCTGCTAACTTTCTCCTAATTTATTTTCATCTCTCCCTTTTTCTCTTCCTATCTTTCTCTTCCTTCTTTCTACGCCAACACTTTCTTTACTATTCCTTGAAGAATTGTTTTCAACTTTCAATTTCATTTACTTTCGTTTATACTCCTTTTTCTTAATCAACTCGATATTTGATATTGCCAAGCTAGCAATAAAAATCATACTTCTTTCTCTTTATTATCCTTTGTATTAGCCCGGAGGAGGTTAACAATATATCACACATCATTCAGTGTTATTTGTTGTACAATAATCGGTCACTCGACGACATTCCTTCAGTGTTTTTGGGGTTGTTTTTATATGAAATTTTATCTGCATTTATTGCTTAAGGACACCCTGATGACAACGGCACACTGTGTATTTGTCCGTCGCCTTTACATCCGTTGTTGGGTAGATCGATTTTGTTCTCTCTCTATCTCTTTCTCTGCGTTTCTTTCCCATCTTCTTTATTAATTCACTGACTGCCGTTCAATTTCTTTCATTTCCGGAGAACTTCCATTCCTCTGGTTCGTACATTTATCAAAGGATGTCCTTAAATTTGAATTTTATTGAACATGTCTTTGCTTTGCTTTTTCCATTAAAGATTTATTTTTTTTAATTTTATGAAGTTTATGTAGCCTGAGTAATTTTAAGAACATTAAAGTGACGTGTTTTTTCAATAAGAACATAACATTTTTATTTCTAAATTGATTGCGGAATATATTTTTATTATAAATACTACAATCTGTCTCTTTTTCCAGCTTTTGGCATTGGTAGCATGATTTATTCGGGTCTGGAGTTTGGCCAATATTTCGAATTGAATCCTGACACTAAATGTCACAACGTGCTTCTAGCCCTTACGCCAGCTACGCGTATGGCATTTATCTTTATACAGATGTATTTCATATTTTTGAATAATGAGGTAAGTAATTAATTCTTCATCTTTAAGTAATTAATTCCACATCTTCATTTTTTCTTCTTCCCAGCAAATAAAAGTATATCGCTACAAGATAATTGCACGTTTCGGTTTAATGCATATGATTGGCACCAATTTGGCTGTTTGGTTAAATGTCCTGATTCAGGAAACCAAGCACGAGATACTCACCTTTTACAATCCGGAAAATCGCACACTTCGCATTTCACATCGCATACCGGTTCATTCGCGTGGTCACGTTGTCGTTGCCGATACATCAACCCATTTGCGTATGCCGCGTGGTCTAAAGGGACCCTATCAAATATTTGAATGTCGACGCACAAATATTATTGGCACGCTAGTCCAGGATGCTTCACCATTTCTTTTCCCCTGCACCATCGAGTATTCATTAATTTGTGCCGCCATATTGTATGTGATGTGGCGTAGTATCTCACGCCCAAATAGTGGTTCGCAACAACGTTCTGATCAGACAATCTCACCGTTAAAACGATCACCACATCATTATTCTGTGGATTGTGCCCGTGCTCATAAAGGACTCTTCGTTGGCATACTGATCCTTGTGCTGACCATAATCTCTCTTATATTATTTTTTGTTTTAATTTCACGACCGGATTTCGTTTCATTAGCTGTAACCGAAGTGACCATCTGTGAATTGTTGATCTACGGCACCGCAACCATCGCTACTACGGTGGGCATGATCCAAGTGCGCAATCTAGAGTATGATGCATATCGCAGCTTCTCGCTGGACGACATTCTGTTGGTGGGCGCTCAGACGGGTTCGTTTTTGTATAACATTTTCACCGTCATTGCTGGTCATTTTACTTTGCGCGGTGGTGACTTATTGGTGCCTATCAATGCTCTGGCATCGATCGTGCAGACGGCTTGTCAAACTATGTTTATTCTGGACGCTAGTCGGCGCCAAGCTGTAAGTCCCGAACACATACGAAAGAAACCCGGCCGTGAGATCGTCACTTTTATGCTGGTCGTCAATTTGGCAATGTGGGCTATAAGCACTTTGGAAAAGTCACGCGCCGAATCCCATCCCATACAACTGAATTTCTATGGATTGTGGGCGTGGACCATTATTACGCACGTCTCAATGCCGCTTGCCATCTTCTATCGTTTCCATTCGACAGTCTGCCTGTGTGAGATCTGGAAACGTGCGTATAAGCTGAAGCCGACGTATATGTGAGAAACGGTCCGGGAGCGCATTGCGAGCATTGCGCAACAACAACAATTTTGCGAAGAACTTAAAACGAATCTTTCCTACTGCTATTGCTCGACGACTTTGGCGGGTGGTGATCTGGAGGAGATCGTAGAGGAAGCCGACAGTGGCAATGGAGCTGCTAGCGAGGTCGAGGGTGAAAATGGAAATGGAAAAGCGGATCACGCGACTGACGATGATGCTAGAGCTGAAGCTACTGAAGAAGAAGAGCTAGAAGATACTGATGGGGAGGTGATGGAACCGGAGCAACCTGGATCCCATTCGGGAGCAACGCTAATAGCGCCTTTCTCCGGACCCGTTTTTATCATTAATGGTGAATGAGTTCTTGAGGTCTATGAGTTCATCGATAACATCAGTGTCAATGACGATGGGCGTTGAATTCAATATTGTTTTAACTTTCATCTTCTGAATCGAAATCGACTTCGAAAAATTAAGAACAAATTTTTTTTCAAAACTGAAAACAGCGAACACTTTAACAAAAACAAACAAATAAACCTAACGAACTATTTTCACTTTTATATATTCGAAAAAAAACGATCGCTGGAAAAAATCAAAATGGAAGAACAAAAAAATACGCATTTTGACCAATTTTAAACAGTATTATTCTTAAATTACTAACCTCTCGAATACAATATATTTTAATTCCATATACACACGAGATCATATTACTTACTATATAGAAATTGAAAACATATCTAGTAATTTTAACTATCTAGTTTCGTGTTTAAAAGTAGCGGATTAAAAAATTAGATATCGTATAGAAGCCATTATCCAGTTGTCGTTTAACGGAAATTAACAAAATGATAATTCGGGAAATCCAAATCGAGATGAAATTTGAAAACAAAGGTTGTGAGAGATTTTAGCTCTCTCGACTTCTTTCGAGAATTTATTTATATAAGTTGCAATATTAATCGAAATCCTGATGCACACCAACTTCGACTCTGCCAGACAGTGGGAGACTCTCAAAATATTAACGAAAATTTTAAAACTGTGTTAAACTGACGGATAAGACGGGGATGTATATTTCTTTTATAATAATTGATAACATGATAATTGTACAGAATGTGATCGTTTAAACCCAAATATTATTCCCGCACATACTCTTCAGTAATTTCCTGAGTTTTCAATCACCCTGTTTTCGACACATCGACTCAAGGTTCCGTATTGTTCTATAGTTTTTGTATTCTATGATAAATCTCTGATAATGAGTCCTAGATCTCCTAAGTCTATTTAAAACATAAATTAACGACACAGATCGTCGGTCAGTACCATTGGCAACCTGTTAAAAGTGATGACAAATAAAAGCAATTTTTTAATACAGTTCGTTGTTACGTTACGTTATGTTTTTTGCACCGATAAGAGTTTATAGCTCCTGCAACAGTCCTGTCCTTGAGTTAAACTTAAGTAATGAACCAACTCTTAAGTAACTCAAACCCTCGGGTTTACCTGGCAATTGCAAAGAGCATTTCTTGTTTAGGTCCGGAATGAAAACTTCCCCAGAATGTAAAAGACAGTTAATATAGTTCGACATTGATAACATCAAATTAAACATAAAGAAAAAAAAATCAAGGAGGATTATTTAATAAAGATATTTCTAAAATGTCTTGAAAATCGGAAAAAAATGCAGACGATTTTTTTAAACGAATCCACGCAAGATTAAAGAAATTAATCGAAATTAATAAAGAAAATGAAACATAATCCAAATATGAACGCAAAATTCTCCGCTTTAAAACCCACAGAATTCAACTAGAAGAAGAAATATGGCTAAATTGTTATAGGTATTGCTAAACTCCGGAAATATAAGAAAAAATGGAAACTATATAACTAAATGTTCTATTAAAAGATTTGAAAGTGTTTGCGAATTCATTGAACAGTTTTGGAAAAAGTCAAAGGGTGAAAATGATCGAAATTATTACGAGGTTAGCGTTTTCAAAAACGACATTTATTAAATATCTAGTAAAATTATTACATATACCCACCAAATTTTCGAAGACTTATAAAATTTATGTATTTACAAACGGAAAACAAAAAACAAACCGACATATATAAAAACCAATATCAGCGTTAAAAGAATTCGAAATATTAAAACCTTTGTTTTCTTCTCTACCACCAATTTCGCTTGATATTTACAAAAATAAGAAATGATAAAACTACGATAAAAAGCGTTCTTTTTATGCATTAAAACATGTGGAAGTCCATTAGCAAAAAACAACCGATAAATGAAATGAAAGAACGAAAAATTCTTTAAAATCGAATTTAGTTAAATTTTTCTTATATTTTTCAATTCACTGAAAAATTGTAAAATTGATTTTTTCGGTGATTGTTCTAAGAATAAATTTTCTTCAATAAAATCATCGGCACTGTCATTGAAGTCATTAATCATTTATTTCTGCTCACCACTATCTCCCTATTCTCCTATCTCATCCTCTTTTCATCATCATGTTGTCACGTAATAAATCATTAATAAATTTCATCGGTGGTCTTTAAAATAATCTTAAATCTATTGCATTTTTCGAGAGGGGTAAACATAATGATATATCTGAGAAATTAGAACAACAACAACAAGGGTAAACAATAATGCAATAAATAATTATTTAATTATAATTGTTAGCATATATCTGCATAGACTGAATCGTGTGTTCATTATTAATTGAGAACTATTGGATAAAAAACCATTACAAAACAAGGATAAACAAATATAACGTTATTGTACGCATACATACATGCATGCATACTTGCGTGTGTATATGAGATATTCATGGAATTTTTATGAATTAGAAAAAGTTGAACAAATTGTTGTATTGACGAAATAAAAGACATTTCTTGAAAAAATATTCATCAGAAAATATAAAATATTATCGAAAACGACCCTATCAATAATACGATACTTCGCTAAAAGGCCAATGCCCGGAATAAATATAATTTTTAAAAAATATATATGAATGATTTTCGTACATATTCCAATCGAACACTTATCGAAAGATACATTTGCGAAATTTTTTGTATATAATCCAAATTATATTAAAATTGTTTTATTTACAAAAAAAAGAAAAAAATTAAAATAACATAAAATAATATAAACAGTTTAAAATTTATTAAAAAATTATGGGAAATTTTCGTATGTAATGAAAACTATATAGAATATTCTTGCAGATATTCCTATAAAATATTGGTGGTTTATATTTATTATCCAATAAATTTTATTATTTCAATAAACTTCACATGCACACACGTACACAAATACACATACACATACACACACAAATACGCACACAAACACACGAACACATACGCGCACACATACCACAAACAGACAGACTATTACATCTAATCAATTATAGATTAAAATTATTTACTTTTTTTAGATTTTAGCTTTAATATAATTCGAGACAGGACCGGATTTAATAATGAAAAATATTTCCAAATTTAAATAATATACATTGCTTTTTTGTGATAATTTCACCAAAGAATAAGTGTTTATAATAAAAACATTTTCTGTAATTAATTTTAATGAAATAATATTAATTATATAGTAATTGATTCACAGTATTTACAAATATAAATTTTTATGAAATCAACGTATTAAATAAAACCACAAGCAAGAGCAAAAATGAACACAATGATCATAAAGAAATATAAAAAAGAACCAACCGAAAAATATTTAAAATGATTTTAATATTAAAATAATGTAAATAATTTAAAATTTTTATTTGTCTTCTTTTAGTATCAATTAAATCTTTCAAATCATGCCAAAATGTTAAAATTAGTTATTAATATTCGACGCGATTATTATTACTTTCCCCTTTAGTCGCCCTTTGTCCCCTGTAGACGCTTTATCCCCACGAAATTATATATCGGTTATTAATTCGTCTTAAGGGCACATTTTTGTCATTATATTTTCGTTTGTGGGAAAGAATAATCAAATGGTTTTAATTTTGTGTACTGTAATGCTTCCGATTATCGTTCCTGTGATCCCGCGTATATAATATTTTTGAACAAATTTTGTTCGCTTGCAACACATTATTATTTATTACAGAGTGGTCTATAAATGTAGTCTAGGGGTTGATTTTCTGTAATCAGTTTGCTATTTATCTCTGGAGGGTATTACCGGCCTTAATATCTCCAACCATTTTTCCTTGAAGGTGTATATCGATGCCCCAAATATAACCAGATTTATATATAAATATTAAAACGTATTAATTCCAAATCAATTTGTCATCGATATTTAACATTCAATTTTAGCATTTTAAGAAAAAAAAGGCATAGCAAATGGAAAATTAATTCTCGTAAATGTAATTTCAATAAATTTCGAATATTTATTATTAAACATCAGGGCGTGGTTTAAATTATTGAACAATAAATATTGAATGACTAAAATAAAAATCAACCAATAGTCAATCAATAGTAGAACATAATTACTAAACTCTCATCAATGAATAAATCGTTAATTAAAATTGTGCCAATGATTGTTTTGAGGTGACTGAAGTTATAGAGCATTTATCACTTTTGGATTTCTCACGTGATTTTAATAGTTGGTTTTTTATATTCGTCGCTAAACGACGCATCGGTCCATTTGTAATTGTATCTATAAGATTTTCTCGGCAATATGTTGTCATTTGATTTACAAGAGCTTCAACGCTAATACACTTCGGCATAATGTTTTCATGATTCTCCAATAATTTCAATAAAACCCGAAAAGTTTCATCGCTTTGAAATTCGCTAAGTGTCATAACATCGACCAACTGTTCGAATATTTTCTCCAGAATATATTGCGTTGTATTCAACACATTATCAGCTTGCATCAGTGAGTTCTTCGCATTATCATAAACGCTCGAAATCAGTTCTTCGGTGCTCGCCACGTCGCGTTCATAATTGAAAACCGCTAATATTTCTTCGAACATTCGACGCAACTCCATATTGCTCAAATGAAGCATATACTTCCTTGGTAAAACCGTTTGTATTTGTTCGACTAAGCAGTTGAATATTTGGTCGGTAAGATTACCTTCAAAATTATAAGCTATACGTGCCAAATAGCGTCCCATTTTATTGGCATATTTTCGTATCAGAGACTTATCCATGTGTTGGGTCAAAAGACGCACAAAATATTTTACTACAATCTTATAAACTCGATCCATAGTGAATTCATCGGGTATATTATATACAATATCTGTACTAACTGTAAGTAAGTCGGGACATACACCGAACTCAGTATCGGGTGTTAACATTTCTACGTTGACTTCTGGGCGTGGCGTCTGCTTGTAATGGATTTCATCGAGTTGCAAAGGTTTGGCCTTCATACGTAGAAGACAGATTTCTTTTTCTAAGCACTGAAAATAAAAAGGATGGCTTAATCCTGATCTAACATGATGCGTTAAAAACTTTTGCACCTCAATTTGCTGCTTTTGTTGTTTTTGAATTGCAGATAATTTCTCAATGTCTCGATCGAAATCTAAAGTGCCCGGCTTAAAAAATCGATCGTAATTCTTCTCTTGTGAGACTAAAATTTTATCTAGAAAATTCTTCTCTTCCTGCAGGACAGAAAGAACATTAAGTTTTTCTGTATTTCTTCTTATTTCACGAATGAGTTGATCCTTCCAATCAACTAACTCTTTCTGAGGTGCGTGAGAGAAGGGGAAAACGAGAAAGAGAGAGAGAGAGGGGAAAACGAGAAATATAAAGAGAAGGAAGAAAAATCAGAGCATTGTTTTTACAAAATTTAAACGGACGGGAAACAGGAAGAGAAAGAGGAAAAAACCTTACTTTGCGTTGCTGAATCTGCTTTTCAATGTCACGCAGTTCGTCCTCGGCATTTGTCTCCAATTCGAATACGTGCCTACGTAGCACTTCTTCTTCCAAGTCGTCTAAATTCAGGACGATGCCGAATTTCTTCTTCATCTCCTCTTTGATCTCTGCTTCCAAATGAATTATTTCGAAACGCATAAATTTGATATCTTTATCCATGCGTTGCAAATGCACAATATTAATGCGATGCCAACGCTTTGTCTCTTGAGTCTCGACTTCAAGAGTTGATGCACGAGTTTTTAGTTGATTAAGAGCCGAAGCATCGAAAAGCACCGCATTGGTCAGATCACGATAATCCTCACCTTCATTGAAGTGCTGTATCTGACTCATTTTAAGTATGACCGATACCTTTATTTTGTTCAATTCCTGCTGACGTTTGCGCTATGTAAAAGGAAGACAGAGAGAGATAGAAAGAACGAGAGGAAGTAAGAGAGATAGCTATTTAGGGTCGAAAGTGCTTGTAGAGTGGTTAACATCCTTACCCTAAACTCCAATAGAGTATGTTTTTCCCTATCGTAAACTTCTTCGTGGTATTTCATTTGTTTTTGTAGACCGCTTACTTCCCTTCGTTTATTTTCGATATTCTTTTGTTGTTCGATCAAAGCCTGTTCGAGAGTATGACGTTCGGCTCGCAACCTGAATACCAAATCATACATGCTTCGCTCGAGACCACTCGGACAAGTCGATTCGTCTAAGCGTATCGTAGTTATATCGGAGGAATCAATACTCTTCGTATCCGCGTTTTCGTCTTCACTCGACGAATCATCGTCGTCCGACGATTCAGAGGATTCTTAGATTTTAAAAAAGTGATTATTTAATAAAGAAAAGAAAGGTGATTTTAAAGAGAACTTTAGGGACCAACGAAATCACTTTTCATTTATGCATTAATTTATATTTATATAAAGCGACATTTCCTAGGTCTAAATGTGTGCCAAAACGATCAAAAGGATTGCTGCGATAAATAATTAAAATATTTATCATTTGTTTATTCTTATAATAAAAGAGCGCTTGTTTATAAGAAGTCTCTCACGAGCCCCTTCGATCTGTTCTGTTATTCTTACTTACCATCACCTTCCTTCGGTGGCTTTGGAGGTCGATATTTTTTCTTAAAAATGCGTCGCAGAAAATCGAAAAATTTATGACCTTTTGTTGTGCTCATGAATTTTAATTGAATTTGTCCGATTTGTTCGTTTATGCGATCACAGGCTTTACGACTATCCTCAATTTGACGATTCGAGGCATTTATAATTTTTTGCATATCGTTACGGGTACGCATTGCGTCCTCGGCTTTAGCTAGAAGTGTATTTTCAATTTCTTCACTATCGCGCATTATATTAAATTCCTGATTAAGTGTCGTCATCGAACCTTCTGTGAAGTTCACTTCAAATTGAAATCTTAGACGTTTATTTAGCAATTTCCGAAGTGCTTGATCGAAATTCTTAATACATGATTCAACGATGGCCACAATATTTCCTTGCTCTTCAAGCATATTATTAATCCATTGGTAACGTCTTTCGCACAGAAATGGGGGCGGGTCACCAGTTTCTGGGTCACTTTCGAAATACGCATTATCGCAAGTTCTCGGAAAGTTCTCAAGGAGTTTTAGTAGTACGGTATGTTCGGGTATATAATCGACAGATTGCACTTGCAGTGCGTGATATTTATCGAGTTCCTCAATTTGCTCAAGCGTCTCTTTCTCAACGTCGACCTTCTTCGGCGGCTTCGGTAATAGATCGTTAACTGTTTGATCTAGATAAATGATATCTTTGATTTCAATCCCGCAACCCGGTTTAAAATGTTCGATTAAATTTTCTTCGGGATATTCAAGGTCTCTATCGATTTCTGGTATTGGTTGCAAATGTAAATGATTCCTTTTGGGTATCAATTTCTGCAATATCTCCAGACGTTTACGTTTCTGATTGATGTATTTGTAGAGCTCTTTCTTTTGTGCGCGTATTTTGAAAAGTTCATCATTGAATTGTTTTTGTATTTCATATAATTTTTCTCGACTTGCTACAATTTCTAACGCTTTGTGTGTAAGATTTTCGAATGGTTTCGGCTCGTAATTGGCGCCCATTTTTAATTTATAATCACCCAAATTCTTTTCGGCCTCTCGAATTTCGTAATCATCTTTTGGATGATTTTTATTTGCATCCGGTTTTTGTCGATGTAATTTCTCCCATTCAAAAATTCGTTCAATCTCATGCAATTTCCTACCACGGTAACGACGCAATATGCGCAACATTTTCTTACTGAATCGCGGTATTACAGTATCGGGATCACGTCCAAAGAAAAAACTTTCCACACCGGGTTCGGGCATACTACCTTCTTGTTCTTCGGGCATTTGAATTACCAGAGGTCTTTAGCAGAGGAAAGAAAAGTAAAAAAAGAAGACATTTTAATTGATAATCCAATCCGACTGTTGTATCAAAATCGTACGAGACACCATTAATCGAATGAATTAATTTTAAATTAAGAAGGATAATTCTAATACTATTCTTTATTATAAAAATACAAATGATGATTAAATGGTTGATGATTAGATAGTTTCCTAGTGACTTTTAAGAGCTTACTTAGGCTTTAAAAAACTGGTATATTCCTTGTCAAAAATTGCAGCATTATAAGACAACAAAATAAACATGAATCATTGAAAACGAATTGCATTGAGAAAACATTGAGAAAATTTGAAAAAAACTCTACTTACGCTCGTTGTGCTGCTTCTCTTTCTAAACGTTGATTGATTTGTTCTTTTAATTCTATAAAACTCGGTCCTAACTTCTCCAAGCGAAACGAGCAGCACTTGATGTTATCTCTGCGAAAAGATAGAGAGAGAGCAACAATAACAAAGCACCCAAAAACAAAAACACCCAACCAACCCAAACCCCCTCCCATACCCCTCCCTGCCAACTAACCCACCTAACACCCGTTACGCAGATTGGTATATGATCTAAATTCTTTAAAAAATAATCATATAATTTCTGTTTGCCCAATTGCGCCACTTCCAAATCATAAGCCATATCCTCACGCACATCATCCAATTCCGCTTGCGTTTCATCGGCAATCTGTTTTGTGATGCGTTCATCCAATAACATTTCTTTGTGCGGTATTAGCAGTTCATTCGGTAGATCACGATTTTGTATAAAAATTTCATTGAATTTCTTCTGAAGTTCTTCGATTTTGCTTAATACTTTACGATTATGCTCAGCAGCTGCTTCCCTTTGGCGTTTCTCCTCTGCCATGATTTTCACTTGTTCCAAAGAAGGATAATCATCATCAACAATATCCTGAACCGAAGCAGAGGGAGACTTAAGCAGTTTTTGCATTGGTGCCCCGTCGGTTATTACTAACGGTCCATTCCAGTCGTAAACAAAAATATTACCATCGTCACCAATCGAGACGATGTTTTTACCGTCGAAACTCTTCAGAATTTGTGGTATCCTCCCTTTAATAGTGCTGTGTTGATTAAATAGACGATAATCGATGAGATTTCGAAAGTCCTTTTGGAGGCAGCGATTAATACGAATTCGTCCATTGATCAGACCAAAGAGTAAATAATCAGAACTAATTAAAGAAACATTTGTTGGTTAAATTAAAAAGTGTGGATTAGTTTGTTTGCTGTTTGCTGAAATTACATTTCCAAATAGGAGTGTATCTCACAGTCATCTCCATCTGCTATTAATGTTGAACGTATTGGCTCGTTTTGTCCGAATTGGATCTCGTAAATATAGCCGGCATCGTAACCGCCAATAGACAGCCAAATCGTATTTTTATCTACGTATTTCAGCCACAGTATTGGATTCGGTTTGGCCGGTATATGCAGTGGTTCTTCCTCTTCTTCGGGCTCGGAATCAGCTACGATTCAGGACGGTAAGGACTGATTGGCTATTGTGACAAAAGTGAAAAGCAATCTTTGATATTCACCTAAAGCTGCTTCCATGTCTATCTGCAAACCAGGATTGGCTTCTTTTAGCTTCTCAATGTGTTTCAATTTTCGTGCGCGTTTCTTGTCTTTGCGCCTTTTAATTTTTGCTCGTTTAACATCACGCCTGATACGGCTTTTTATGGATACGAAACGGAATAATTTCGTAGTGACGAGATCATCCAGGCGAAAGCTTAAGTAGACCTGATCCTCCGTTACCTTAAGCGGTAATTTTGACTCGAAGACCTCACCAGTTTTACAACCAACAGCTATGGTTGAAGGCTAGAGATGGTCCCAAAAAAATGGATCAAGTCAGACTCAGTGAACCAATTAAACCCATTTCATTTTTACCTCGTCCAATTTCCAATTTAGGAAATACGGTAAAGCATTAATCGTAATAAAGCCCATTGGCTGCAATAGTACCAAACCTTCTTGCTTGTCTATCAATGAATACATGAAGATGGAGTAATCTACAGATGATGTCACTAGCATTGAATTCTTAGGATTAACTGAGAGTTTTGCTAGAGCTGCGGTATGGGCTTTTATGGCTCGTACTAAACTCAATTTGATTATTGGTCTAGAATTTTGGCCAGTTGAAATTTCAAGCAATAACTGCCGAAGGACTCCGTCTTCGAAACCGCCTACCAATTCCATGCCATTGTTCGAGATATATGTACTAAACCATAACAAATCTGTTCCTCTGATTTTGAAATTTGTCTCCACCAACAATTCATTGCTCTCGTAATCATAAACAAAAAGATTCCCCTCTTCTCCCATCGTTACAAGATGTTTCGTGATAGGACTCAGCTGCGCGGCAATAATTCTTCCACCGTGACAAGAGAGTAGTTTTCTGGGTGGATTCGGGCTTTGATTGACATTAAAGTCGCAATACCAAATACCCCCATGGCCATCCTGTGGAATTTAAAGAGATTAGTGGCTGTTTCAGCGAACAGGTGGGGCTCATCTTAGGAGCACTATATGTCCTCTGTTATAAATCACGTTTTAAGTACCTGCGCATAATATTCGTAATTGTTTCTATCGAATGGTTTCAATTTCTGAACACTCCGTATTTCACAACCTGGAATGTGAAACTCATTAATCGGTTCGATTTCTACAAACCGATCATCGTCTGGTGGATCAGCTGCATCGACCGTTTCCCAATACCATATTCTCACATAGCCATCCATGCCAATTGTCATGACTTCACCATCATCGTACGTTATGCGTGTGATAGGTCTCTGATGGCATGGTTGACGTCCTTTACGGCAGATCTCGAATTTAATCAGACCCGCCTCCCACAACAGCATATTACCCCATTCGCAACCGGATATAACATTCTCATCAGCCAGCATGCAACACGCAGAGATATCACTGAAATCCGTCTTGCCAAAACGTCCCAAATCACCTTGCAGTTTTAGACCAGTAAATGTTCTTGCCATTTTCCAGAATTTAATGTGACTTAGCCCGCAGGAAACCAATAAAATTGGATTGAATGCTGAGAAATGGACATAGAGCACATTATTCTGAAACGATTTCGAACGTAAGACAACTTCTGCTTTCTCCCAGCGCCAAATAGTTAACATAAAATCTGGATGACCGGCCTGTGTTGCCAAAAGATCGCCACTAGTATTGTATGAACCACAGGTGAATGAATTTTTAGCCGCCCCCGGCAACTGAACACGTACAGCATGTGAAGGATATTCATAAATATAAACCGTTGGGTTTTTGCCATTTTCACCAACAGTCAACAGACTCTGATAATCCGGATGTTCGTTTTTCTACAAACGGAATTACGGAAAAAAAGAGTGATGAAACGTGTGGAAAAGAGGGGGTGACGGGGGGAGGGATTAGATGAACAACAGAAGACTTACAGTGAGAAAGCCAATGCCACCACCAGAAATGGTCTCACGAAATGTAACTTCACGCGTCGATATTTGAAAATAATGTAAATAATTGCCTGAGGCAAATACTAAAGTATCATTGTCGATTAGACATAAATTATAAAGTCGTTTGCAGTCGTAACCCAAAGAGTGTCTGTAAAAATAGAATGTGCATAAAGGTTTGCCTAGAGGAAATTTCAAGGAAGCTTTACCTCAAACTTAATATGCTCGGGGGAAATGAAGGCTCTATTGGTTTAGTGGTCTCATCTTCTTCTTCCTCTTCCAAATTCTCTGACTTTTTGTCAGCGGTGTCAGTCATATTAATATTTAAATTATTTGGCAATTATCGTTTTTTATTTGATTTTAAATTAGTTCCAATATTAAAGTCTTTTTTGGAAACAAAACATTTTCGTTATAAAAATGTTCGATTGTTTTGAGACTATAAACAATTCTTAAAGACAGTCGGTAACGTAGGGCAACCCAATTAAACAGAGTATTTCTATTTTGGATGTTCGAAGAAAACGTTTTACTTTGATTCAACTTTTATAGATAAATTATATAGAACAATAATCCCACGTGTCATCGCGTTAGATTAAAGTATTTGAATATATTGCCGCCTTGTGTTGAAAATGATGTTATTTTTAAAATTAATTTAAAGACACGATAGATTGCTGAAAAACAAACATGAGAGCGAAATTAATCAAGGAATTAAGATTATTTAGTTAAATTCATGAAAGTTGTTAATGAAGAAAGAAAAATGTAATGGAAGAAATTAAATAATTAGTTTGAATGATTTAATTTGAATTAGCTGAATTTTTATAAAGTATTAAAACTTTATGATATTAATTAAAAAATGTTTACTGAAACAATTTAACTTCAATTTGAAATGTATAGATGCAAAATAAATTTCAATATTTATAATTTAATAAAATGAAATTGTTTTAGTTTAAAAGATATTATGTTATATCATATACTTATAAAATATGAAAACTAAAGTGTTTATTACAAAAATATTAAATTCACTAATACATTAATAGAATTTTAAGAAATCGTTTATATAATTTTTTACTCATATTTATGAAGAGATAATTAGTTTATAAGAAATTATTTTGAATATAAATTATTATCGGAAAAAAACAAGAATATAATATACAAATATAAATCAATATACCCTTTTTTACACTCTTCATGCATCAAAGGCAAAAATCAAAATATTATTATACCGCATTTATTTAAAAGGTTTATGTGTGGATAACTCTTTGGATTAATACTAATATTAATGGACTAATATTTAGACTAATCCTAATCCTAATATCAAACCTAACCTAAACCTTCCTAACCATATGGTATATAAAAATGTATATCTGCATGTAAATTTATGTGTGGATGTGTGCATGTATGCATGTGTTATACACAATCAATTTAAATTCGCTTTATCTCATTTTCATCCGAAACGGTCATTATATTAAATGTATAATTAATAAATATAAACAATAAACGATAAAAAATAGTTATTTAAAATCGCAGCGTGTAGAACTGTATTGTAAGACAAAACAAATTAATAAACAAATAAAGAAATAAACGTATGAGTAGATACACATAATCTTCTTTAAAAAAATCAAAGAAAATTGTCCGCATATTGATTGACTCCATTTAAAAATTCTAATAAAAGCAAAAAATTAAACGAAATTACTTTCCATCTTTTCATTCATTAAATTGTTTTTTATTGTAAACAAAATACGAACAATTTTTAAAATGGGCATTTTTCCAAATTCATCGTTCGGGCATTCGTTTACATTGTTTCGCTTTTCTTCTAGATTTTCCGTCTTTTTGAGCACAGTAATTAAAAATAATTTTAAAATTAAAGCCATGTTAAAAATAATCTCTGATTCCTTCCTCTGACTAATTAAACTTTTTTTTGTGGGATGTAAAAATATTTAAAATGGATTTTTATAATCCTTTTCCTGGTTTTATAAAAAATTTGTGTAAAGCCTAAATTAAGTTAGCCCAATAAAATTAGCTTTGACCAAAAATTGAAAAGACGAACAATGAAATAATATTTTATTTGTTAAATTTTTAATAAATTCACAAGAATGGAATTAAAAACCTTTTAGTCATCAAGTATTTGAAGATTCTAAAAGAGAAATCTGGGTTAAATGGGCGTGATAGAAGAATGCATCTCTAGCTATTCCTTTACCCTCTCTACCCCTTCTTCTTCTTCACTCTTATACAATTATATAAATAATCTATATTTTACCGATGCAGCAGATAATAAGCGAAAAAATCTATTCTACTTTTTATCTCAAAGATGCAGCGGGCATACTGGCTGGAGAAAAGTATGGAAAAGCATGGAGTACATGTGGACGCTAAATGACAAAACCGATAAACTCTACCATCGATAGGGAATGGCTTGAATTGTACAACTTGCGCTCTAAATTTTAGCATCCAAAGAAGGTAAATACGAGTACATTCATCTCGTGCCTTTTGAGATTGATACAAATTGTGTATCTATTCGCTATTAATGCTAACCGTCTACAAATAAACTCATGTAATGATTTGGTGTGGATTTTGTGGATTGTATTGATTTACCATGATTTAGCCTGGGGCATGTAATTGGAAGAGTATGTGGTATATTGCCATGAAAGAGATGCACAATGCGGACTAATTGGTGGTGATTTCCCCAACGATGGGAAGCTTCAGTAAGGTTTTTAATTTATTAGATCTCTTTCTATTCGAAAGCTCCCGTGCAACTTTTGATTCTCCTTCATAAAATTTTATAAATTTCGAGAGAAATATATTTCGCTTTATCCTTTTGAGCGAGATGGCATGATACTTGGTGCTGGGCATATTCGAATTCTATTGATTTCTGAAATTAACGGCGCAATAATGTTCAGCAACCTTCATTAAAAGCAAATTTTAAAGAATTGGAATAAAGTAAAAATAATATAGATTAGAATAACAATTGAATAATATAAATTAATAATAAATTTTTGCAATAAAGAAATGACAATCCCTCGGCGTCTTTTTTAATTCTATTGGCAATCCTTGCCTTTTGCTTCCTATGTAGAAGGTTGTTGCCCTCAGTCTCTGATAAAGCTTTTCGAGTTAAGAAAACTTTCTTAAGTAATAAAAGCTTAATTGTACCCTACACCCAAAGGAATAAGATGATATGAATTTCGTTCTTCTGTTTGCAACACATTAAACCGGGCGTGGTAGAAAAGTATATATATTCTTGCACAGAATCACCCTCATGTCATTCCGTCCATCATGGTCAGAATATGACGGTGAAATGAAATTGTCAAGCCCCATTTTGTAGCCTCCACTGGAATATTGGAGTTGTAATTTTATGGCCGACATAGCGGTGTTGGAAATTATGAATTTAGAGAAAATGGGCGTGGCATGCTCGCTATTATATATGGAATGCGTGGACTTTTCTCAGAACATTTGTGTTGAAGATGATCTGAATTATCTAAAAAAGGGAAATGTAGAAAAAATGGGCGTGTACTGTTTAGAGAATTTAAATCATAAAGTTAATAACAAGTGTAGTGTATACGAGCTTCGACCAGGCTGAGGTTAGCGTTGTTGCTTGTTTTTATTTGTATCCATACTTTTACAAAAAAAGTTATTAATTAATTGATTTTTTAAAAATATAAACTTTTAAAATCTTGAAAATAAATTAATATATTTTTTTAATTTTCTAATATTCCGATTCAAAATAAATTAATAACTTTCATTGCCTTAGTGCAAAAAGCATAAGAAAAGTCAAAGCTCATTCAAAAGTTAACATGCATGAAGGATAATATTGGTTCATCTATTGGTGCTTATGCTGAGGATGATGGAAATGTGTAGATGTAGGCGGCACGGAATGTCGACAATGATATTGCTCTAAAAAATGAGGTCGTAGGAGTGATTTATTCGATGAAAAAAATCAGAATCAAATACTCTCGTTTGTTAATTCTTTTGTTTACAAGAATGTGCTATTTCGTAAATGTAAAGTGTAAAACGAGATGAGAACAAAATATGCCTCAGTTTTGACTTTGCAGTTATTTTTATTATTATTATTGCTGTTGTTGTTGTTCTCGTTGTAGTAAAACATTCACTACCGATATTGTTGTCGTTTTTGTCACCATTTTTACTTGTCGCCGTTCTTTATTCTTTTTTGTAATTTTTGTAGCCCCCGGTGGTTGTTGTTGTTGCTGTTGTTTCTGCTTGTAATACTTGTTCTTTTATTTCAGCTACAAGGATGTAATGCCTAATTGCACTGTTGTATTCGTTTGAAGTGAGTTAGAAAAGTTGACATTATTGACAGTCGTATGAGCAAATAAAATAATGAAATTTTCTTCCTTTTTCATTTCTTTTCTACTGAATTTAAATGGAGATGAGAATTAAAAAGTAGGAGGCTTGGGATTCAGTTATCAGTTATTAAAAGTTAACACACAAATTGTTTTCAAATCAACTTAATTATTACGTATTGATTTTCTTCTAGGAAGACATGTAAAAATACGTAAAATGTAAATGTGTTTTTTATTTAATTTAATTACAAAATAAAATCAGAAATGATACAAATTAATTTGTTATTAAATATAAAATTTTATATTGGTTAGAAAAGAAAATATTTTAATTTAACATCTGTTGAATTCTACTACGTCATTTTAGCCAACTTAAGTTTAATTCACCTTTTCACCACACCGATTAAAATTGATCACCCCTTCTTCCAATCAAACTTGCTCACTTCGCTTGGCGATAGAAGTATACTTTTTGGCACTACTTTCAAAACTCAGCTCTTACGAGTTGCATAATTCCTATCATTGCTCTCAGCGCCAGTGTTGTCGATATTCTTCGAAACATACGAAATTTTTCGATATTCTTCGATGGTCTAAGTTTAACATTTTGGATAAATTTAACGAAATAATCCATAATACATAATACATAATATATTAAAATTGATATTTTTAAAAATATGTATTAATAATAACAATATATATTAGAAAAATTTATGTATTTATTAGTGATTTAAATAAATTATTACTGCTTAAATACTTAATAAATAAATTTGATCCATGTTGATTTTTGGATTTTTTACAGACGCTGTGGTTTTACATTTAAAGAAAAAGGCTGACAAGAAAAAAATACATTCTTACGATATCGTCTAAACAAAATAACGACATCATAAACATTTCCTATTGTTCGTTTAAACATAATTATTTTACTAAAATAATTCCTATACTAAAATATTACTGGAATTAATTCACGAAACAACATGTTCACAATTAGAAAATACTTTTTATACGTTATAACCACACGTCCACACTTGCTTTTGAAGACACGACGAGTGGTTGAAAAGGCTTTCTCCCTGGATTTCTCACCATATGAATTAAAATCTACAGATTTTCACCTTACTGAATCGAAGCAGCCGTCACGGTGTTCAGTTGTTTTCAGTCTGAAACGATTTGCGAAACATCGTGGATGGGTAGGTTCTGTTCAAATAACGTGATAGTAAATCAGATTGTGAATTGGTAAAATAAAAGAAAAATTGTAAAATAAAAAAGTGTTCACTTGTGTGAAAAAAATGTCGGTGTTAACGGAATAAATCAAAAGTAAAAAATTCGATAATTTTATTCTGTGATAGAGTAAAATGTTTTAAAAGGTTTCAAATTCCCGCAAATTTAAAAGGTTTCAAGCGCCTAAAAGTCCGTTTATGATTTTTCTATCAACATTTAGATCGTAAATAATATCTTTATAGTCGCAACGAATTCGATAAGAAATATAAATACAAAAATGCATATTTCATAACTTAAACGTAATCGAATAGTTTAGTGTCGAAGCGAACTTTCTTCTTCCTTCTCTGCTTTCTATTTCAATAGATTGAGTTTGTGTGCGGTGGTGCTGGAGTAGTATATGTGAAGTTTTTTATTTCACGAAAGCCGCCATTATTGCAATACATACCGGCAAATACCGGTGAACACTAGAAGCAACAACGTCGGCACTAACAACTACAAAAACAGCAACAGGAGAAATATACACAGTATACTTTAGAAGCACAAACAAACAAGAAAAATTGCAACAATCGAGGTGAAAATGTCAAAAGGATTTTAAAGGATAAAGTCATACGGAAAGATAGAATATCAAGAGAAGAGAAGAGAAAAAGGGCAAAGAATAAGTGGCGAAGACGAGTGAAAAGCGAGAAGAGAAAATGGGAGGAAAGATGAATTTATGAATTTATTTAAAAAAATAAGATGAATTTGTGAATCTATTTAATTATCATATCAAAAGCTGAATATAAAATAAAACACCAAACAACAACAACAAAAAGGCTGTATGTTTTTGAATGGCCTAAAAATGTTTTAAGGGAAATTATTTGAGAAATGTAAAGGTAAGTTTTAATGATAAAAATTTCAAATTAAAAAAATTCTCTCAATTTTTTAAACATATATGAATAAAAAAACAACATTAAATAAGTGTTCATTTAAATTTTTGTGGGTTTTAAGAACATTTCGTATACACAAAAACTTTTATTCAATCTCATATTTTAAAAATATATAATTAAAACTTGATGGCGGGTGATCATTTTTGTACTCATTCTTTATTATATTTTTTTCAATAAATCCTATACAATTTCTTTAGAAATCTAGTAATACATTTTAGAGCTATTCATGCAACGTAATTTTTTCGCAACGTAAGAAATTAAAATACTAATACTATTACCGTTACTAACACTAACAACTCCGACGAAGAAGTTAGCACGCATGAGATTCGTGAATTCCTTTTTCAAACAATTTCAATTTTCTTTCTTATTTCAAATTGCTAACGAATTCGCAAATAGATATTCTATACATTGTGTGTTTTGGTCAATATGGTCAATATGCGATTAATACGACAAAATTGAATGGACTTAACCCACGAAGGTAAGCAAAGTCACACACAAACACACAGACACGAACACACTCACACGCCACAAGGAAAAGGTAAAAATATTCTCTATCTTTATGCCAGCTGCAGAAGGAAAATAAGTTAAGAGATCGTATAGAAATCATATTAATATTCTCAGTTTTCCGAATCGTTTACATAATGCAATTATTCCAGATGAGAATGCTATCTGTGTCTATGTGAGTGCGCAATAATTTCCTTGTATAAATGTCAACTGCACAGACCCTATTGATACGGATAATACCCCCAGCTAGCCATGCTCGTAGTCAGTAGGAGTAACCTGATTCCGATTTAGTGAATCGCTTATCGTGGCACTGCTTGAGTGCATGTGGCTCGCTATGGGTTGGCGATTTCAATTCCATGACAATTTCCTTCCATTCTTCTAACGTCATACGAAAATTACTTTTCTTTATTTTGCATTTTATTTCATTTTCCTTTTTTACATGTTTTTTCTTCTGGAAAAACTTTCTTGGATTTTTCTAAGTTTTTAGTTGTGAACGTCATCGTTTTTTATTTTCAATAGTGGAATTGTAACAGAATGAGGATACATTAGGAACAACAATGGGTTAGTAGAGTAGTTTTTTATGAGTTTTAACATGAATTCGAAGCACCCAAATAATTCACTCATTTCGTTTTTCGTGATAATTTGTTTAGAGATTTTTTGAAAGATAAGATTTTTATATACTTTTGGGATAAAAAAGGAGGTTTTTGGTTGAGGCCTTAGCAGTTTTTTATCCAAAGAAAGCAACAGAAATATAGCGATATTTGTCTACATTCTAAAGAATTGTGAAAGTATGAACTATGTTTTTTTAAAAATTAAGCCATTTCCAAATTCAAGACAATTCTTCTTTGCATTTATTTCAATTCCACCCTCCTAGAATAATAGCCTAAATTAAATGTACGAGTATTATGTATAAAATATGTATTAAATACATTTCAACTTCACCTTTTACTTCATTTCACCAACATATTCCAAAGATAGTTATCTGCTCGTATGTCACTCATGTGTTCCTCTTCTTCTTCTTCTCAATTTCAGACATATAAATATTCCTTCTTCTTAGGCTTCCCCTGATTCTTTGCCTTCAATTACGTCTAAACTCTAACGGCAGATACAGGTCGTTAACGTGCCAATGAACTTCAAATAGTTTTGTGGTCTCCAGTCTGGAGAGCACGTAAACAGAAGGAAAGTGTCCGGTAGCTAACTATTGTATACATATTCTATTAAATAGACGTGATTTTTATCTAATTGTGCGGGTCTATCCGGAAAATCTCTGGTCATAAACATTTCGTATATGATGATGGTAATGATGTTAAGCAATCGTAATAAACTGGAAATTTGCTCAGAGAATTTTCAATTTAATTGTTTCCTTCCTGTAGAGACCTTTATGCTCAAAACGTAAGCTTTTACAAAAAGTAATGCGGGAGAATTCGATTCCTATTAATTTTAATAAGGCGGATGAAAGACTTCGTGCCGATATCAAAACATTTTCGATAAACGATGAAAACATCTAAAGTGAAATATACTTGTATAAAAATAATATAATAATAATTACATATAACAAAATTCGACTCTTTTTGACTTCTCTTGGTTTGATCTTGTTTTGGATACAAATTTTTGTTCCCTAAATGTTCATCGATTTTCAGCAATCTCTTTAAGTAATTTTCTTTTTTATCTTGAATACTTATAAACAAAAAAAGGTCTTTGTTTATATTCGCGATGTCTTGAGCATTTGTGTCATAGTAAGGGTATTAAAACCCTTGAATTATTCTTAAAGAAAACCCGCTTATGGCTTCTTAAAATATTTGGATTTGTTCTTGAAAATCATCGATCATTTTTTTTAAAACACCAAATACGTTGTTTCACTCTTTTCAATAATTATTTCTGGTATAATTATAAACTCTATTCTTCAGGTTCTTGGCACCAACTAATTTAAAGATATTGATTCTGTTAAAGAAAGAGAAAGAACGAACAGAAGAAGCACCTTGACCGAAATCGTGTTATAAATAGATCAGTTTAATCAGATCAGTCTTATTTCTTTTGTTTAGTATGCATTTCATTGATACTAAAATTACAAGAAAAACTAGATGACGCGTTCGCATTTGGTGTGGAAACGTCAAGCAATGCATGAGTGCTTGCCACTCGGGTTGTTGGCCAGCTGGAGGTTTATCCGCCGACTTTAATTTTAGATACTTATACGGTAAGGCTTGGCCTCAGACTATATAAATATTTTCAATACAATCTTCTTTGTGTCGAGTGTTTTTTGAAAGAGGCGTCTGTTGCATGCTATGGGTTTCGTATAATGCCTAGTTGTTAACCTTGACAATTAACATTTTCTCTAGTGGGTTTTTGTTGGACGATATGGTAATAATAATATTGACAATAATTATTGTTAGTGGGAAGATATATATTTATATATAAATTGCACTACTATACTTTCTTTCGGATTTTCAATGTTTTTATTTTCTAAATAATATTTGGCATTATTAAGCTGACGTAAATTGCCAATACGAGTTGAATCGATTTAAACTGTTCGACATTTTTAGACTTGTTTATTTGACGGCAATTCAGTTTTTCTCAAAGCAACTTCTATAATCGTCACTAATTTTAACGACCTTTTATGCTATGAATTGTGTCGATGAAACCATATAAATGCTCTTGTAACTGCTGATGTTGCTTATTCTTCTTTTTCTTTTTTTTCTCTGCTTGCTTGCGCAACACTTGCCGGTAACGGTTCTGCCGGTATTGCCTTCTGCGGTATTTTTAATCCGGCAAAACCGGCAGATTGTCGACGATGAAAACGTCATTTCGTTGTTGGATAACGTTTGTCGCCGGTTATGAATTTTCATTCTATTTTGTGGTTTATGTTTACATATTTTCTTAAAAATTTGTTTTATTATTTCTTTCATAGATTTGTAATTTCTTTTTTTTTTTTTTTTTTGATAGTTCGTTTTCATTTTCCTTTAATCACAAATTGTTAATCTGTTATTTATTTTCTTTTAAATTATTGATATTCTCTGTATTTTGATCAAATTTAGAGCAACGTTTAAGAATGTTTAAAATGAACGTTTAAAACCATTTGCCTGCCATTAGTTCCCATGAGTTGAAAGTGTTCGAAATATCTCAGAAATTTACTTAATATTTCGTAAGAAGAAAACACAAAAAATATCGAAATTATCCTAAGAAGTTAGAAATCACAAAACTGCAATATTATATGGCTATCTATTAGTATTAGGCAACATACTACAAAACCCTACAAAATATAACCCTTTTATACAATCACTTGCAACCAAAAAGGGAGGTCCTCAGCTAGATGTTAAAACAACTCCAAATAAAAAACATTAGCTTAGTACGTTCCACCGTTTGAGCTTGACGAGGTAAATGCAGTCTTACAAACGAATGTATGAACGTTATGACTGAATTAATTAAAGTAGTTTCAGGACTAGTCAAAATTTATTGAATAACGAAAAATGAATTTCGAAATTTTTTGGATATAAAAAATGTTAAAAAAACAAAAATTTTCATTTTATAAATATTTCCAATATTGAAAGAATGAATATTGAAATAGTTTTTATATATTATATTAATTTTTATATTTTATAATAATTTTTATATTTTATAATTTTTATATTTTATAATAATTTTTACATTTTATAATAATTTTTATATTTTATAATAATTTTTATATTTTATAATAAATTTTACATTTTATAATAATTTTTATATTTTGTAATAATTTTATATTTTATAATAATTTTAATATATATCCCTCTAGGTATATTTTCTTATATACATTACTTACATTTCTTATATATATTTTCTTATATACATTCTTATATTTCATACATTAGGGATCAAGATTTGATCCATTTTTGGCGGAAATAAAATTCTGATTATGTTAAAATTAAGAAGAATTACTATTTAGATTTTTGTTATTATTTAGATGGAAGAATGATGGAATTCATTCCATCAATATAATATTACGTTTTCAAGCAGGTTATTTTATTTATTAGGATTACGTTATTTTCTATAGAATTGTACATTAAATCGATGTATCTTTAGAATTCTTGGTTGGAGCATTAGCCTAAATAACTTCTATTACACCTATTACAAGCATTTCCCCAACCTTCTTTTTTCCCCTCTTATACTGCGGTTGCGTGTGGGTGGTGACGTTATCGAATGTCTGAGCTATCGCTTTTATGATGGCACCGTCATGTTTTTCAAACAATTAAAATCAAAGGAATGTAAAAGAAAATGTTTACAAATGCGTAACTATGACCAAATATATTTACTATAAAATCCAGATACGACGCATAGACAGCAAATACAGTAATCCGTTTAGTCGTATGCCTTCGTGAATTGCTTGAAGGTGCGGGCAGCATTTAAGTACTGAACGGTATTGCACCGCACTCTAACGTTTACGAGAAGTAGTGGTGCGAAGGCAGATGTTGATTATGCAAAAACTTGACGGCGGCAGGAAGGAACTTTCAACGTTGACGAGAACTATTCAAGCGCCTAGTCGCCACAGATATTGTTTATTATATATTCTTGATGTTCATTAGTGATAATTTTCATTTAATTACTTCATTACTATCTAAATCGAAACTTAATTTTATGCGATATGATTTGAAATAAAATACGAATTTCTTCGATTGGTTTCTATACGTCGTCTGCCCTCTTTTGCGGTGACGACTCTGAGGAAACTGATATTCTAATGAATATATCTTTTTTAATCAATAGTTTTTTGAAAATATCTATACTAGTTTTATTCTCGATTTCACTGATCATTTGTAAGTATGTGCATAATAATCTAGTTCAAAAGCAACAGTTGAATAAAAGTCTTACATTCATGTAATTTTTCTTAAAACAGTATTTATTTAATTAACAATAGATGTTTCCTTCAGAATGAAATCAGGCGCTGAAGAGGGTAGATCACCGGTTCTTGGTTCTAACCGAACATAAAAATATATTAATATCCTATCCTAACGATCTTCACCTGAATAAATGTTTAATTGTTTTTTGTGATTGAAAAATCAAAGTCCAAAATGTTTTTAAAGTAATTTTAAGCGAATTTTCAATAATCAACGTAATGGACAATATGATTATAATCATCTATAAAAAAGTAGTCTTGAGTTCAAATGCAGTGAATGTTTCGCTTGACGTCATTAAGCGCGATTGAAGCTAATCTAGGAGAAAATTTATTCGTTGGTTTAAGATCACTTAAGGTCAAAAATAATCCCCAAATTTCATTCAAATAATTCAATATTACTAAGTAATGGAAGTTAAATATTTGATGTGCCACCACCGCTCCTACACCGGGTGTGGCCCATATTTCACCACGACCATTTATTCTTTATTCGTGCCTTATGTCAATAACGAAATGCGAGCCATTAACGACCAATAAACGGAAGGAGTTATACGAATTAATACAATAGGTAAAATTTTGCATGGAAAATTATATACTATATAATAATAAAACATAAAGAAACATAAAACATAAACATTATCATAATAATTGCCACCAAACGACCGCCACCACCCATGCCCTTTGCAATTAATACCAGGCGGGGAGAGAAAATTGTATGGAGAGTTGGTTAGAGGATATGCCCGAATCTGTAAACGTGGATGATAAAAATGAAAATTTAGGCTTAAAGAAAATTACATTTGCAAAATAGGTTCTCATTATTTAAAAGCAGGTTTTAAAAACAACAATTCAAAGGAAATATTTCAAGGAAACGTACTCTGCTGGTTGCTACAGGTGGTTACCAGTGGCAACATCGAGCATGTAGGCACTTCAAAACAAATACATTTCCGACATTGTTGCTGTCGTCCTTCACCAATGTTGTTTCACCCTTCACTTCGGTTCGGTTCGGTGTGGTGGTGGCAGTGCTCATGATTGTGAACCTAAAACATTTCTAAAACATTAAATGCATTCTGTCTACTCGAAAAGCCAACAGTACTTAAGGAGAAATACAACCAGTCTTTGAGTACCTTCTCTCCCCACTACCCGCACCCTTTTTTCAAGTGCCCGTGAGCAGCAATACTAGAAGCAACAACATCTCTTTATTTTCAGTCATGTACACCTTTTTCAAAGTTGTTATCAAGGAAACCACTACCGGCTTTTCATTCCTTCAATCTGTGTCGCAGAGATTATCGCACCGCCACCACCAATTACTACCGCTCCCTTTTCTTATCCTCTATTTCTTCCTTTTTTCATACTTTACGAATTACTCTTGCAACGGTTTGAAAGCGTTTAAGAATGAAGGAAATGTAAGGGTTGTTTCGTAGAGTGCACCAAACAATACAACAACAACGATAATAATAAAAACAGCAACAAACCAAAGAACAACAACAACTATTTGTTTATAGCCGTATTTTGTATCTAATGCTTTGTTGTTCTAGCTCTCTCTCTCTCTTTACTATATTTCGTATAAAAAAACAACAACAATCGCAGGAGCAGGACGATACAACAAATGAATGAATGAAAATAATCCCTATTGTTGGTTTTTACGAACTTACGTGTAATGACATCAAATTGTTAACTCCGTTTGCTCGTAGCGTGTTCGGTGTTGTTGCAGCAGTGGTTGCTGTCGTTGTTGTTGTTACTGCCATTGTGGTAGTTATTACTATTGAAGGCAAACGATTGACCCAAAGGACATTGCACCCAGGATATTTTCGAACAGGGTCGGTCAAGAGTCGCTGTTTTTACAATTAATTTTCCTTTTTTAAGAAGGTTTATTCAGTTCTTGTTCCTTGTTAGTTTTTTGTTGTTATTGATTTGTTTACATGGTGTTTAGGTGATAGTGGAATATTTAAGGCTTACAATTACTTTTTGTTTTACTTTTTATCCTTAACTTATTGGAGTTTTTATTTCTGCTCAATCAAAACGTACACGCAATTCGTGGTAGGAGTGTGCCTTACCTTAATTAACGGTAATTATCTGGGTAGAATCTATATAAAAATTGTTTATAGTGAGACCACATCTTGTGCATGATTTTCAAATTTTTGCTTTCATAAAATTTTCATAATTTTCTTTATTGAAATTGTTGTGAAAATATTTTTTTCTCATACGAGTATTTATATTCTTCTACAAATCCTAAACTTATTTCTTATAAGTATAATTATATAGAAGTTTGTCAGACAAAACGACTGGGTCCCTAATTTGTGAAGTCTATGAAAGATTATATGATCCAGTTTTTCTGAACTTTTTTCAATTTGATGAAGCAACAAGTTTCAATGAATATAACAATTAATAGTGCTAAAATATTTAATAAAACAAACAACAACAAATCGATTTGTTTGAATATCGTTAGAAAGCCATAAAAATTTACAAATCATCTCGACTGTTTAAGCGGCGATGGCCATCATGGTCATCGCCACCACCGCATTCATTTTCTGCTCACACGAATGCGAATTTCTTCGTCAATGACTGACTTAAATTTGTAGTCATTGTCATTTGAAACGTATATAAATCCAACGACAACAACGGCAACAACAACTACAACAAACATTGGAAAATATATTGGGACAATTAGCATCATCATAATCATCATCGACATCGGCTAATTTGGGTCACCCGCTAATAGTTTCACATCCGAATTATAATCGACATCTGAATGAATGGAAATAAATGGTTTTGAAAAAGGTTCGAAACGAAGCGTAAACGAATAATTAAATTAGTAAGTTTCCAAAGGCAAAAATATTAAAAAGAAGTCAAGGAATTTGTTTATGCTTCTATTAAATGAAAATAAAAAATTAAATAGAATCGAATTTTAAAAGAATTGACGCATAAAAGAATTAAACGAGTTAATAAAAGGCAATTCTATTTCAAAAGGAAAAACTATTCAAAATGCAATTAATGAAAATATTTTAAAACAATTCAATTCAAAGTTTAATCATGTAAGAAAATAGATATAGAGGAAGAAAGAGAAAGATATAGAGAGAGGCGGAGAAAATGAGTTAAAAAGTTAAAAAGAGTTTGTTTTGTGTTGAGAATTTTAAATGATTGATACACGAAGCGATCGAACGAGATGAAGAAAAAAACTATTTCAAATTATGACATCAGAAATGACAAATTTAGAAGTAGAATATAATTAATATCAAAAAAACTCGATCATTAAACATTTTTAGAAAACAAACAAACAAACGCTTATATTGAAGATATTCAATTCAATACAAATGAATTCCACTTTTATTAAAAAGTTTTATTCTCTGATGGCGGGCAATGGTAGTATTTGTCAGAGCTGAATATTTTGTAACCTCTTTTATGAATGACGATTTCCTTAAGGATTTTCCGGCTTCCTTACGCCTAAATGAATTTTATTTTATGGCAAAATGCTTAATAATAATAATAATAATGATATTAATAATAATAACAACAATAATAATAATAATAAATAAATCTCCACTTGCAAAGAATTTAGGCGCTATTTCATTGAGCCTAATTTGCCCAAGAAATTATATCAATTAATTGAATTGTATGGAAAGAAATAAACTGAATTGAATTTCTTCAAATGAATTGAATTGAAGACCAAATAATTGCTGAATCAATTTGCATCTTATTTTCGAATTTGTTGTATAAATATTGTTTATTGAACCAAAACATTTATTAAATTATTATAATTTATAGTAATTGACTAATAATAATAATAATTAACTAATAATGTCTAAGGAAGTTTTTAATTTATTGAACGACTAATTCCCAAAACCCCAAAATTCCAAAATGAAAAAAATCAATTTTAACAAATTAACAAATAACTGAATATACTCGATGCACGAAATAATAACGAGTAATTAATTAACTATGATAATGCATATATTATTGCTTAGGAATAAAAAGCGAATCACATGATATTGCTCGGACTTAATTAATTTAAGTTTTGTTTTGTCTAAACTTGTTTTTAGTATTTATTTTTTTGAATTTTATATTGATTGTTTTCAGTCTTTTAAAATATTTTTTGCCTAAAATTATATAATTTTTCATAGAATTTATTTTTTATTAATTTATCATAATGACGTTAAGAACGTTCGAATGAATTAACTTTGAATTATTGGCTTTTATAGAAATTATATTTTATAGAAATATTTATAGAATCATCCACTAATTTTAGAAATAATTCCTGAAAATTGTGCACAAAAGTCAAGAATCAAAGTCAGATATTTTTTTTATTATTGAAAATAATTAACATTTCAAAATAAATCATAATAATATTCTCCAATATTTCAGTAATTTACTCTTGCTTTTAAAATTGAATTTTATCGCTTGAAATTTTGAAGAGCACGATCATGATTATCGAATGAAATGTTCGTTAAAAATATCTTAAACAGCCTGAAATTTTAGGAAACTATTTTTTATTTTACAAAGATATTCCCAAGAGTTTTCATTTATTAAAAACAGTCTCTTTTGTAAAATATTTATTTTTTTTAAACTTCTAAAAAGTTTCATTTTGAAATTTTCTCAACATTTCCATTCGTGCTTACATTTTGTATTTTTTGTTTTTTAATTAATACATAAGACAAAAAGCGTTAATAACAGTTGAAATACATTTCTACAATTTTAAGAAAATTTTATGAAAATTTTTGTTAGAAAATTAATTTCGTAAAACGTTTAGAAAGCAAATGAAATTTTGATGAGAAACAAGCGGTATTCAAATATATAAATATTTATATATCTCGCATAAGGAAATAAACAATATTAAACAGTTTTAGCTGATCCAAAAGGGGTTATTCCTTACAAATCGGTGCAGCGCTTCCTTACACTTTCGAGCAGTTTTAAGTGTTCAGACTGACAAAATTCAGGCCCCTCCAAAAAGCAAAATCCGCATAGCTTGGCAGCGTATAAGCTTAAAGAAGAAAAGCAAGAAACATGTTCCATCCATCCAGCATTCGCTCAACCCTAAAACGGAAAAGGTAGGGTGTTTTATTATTTTCAGACTTGGGCAGACTTCGTGGATGACTGCGCTTAAGCATTTCGTTATACAATATTTTAGTGATATCACTCTTCCACTTCCCTTTTCTCCACTCCCCCCTTCCAGAAAGACACTCATTTGTTGAATTTGTTTAACTGATTGTTTACCTCTAAAACTCTTTTTACTTCACGGCGTGGCAGAGGCGCAACGAGCAAAGTAAAAGCTAATTTTAATTTCGAAAATTTTAAATTTCTGATATAGTATGTTTTGCGCTGTTCAATGCTATTTCCTTTTTTTGCTAATAATTATATGTCTCTTAGCCGACCTCTAGCGATATTGGTGTAGTTTTTTTGTTGTTTTCTGTCATTTAAAAAAAAATTTAATTGCTATTCATTAATTATCAACCGCTATTCATTTACTTATAATTATAATTGCACGATAAGTAGAAAAAGTAAATAAAGAATGAGAAAAATGAAAAAGGGGAAGTAGAAAATCGAAACTACAAAGCCATAACAATGATATTCAACAATAATGCAATAGTATAAACAACGAATGAAAGGAAACTGCTTGCAACCACCTGTCCGTATGATCGCACTTGAGCATGTTTGTCTACCTGCCAATACGTGGAATTATTGGATTGTTCGGAAAGTAATTTCGTATATTCCTAGTAGAGAAGATTGCACAATTTCATAAACAATTTCGTGACTAAACCACGCTGTCTTTATACACTTTATTAATTTTGGCGCCACCCTGTTAAAGCATGAAATAGATTTCAAAAGACTAGAAGTTCGAAAGCAATAATTTGGTCATATTTTAATTTTGCATTAACGAAATCGCTAGTAAGTGTAAAGCGTCAGTGTCAGAATTGTTTTGTAAATTGACATACTTCCTCCTAATCTCATACTTCCAACCTAATGAGAAATCATCTACCATGCAAATAATTAGAAATTAATTTTTATTAAAAATCCACTTATAAAAACGTGTTGAAAAACTAACTGAGAAAAGTTAGTTAATGCGGGAAAAGGTATTAGAAAAATTAAAATTTTTAGTATTTAATTCGAATATGAATTCGATTCTTGTAATTAGTTTTCTCACTGTGAACAAAATACCAATCAGGACTTTAATTAAATTAACACTCATTAAAATCATTAAAATTAAGTCCTCCAAAACAATAAAAACAATAAATATATGGATTAATAAAATATCAACAAAAAACAACAATAATAAAATCGATATAAACCATTATTTGATATTGATCGTTAACACCTATTTTCTTTGCAAACACAATACATGTGAATACGCACATGTATGTCATATTTATTGTTTTTCCTTTTGTTTTTTTAATATTTACTTTTTCACCAATAAATTTATTTATGAAAAATATTTTAATAGCAGTTGACAGCGGCGTATGTTTCCATTTTAGGTGAAAAAATATCGAAAAATTCAGTATTTATAGATTCGCTGAATACTAAATCTATCAATGATAAATTATAAAGTGCTGTCACTATCGATGGGTTTGTTATCATTATTACTCAGTCATTATTTGTATAAATTTGATTTGGATTTAAATTTTAAAATACTCGAAGAATTAGAGTGAAGATTCTTATGAACATACTCCATGAGTGTGAAACCTACCTAATACTAAACCTAATATTTCTCGAATTATTTTGATAACTCAATTGATAAGTAATTAAAGAAATATATAAGGAATGATAAAAAAATTTTTAAATATTGACAATAAGAAAATACTTTATGTTTTTTATAAAGCATGACTGTCAGAAATTGTATTGAGATAAAATTCAGACACTGACATGACTCGCTCATTTTTCATGTGAGAGATATTTTTAATTTTTCTTGGTTTTTTACTTTCGAAATAAATTGGCCGATATCTAGAACGATGACCGGCAAACAAAGTGACGTCGTCAGTCTATTTTAAATAATGTTTTTTAAAAAAATTTCATTACAAAATATAACGTTTAAGAAAAAATAATATATTCAAAATGTTTTCAAAATTTTATAAATATTTACACATACGAATATACGTTTACGTTAGAATAATATTGTAGTATGTGATTTATTTTGCTATGGGTAATATTCTGAAATGGCCCCATTTCTTCGTTTTTTTTGTGTGTGATTCTTTTCGTGGTTTAGTATTTAATACATTGCGGAATTAAATCGTGGAAAATATTGAATACTAAAATTTTTTTTTTTTCGTTCAATTTCGTTTATCTTTTCGGAAGTTCTTCTTTTTTGATGTATCGTATATATTTCTAAATTAGCCAAAAAGACCTTCACCTATTTTTTGCCTTCACTAAAAAGTGAAGCCTTAATTGTATCTTATATAGTTTTATTTATTATTATTTATAGGCACTTATAGGCATTTTATAGGCAGAGTTAAATTTCGAAATAATATCAAAATGTTAGTAAACTTATCATAGTCAATTATTTTTAATATTATTAATTATTATCTCGTTTATAACTGTTATAAAAAATTCCGAATTTCTTTTCCATTTCCTTTTTATTTTTTTCAATTATTTTCATTCGAAAAATTTTTTCAATCATTCCTTCCTTCATACTCATTTCCTTTGAGTTTTTTAATTAATTGTCTTTACGCTACAAATTGTCCTCAAATGAATTGAACCCTTTAAGGAAATTCATTTCCTGCCGTGATCAGAAAGTACGCGGAATTTTTCGTTCTCCCGTACGTATATTTTATTTAACTTTTTATTTCTTATTTCTAATAAATGACATAAATAGATATATAAAACATAACATCGAATACACTGATTCATTCGATATTGGAAAAATGTAAACAATTTTCGAAACATTGGACGCAATAATACGCAAAATCATTCATTCGAAAGCAAGAATGTAATGATTTAGATTATCCCATATCACATGATGTCACATAATACGATTATCTGCAGAAAAAAACCATATAAAATAAAACAAGCGTCAAGTTAACGCTACTTTTCACTGCTAGTGTTAGTCAGCTTTGTCAATTCGGTGCGGCTTAACGACCACAACTGTGCCACAAAAGAGGTCAATGAACCGCAAAGAGTTGGTAACTCTATCTATTTATCAATCCAGCCAGCCAGTTTTGAATATCACCGGATACATCAATACGTACTAACTCACGTTCCAGCAATTACAACCTGATGGCAAACGCTATTAAATGCTTAACATGATTTTATAACGGCCTTTATAAATAAACTGCTCTATAATTTTTTCAAATTTACTTTTAAAAGCTTGGTTCTAGTAAATAAATGGGCTGGAAAATTATGAATTGCAATATAAAATAAAGTATACTATTGTTATTATTGAATTAAAAAAGTTAAATATTACGAATTATTATTTTAAAAACAAAATAAAAGAACTTTTATGAAATTGATTCTATCAGAGTATTTATAATTTTTTTCCCTCAAAAAAATCATTAATTTTAATGATTTTACTAATTTTAAAAATTTCGTTCATGCACCTAAAAAGCTTTGTAGAATATTATAGAACCAATTTTACTTTTTCTAATTTATATAATTTTCCATTTGGCATGATCATTATTGTATCGTTTATATTTTTATACAATATTTTCAGCCTGATTTAATTTAATTAAATCAAAGAAATGTCAAAATTTGAATGAGATCATTATCATCATCATCGGTTTCCAATGAATAATTTAGATTATATCTTTTAAATACACTATTTTTTATTATATTTTCATATTATTATTTATGTGGAATATTTATTTACTAAGGCTTGTATGTTTCATTCTAAAAATATTAAATATATTATATTTTTAATAAAAACCAAATAGATTTAGAAAACGACCTAATGACATGAAGATTCCTACACTCACGGAAAGCAATGCTAGACACATAAATTTAGTATTATAAACGTTATCTTTATTGTCTCTACCTACCCTCCTCTTCGCGTTAATTGTCTGCCACGCTTAGTGCTCACAATCTATTCTAGCTCACTATTTTTAGTCTTTTAACTCATTTAGTCATTTTCTATAAACGTTCAACGCGTTTCGCGCGCTAAACGTTCGTGCATAATGAAATCATTGAAGAAATTAAACGTATTAACTTCCTTCGTACACATTTGTCCTAGAATCTGATTAATTTTTAGTTTCTCTATTGTTGTTGTTGTTGTTGTTTCTGCGTATGTTGAACAATAAAACAAAAGAATAAACTCTGCAAAGTTGCAAAGTGAGATAAAAGGAAACGCTTTAAGCATAACTTTGTTGAGTTCGGTAACTTTGCGAAATATATTTTTGGAGTTTTGCAAGAGTTTAAGAATATTAAAAATATTCTCTGAAGAAATCAAATTTTGTTTGAGCAGATTATCTTCTACCTCTTAATAATTAACATATTCTTAATTTATTTCTTTCTTTTTCTCTTTTCAGTGTATTAGAAAAAAATCGAGAAAACCTCCGACGTCCGATCGACGTATTTTTCATATCACAGACTTTATGAAATATACACACTTTTGCCAAGCAAATTTTTACTAAAATTATACTGAGAATCGCAAGAATTATTGTACAAGAGTACAAGGGGAGGCGTTCTTTAATTATTGTGTAACCTTCAAAACGCATCTCTCTCCAAGGTTTGAATATTTGCATTCGTTTAGAAGGAATGCAGCGTTGTCCTTACATCCATGAGATGCGAGAACGTTTACTCAACGAACCACCACGTGAAACATTAGCTTTGGAACACATGGAGCGTGCCAATTTATTGGATAATCGACATTCGGCAGAATCGAATCAGGTCGGCACAGTGGTCAAGGTATGGGTCAAGGAATACTCGTACAAAGGATGTATAAAAAGCGTTGATAAAGATCATTTTTATTATCGCAATATTCCTTAACAATATCCATTGAATAGTTGTAACTGTTCATGGGTTTTCCTTTCTTTTTACGAGAATACAAGAATTTCTTAATACTAATAATAACGTACAACATTTTCAAATATACTTTTACTAATTTTTATTAACACCTTGATAATATTTATCAATATAATAAATATTTCATTATTGAAAAGAATGAATGAAATCCTTGCACGAGTATGATTGCCCCCTACCTTTTCATTATCAATTTTATATAAATATTGTATATAAAATAATAAAAATACTAATTGTTTTAACCTTAATTCACGATAATCATAAAATTCATCCAATATTAAATCACTTTAAATGAATTGATAAATTTTATAAATCGTTAATCAATTTCTTTCGTTAAACCATTTTCCTTTGAGTAAGAACTGAAGAAATATCTCAATAATTTATAATTTTCACTCCTTAAATTGTTTTCAATAAATTGTTTATAATTATTTACAATGTTATTCTTGCTAGAATAAATTTGCGTTAATATTTTGGAACTTCAGAAACCGGATGATCCAAGAATTTTCAGCAGAAGTTTAAGAAACCAAACTGAACTTCTGCTATAAATCAACTTAAATCTACATTTGCTTAATATTAAATGTATTTTGAGAGTTTTATTAAATAATATGAATAATTTCAATTTTATAAAATTGCATGATTATTAATAATAGAGTGATATCCTGGAGTGGGAGGGCAGATTGCCTTTGTAGGCATTATAATATTTATACAAATATTTCAAAAAATTATTTATGATTATTTTGTGTTTTAGTATTACCGCGTCTCAGAGGTATCCGCCTCCTTTGAAATAACTTCCTTAATATTTCTAATATTTCTAAAAATATTTCTAAAAATTTCTTAATTAACTCTCTGTTAACACCCTGTATAAAATATATACAAAAATTAATTTCAAACATTTAGATTGAATTGAATTTTTATACGTTAAATTATTTTGAACGAATAATACTTTTATCTAACAATTTTTATAAAAATAATCATGTAGGAATGTTTAATATAATTATTAACCTTTAATAAACATTCACAGCACAAATAATTTTTAAATTTTTTCTTTTATAAAAAATACTTTTTCGGAAAACATGCCTTGCTTAACCCCAATAACCCGTCGATATCCAATTATTGAAAACAATTTTATAAATAATTTGTAAATAAGAATGGCGAATGAAGATATAAAGTATTAAATTCTTATATATAAAAAAATAACAAGAACAAATTTCATTTTTAACAAAAATTTTACTAATTAATGAAATCAATTTCTGTTCTTTTTTTTGTTGTAAAAAAATTTAAATTATTTACTCGATACAATTCGATAAATTGCGAAACAAAAAAACAGCTACAAGCCGATGGTTACCACACGAGTCCAGCACATCAACGGACTCCTCTGGTGCCGCGCGATCTGGGCGAAGACTTCAATCTGGACTACGATGATGACTTTCCTATTGATACGAAGCGAGCTAAGAATGCGAAGTAAGTTCAATTGTTTACATGATTTCGAAAAAATGTATATTATTTCGTTGTTGTTTGATGAATATTTTTATATTAAACGAAGATTTTGTAACAAAAAGATACCAACGCAAAAGCCAGCAAAATATTTTTTCGTTTGCTTGAAAATATTTCATTCCAGTTTTTTTATTTTCGTAGTCTTCTAATTATAAACCTTGTTTAGCAAGATTTTTGTGCCGCAGCAGTATTTACCATGAAATATTATAAAAAATTATCTGTTGCTTCCTCGTTTTGTTTTTTTTTTTTTGCTAAACTTTTTGTTTATTAAATTTAAAAAAAACACAAAATTAAATTCTTAAGAAAAGAATTTCTTAATTCCAAAAAATCTGGACCGGTATCTTTTGATTTTGATAGACATATAGTGGCAAACGTGAGAGACCGGTATTAACTACTGGGTATTGACCATTAAGTGATTCGCCTGTTCATTTCAAAATTTTACATTTTTTAAAAACTTTCCATAATTTATTAATGAGTATCTTTCAGATAATGAAAGCAATTCATTCACTTCGATTGAATAAACTGAATTTATTGGCAATTCAATAAAATCCTAAAAGTTAGAACGACTAAAACATTTGTTTTATATAAATTCATTTTAATATTGTGTACAATTATTATATATGAGAATACCAATTTAAATATTCGTAAGGAATTCATTACACGCAGACTTATCTGAAAATATTATTAAGCTTAAATAATACTCTTTTTAAAAATTGGCAAAATATACAGAGATTTTATTATTTTTTAATAATTTTATAATTAATAATAAATTTTCTTTTCCATATTTTTCATCCCATTTTTTCATTCATCGCTATTATTGGTCCATTTGCCTCACAGCAATCATTCCAGCAACGAACTGAAGCCACTTTCGACACCGCCAATTAAAAGGTTCGAATTGGTTTTATTTTGTAAAATATATTAAATTGTTTATATAAAATTGACTTTTGTGAACTTTTAGTTTATATTGTTTATGTATGCGTATACTTTTTAAAATTCAACACCAAAATTGGTATCGGTTGTGATGCTTTTTATATTGCAATCAAATCACCCAACAAAACTTTAACTTTGGCTAATGAATGTTTTCTTCCAGCATGATTTGAATTTTGTATTTATAAGTTAGGAATACTTAAAACGTTCTAATATTAGTCAATTACTCTAGGTGTTATTATAAAATTTACAACCAAATAAATTCGTGTGCAATATTATTCCTCTGAATCTTATACAATTCGAGGATATTCGTAGCTCTTGAGTTGAATGCACAGTAAATGTTGAGATATCACATACAAGGTGTGTTCAATGTGTTCTTGGTATAGCTGTGAAAACAAGACCTTCATGTAATTAATATTATTTTTTTTCAATTTAGTTTCATATAATTTCAATATATTTACTGTAAAACAATATCTTCTCTTATGCTCAAAATGCAGCATCGACTGACTTCACTTGAATGGTCATCCTCGAAGAGTCGTACCCCGCGAAGTTATATTTTCACGTTTGGAGACAAATTGTAGGCATTCAATAATAGGCATTTGTTGCAGACTGGATAATTGAATTCACCGAAACTACAATTGACCAAAGCACGCGTCTAGACTTTAACATACGAATTTGTTAGTTAAATTATTTATTTTATTAATTAATCGCCGCAATATCAGGAATACATTGAACGCAGCTCGTATGCACACAATATTGCTGTTTAATATTGTATCAAAAATTCACACATATACCTTGATTATTTGCACCTACTTTTTTTTAAACATTATTTTACAAATTTATGATATTGAATTTCGGTCGGAATTATAAGGACGACATTTTTAGAATACTATCAGTTGTCGGAAAATCTTAATTAGAATAATTTATCAGTTTAACATCCTATAACACTTAGCGATGGTATTCACGATTGTGGTCTGCTAAGTGGTTTGGCCGGGTCATTGACACGAAAATACTGTTAGTTCTCATCAGCGTTACCACATGTTCCTCACAGGATAGCAATATAATTTACCAGAAATGCTGCCAATATTACAAATCACCAATTTACTTACTACTTCCGGTACATCCGATATTCCCAAAATAAACGGCATTCATCATTTGGCAACGATGTAACGAAAGAAAAGAACAAAGAGAGAACAGAAGTAAATAAACAAATCAGAAAAACCAACAAAAACTTATGAAAACAACAAAACAGTGTTGGCAAAAAGGCTTCGTTCACAATCAGCGTTTTTGCGTGTAGGAATCACTGAAAAAATCAAGGATATGGAATGATATGGAAAAGGATTAAGGTTTCTTCTTGAAATGGTTTTGCGAAAAGACAAACAAATATAAACACAAAGCAAAGATCAAAAGTTGTTTTTTGCTTTGTGTAGAGAAAAAAAAATAATATTCTCTAATCCTTGATCCGTCTCTTTCTCTCGCTTTGTTGCCTCCAATCTTACCCTGTGATTATTGACTTGTGACCGATTTGTGCAAATTAAAAACAGTCTTGTGTTGTTATCACACACACGCAAGCATACACACACATACACATACACATTTATATGTTTGTATACAAGATATATAAGGGTTAAATTGCGTGGTGAGGAAAGGAGGAAGTGAATGAAAAATAGAAAAGCTGTAGATATCTAGAATACATCTCTCTGCAGCGTTATACGGTTTTAAAAGTCATAATGTCAGCTCGCTTCTTTCTGATAAAATTTCTACCAAAGACATTCTATTCATAGTTTTCCCCTCTTCTTTCTCTCTTTCTCTCTACCTCCCTTTATTTCCCGCTCACTCTTTATTTGATATATTTTTGGTGTGTTCAAAATGATAATGAAATCGGGCAGGAAATCCTACCCGCCAGCTGACACCGTTAACAACTAAAGTCTTCGCTCTTCTTCTACCACTAGAGGTTATTCTTCTAGTCCTTCTCTAGAAGTTCGTCTATACTGAATAACTCGTGGCACACTCGTGGTTTAAACGGTCGTTGACATGAAGATCTTTTGCAATTCTAGCAAATTGGTTGTTACGTGAATTGGCAACGGGCAATGCAACAAATTTTATAATTCAGCAAATAAATTCAATGCACGTTCTACAAGATACTGCAAGAAAATAAAACGTTATCGTTGTGACCGTACTGGGTACTGCTAGATAATAATAGACAACCCTATACGAATATTAATTATTTTGTTTTTCGATCTATAAAGAAATTCTTTGACTACAATGTTAAAACTCTTACGGAAGCTTTCTTTTTATAGTAAAGGTGAATACTTTTTATATTAATATTTGACAAAGTTCAAAACCCGGTTCACTAACACTAGTTGTATCACCATTAAAAATTATAAAAGGTTCGTTATAGTTTATTAGCTTAGACGCTTGCATGGTTTCAGCATTTGCCAGTCATTCATCCTTTAGTCTTCGTTCATTCAATGACATTCGTAAAATTTCTTCCTATAATGTTTGATTCCTTTTGGTAATTATTATGATATGATAATTATTAAGATTATTAAGATATTAAGATTATTAAGATATGACCATAATTATGACCAAACCCTCACTTAAACCATCCCTTATCAAATACATTTATTGTTTGGTCGAAAATACTTCATAGAATCTTCATCTTCATCCACTCCCAACTCAATCCCATGGAGGACTGGTACGTGCCCATGAGCAAAAATTAGCTGAGGTTAAATTGAAAAAACCCTTCCAAATATTTTCCATTGAAAACTAATATCTCAAAGATTCAATGGCGTGTTGCGTGCGACGCATTTCTCAAACAAAGAAAACAGAAAAAAGAATTTCTGTACGTAAGCATTTGCGTCTTCCAATGCGTGACAAGAAACCGTCGTCGTTGTGTCTGTCATGCTCGAGAATAAGAAAGGTATCACAGAAGGAGAGGATAGAAGGACGGAAGAAAGCAAAAGAGAAAATAGGTGTTCAGGAATGATTTTGCTGTTGTAAATTCGGGCTTGTCTATTTTGTTTAAATGTAGGATTAAAAAAATATAAAATATATTTAAAAAATATATGAAGAAACCTTTATAAGTCGATATATTGTCAGTTAAAATCTCAGGCAGCAGACCAACACAAAAGGTGTACCAAAAAAATCAAATCAATATAAGGTTTTCAATCGCCTTCAAATTTCAACCTTTTCTATGGCATGATTTACTTAGAGTGAGGGTGCGAAAGAGCTTGAATTAATATGCTCTGTAACGTCATTGCATTTACTAGATGCGTATATACAATTCCTTCCATTATGTCCGTTCCTAATTGTCCAAAAACAACCCTGCGTGACTCAATTATTTTTCACGTGGCAAACACAGGTAGAGGTAGAGGGTAAAGGCAGAGAGACTCAGTTGCCCGGCAGATGCATTTCATACGTTTTACACGACACCTTGTGGCGTCATTCATCATTGCGACGATCATCACCATTTGGGGTTTCGCCGTAGACCGGCGTGCCTCTTCAAAACCTTGATATAACCACGTCATATTCTTTGTTTTGAAAAATATGTATACATTAAATTTATTTACGTCGCAATATACGCATTATTTTGGTTGCTTAGTTTAGGTGAATTCCTGCCGCGTAGAAATCAGTCCTGTACAAGAACGAAATTAAATACCAAAACAAATGCGGAGAAAACTACCCGCCGATAATATAAAACGAATTTGGAGATAAAACTAATGTAAAGCAAATACAATAAACGAGAAAATACATGATAAGTAAATGCTGAAAGGACTAATGAAGAGAAACAAAGGTGATGTTGGGAGACATCAAATTCACCACCGGGTGAAAATGGTAATAATTTGGAAGCAGCAATTTCAACAGTCCAATAAGGAAAATTTATCTCTGTGACTTTAAACAGAAGTGCTAGAGAAACAGAGGGAGAGAGAGGGAGAATTACACTTGAAGAAAATAAGTGTTAGCTACTTTTAATTTCAATTATTAGTGTCGAGATTGATCTTCCCATCAAAACAAGCAAATTTAGTTAATCACAAACTATAAATATTAAATTATTTCCAAATGAATCACAAACTAAAATTTATCGTCTATAAATGACGTTTTGTATGATTCGAAATTATCATAAAAAGGAAGATTGTAAAAAAATTTCAGTTAATTTTGATTTCAATTAGAATTGTTATATTAATTTATGTTAATTAATCGCTTATAGCTTCGTATCGTGTCGTTGGATCTTAGTCGTTCTTATCGTTATTCGCCCAAATCATGTCCAATTCAATCTAACGCTCAGTAAATTCAGATTGTAATTATATGTCTTACATCCTCTAATAAAGAGAAGATTGATAATGAACGTATACTCATAAACTAAGCCCTCGAAAGAAACAGGCTTCTTTGATAGATCGAACATAAGCATATTTGCTCTATAAGAAAGCTAAGAGTATTTAACGTTAATAGCATACTTTCGCTAACTGTTCACATTACTTTTTTTCTTTACTTCTGCACTCAAGTGCAATCCAAAAAGCTTTAAATGGCCCACATTACACCAAATACTCGAGAGGTAATGAAAGTTAAGAAAAATTGTCGTGAAATAAGAGACGGTAGCCAGTCTATTTTCCAAAATATTTCCCTCAGTAAGAGCGAAATTAATCACTTAAAGTGAATTCCAACGATGCACCGTTTGTCTCTTTCAATTGCACGCTGCGACGCAATACGAATAATAAAATTCTAACAATACAATCCACACGTCACAATTCTCCTCGAACGCCTCCTACTACCTCGAGACGATTGGTCTATGTTTAGTGCGCTGAATCTGTTGTACACACGCAGCATCCATCCATCCATCGTCTGCCCAACGTGTGCACAAACAAAAAAACATGGAATTTGTGAAACGAGTCCTCACCAGGACATTTTTGCAGTTCTCATATCCAGTTGTAGTTGGTTAGGATTTCGGTATAGACGTTTTCGAATTGTATTTAAGAGATGGATGAATGGATGATTTAACTGTGAAATGAATATTATTTGTGATCGGCGAAAAACTAAAAGTGAAATTTAAAAAAGTTAAAACAGTATAAAATGAAATGGAATAAATCAATTTAAAAGTGAATTTTAAAATATATGTACTTGTGGCAAAGGTGTGAGCACTGCAAAAAAAATCTGAACAAGAAAATTGTGGGCAAAAATTTTGTGTATGCAGGGAAAAATTTGCAAAAAAAAACAGCAAAAGAAAGGAAGCAAAATGAAAAGTGATTTCTTACTCTCGTACATCCGATGCGTACGCTTTGCGAACGACTCCCTCGGGATTATTATCGAACGAATCTTGACTGACACGATAAAAATTTTTTTATCGTAACGAAACGCAAATCTTTCAAATTGCCTTTTTTATCTTCTGTTCCTTAAGGAAACTCATTTTGCGCCAATTTTCGCCTTCGTAACGAAATCAATTTTTTTCTACTTATTCTTAAGGCACTCTACAGACGCTGCTTATAAATTTTTTGATCTCATGTGAAATTTCCAACATTCCCTCTCTAGAGATCCAGGGATCATCCCCTGGTTGGGAGTACTCGCATCAATCCATAACCCTTCACACCTTTATTCTCGGCTAAAGTGAAGTGTCGCGTGTAGAGGCTGTGTCGTGTGCACTGGGCTCACTTTCTTTCATTTTCCCCAGCTATTTCCGTGATTCCGTTCAGAGGTCAGTAGGTCAGCCTGAAAATCTTTTCAAATCTAATTGAATACAATTACATGAAGGTTGGACTGAATTGCATGTGCATTGTGGTCTGATTAAGAACGAGAGGAAACAATTTGAATATAATTTGATTGATACTTTTGTTAGTTCGATAACCTTCATATTCTGACTTGCTCTCATTGATTTTCCTTCGAGAAAAGTATTTCTCAATTTTATAAAAATCTTTTCCCAGTAAACCCGTTTCCTCTGAGGTTTCTCTCATCGAAAGATTTCATTTTTAAAAACTGAAAGATGTCTTAGGATTCTCGAAAGTCTCTTCTAGTTATGAAATTTTTTCTTTATTTGGTTTTAATAGTCATGAAATTCATGTTTCCTAAAGTCTTTTCTATTACACTTCATCGCGGGCTGAGGCTTCTTCTTATTATTTTCTCTCTCCAGCATCATCCATTAAGACTTAAGCATCATCTGTAAGACTTAAAGATGTGAGCCGTTTTATTTGACGAACATCTTTTGTCTTCAGAGTTCTTCTATTCTTCTTCATATTATTTTCCAGGGACACCATTTCGTTCATTTTAAGCCGGGCATTTTCTTCTTGAACGGCTCATTATGATTCTTTCGGTATCCTTCGTTCCAAGCCTTTTGTATTCTAGATGTCTATACGAGAAACGTTTTCTAAAAAGAAAGTCCTTTAATTCAGAAACGTATTTTTTTAGTTCAAACTGCATTCATTCGTTCATCTCCTTCCTTTATATATTACACTTTTCAATAAGATTCATTGTCGAAAATTTTTCTTTTCATTTCCAAATCATCCAACAAATAGCTAAATATTTACTGCAATCTCTTGTTGTTATTTGCGACGTTGTTATTGTTGTTTTGTTAATAATTTCCTCCTGTAATAACGTATAGTAATAATTCTTGCTTTTATTATCGATATAGTCATTTTATTGAAACGATTTTCCGTAATAGAAACAAATGTGAAAAATACAGGAAGAAAATACAATGAAAAATACAATATTTCTTATTTGATTTTTGTCAACATAAATTCATTTATAATTTATAATTTCAACGCAAAAAGAAAACATTAATAAGTAATGAGAAAACATTTGGAAAAGAGATGATAAAGAAAAATCCGTTTTCCAATGAAATCAAAGTAAATTAAGTTTTTTCAATTTTCATTTCCAATTTAATTGACAGTTTCCTTTAAAATTGCGATTTATTAAGCAATTATACGCAAACAACAACAACAAACAACAATAATAAACAGACGAACAAACAATAATAACAATAGTAATTATCAAAAAAACAACAAAAACAGACACAATGCTGCACAAATGTGGTCTATACGAATTTTAGACCATAAAAATGTTCTACTAAATTCAGTCTTTATTTGAAGTAATTTCATGCAAGGAATAAATTAAATGAATAATTTTTTTATTGAAAAGATGAAAAGCAACAACAAGCAAGGAAAAGAACAAATTAAATGCAAATATAGATTTAAAATTGGCACAATTCCAGAATTGGAACAACAACAACAACATGAATTAGAAGAAGAAGAAGACGATGACTGTGAAGAATAAGAACAAGAAGACGAAGAAGTACAAGTAGCTGTAGAGTGAGTAGTAAGTAGGAGATGATGGAAATGAAAGGAAAGGAGGAGAATCATATTGAGCTGTTGAAATTCACGAAGAAAAACAATAAAAGAAAGAATCCTTTTGCGACAAGTTCTTTTCTTTGAATTTACTTCTTTTTACGTTCTTAATTTTCGAATGTATCTTCTTTCTTGTTTTGCTCACGAATACCAGCGTTGGAAAGTCAGCTCTAGCCCGGGAGCACTCGTAGTTCAAGCTTTTGCTGTAAAAAAAATGTTAAGCTCGTAAATGCGATTTCGAAAACTTCGAAAGCTATGAATGTTTTGAAAGCTTCTGGTTGTTCGATTGAGGAGAAATCCTAGAGGGGGAGAAGTAGAAGGGCAGACTGTTATCCTTTTTTCGAAGACGATTCCTTTCGAGTATATTTTCAGAGAGGGAGTAGTTTTAAGACTTGTGGCAAAATAAAATCCACAAAAGATTAAAAGGAGAAAACAACAACTCGCGAAAATAGCAAAAAACAAACAGACGTGTGATGCTTCGGTTTCGGTTACGCTTTCGGTATATTTTAATGTTTTACATTCGCAGAAGCAGTCTTTATTCTACTCGCAAGTGTGGCGACGTGAAATCTATAGCGTCTATACAATTGTGAAGATTTTAATGCATTTATTTTAAAATTTGAAAAAGAAACAGACGATTTTGAATCAATAATAATTATGCATTTATAAAACAAAAGCAAAAAAATATACCATATCACTTCAATAAAGATCTGGTTATTAAGTACCAGTCCTTCTAGTGAATTGAAAATATTCTAATAATAAAAAGTCAAACATACGCACAAAGTGAAATAAGATAAAAAATTAAAACAACAAAAGAATTCAAAAACTGAGCCACATACATGAGAATGGTCGGCGGTGAAGTTAAAGTGGCTACCGTCGATGTAGAAATTGGTGATAATATGGCAACACTGCCGGTATCACGTTCGCATACAACCGGAAGTAACGACAGCGCCGAGAAGAATAACGCAGCCAACAAAGAAATGGAGCTGAAAAATGTGATGCCGCAACCATTACAAAGGTTAAGATTGGATAAAGAGCTAAACAGAACTTATTTGAAAAAAGCATGACATTCCTTTTTATTTCATTTCCTTATTTTTTGAATTGAATCTTCTCTTATGGGGTTGTTTTTGTGAGCAACTTAAATACGGAAGCACGAAATAGTGTGGAAAATATCTTGGTGTGTTCTTTATAACAGAAAAAAGACCAAAAGTCCGACAAATAGCTCAACGAACAGTCGAGATATTACACAGATTAGACCATCCATCTATCCAGACCAGACCATCCATCAATTCAGCCCCGCAACAGACGCTCGTGGAATGAGGTTTAGAATCATTTCCGTTTTGATGCCTCCTGATTGTTGTTTATTTTGCTCTTTCTTTGTTCGTTGCAGAAGTACGAATTACTTTATGCTAATATTGAATCATTGCCAGAATGTCTGGATAAATGGCAGATAACGATTATTGTGATTATTATGTCTGGAGATTAGTAAAGCGTAAACAATTTGCTGAACGACTTAATGCGGGTCTTTGATGGTTTTATCGTTGTAAAAGTTATTGCTATCTGGCGCACATTGCGAAATGCTTTGCGAGCAAGTTAAGAAATAATAATAAATAATACTCACATTTAATTGCCATTCAATGAGAATGTTCTAACTATTTGGAGGTTTGTGAATGTCATAAAATCTGTTAAGGGGCGCTATTTCTGGTAATCGGTATTGTCTAGCTTTGCAACAAGCATTCATCACAATTTTAGGGAGCATTGAAATTGTCCCAAGTTATCTTGGGATAGAAGTCTTTGGTTGAATCTTAGCATACAATTATATTATTTATTATAGAACAACATTAAATTCAATTTAAAGGATTTGTAAGGGTCCAATGAATCCAGCATATATATAACGAATTTATAATATATTACAGCTGTTTACCACGGTTTTCAGCGTTTCACGTTGGTAAAGTTTGTTTGAGGAAACCTCAATTTTACTCAAATTTGGGCTTTTTTGAGCATCAAAACCAATACTTCGGGCCATGATGGTCTTAACTTCTGCAAAACGTTTCAGTAAAGTAACACTTCATCTCTCAATCTTGTCGTTTACTTTCCATCTAGGAGTCTGACTCCGAATCATATCTTCCTAAATAATGCCATTTCGAAAAAGGTACTCAAAAATATCGATTTCTTTCTGAATTCTAAATTTTCTTAAATTCCTAATTTCTTCATAAAATCATTTCTCTTTAAAATTTTCTCATTATAAATTATTTTTAAAAAATATAAAAGCTTGGATATTCCCAGGAATAGCAAGCAAAATTGAAAGGGAGCTCAATACATTAAAGATTGTAACAAAAAGATATTTCAACAGCGACTATGCAACCAGCCCAAGAAGCTTCAGTTCCTAAAGGAGCGAAAATTTTAATGAGAAATCCTTAAAAGAGAGAGAGATATAGAGTGAGTGAGAAAGAGATAGTTGATACCTGAAGCCTTCGTTAAAAATGTGTAAATATTTGTGTCATTATAAAACAAAAAACATAGAAACTGAAAACATTTCTTACATCACGTAAAAATTCATCCGAGGGTGAAATCCATTCCATAAATGACGGTGATTCTGAGGCAGGGAGTTGGTGATAATATTGAGTCTATAGCATCGAGTTGTAACACTAGCGTTTATCATCATCGGCTTTTATCACCTACAAAATAACATCAGCGTATTCAACAGACACCTACGCTGGAGACGCCTACCAACCAACCAAATATTTTATTACTTTTTCTGGGCACTTCTTAAATCCTTTTCCCTCCATTGTTCTTCTCCGAGGGCTTCTTTTGCTACTGCTGCTATTGCGAATATATCTAGTACTCAATGCAATCAAGAGAGACTCCGGGGTCATTTCCCTCACGTTGGTTCGTTTCATCTATAAAACAACAAAAACAAATCATTTCAGTAAGTAGAAGAGGAAGAGAAAGATATAGAGAAAGGGAGAGGTAGGGAGGGAAAGAGATAGAGAGGTAACCTAAAAAAGCAAAGGTAAGCACGATGTTCGCATAGACACGTACAAGTGTTTGTTCTGTAACAACGATGAATGAAGTCGATTGGTTGTACAGGGTGTCATCAGAGAAATGGCTAATGAACGACTAACTGATTTACAAAGCCAACTGAATTGAAAAAATGTTATACCTTTTGAGGACACCGCTCTTATAATTGATTGGTTGACACATTGACTTATGAAAGATATATGCATGTAATGGCATGTAAAGGCTTGGTATGCCTTGGTTTTTCGACAGGGTAAATCGAGTTACATATTTGAAATTACTTTCCGGCATCTCTTGCGAAGCTTAGTTTGAGACAAACCGGTTTCCGCGATGCGCCACCTCCAGTGTCTTTTATCGTTCTTTGAATTGATTTTAGACATTACTTTCACACTGATCGTTATTGATCCCTTTGCCAAATTAATTCTTGTCATTCTCTGCATTCAACGGTCGAATAAGCGTCGCTCAGTTCGAGATATGTAGGTGCAGTTTATATTAAATACCGTGTTTCATCGTGGGTCCTCAATATTCATGGTATTGATTTTTCGTATCTATAAATTGCAAATGGATCGTTCTCTTTATTCGGTTTTTTACAAAGAAATTTTTTTAGGAAAAACTAAATTGAAAATCTATTCCATCCAAATACGTCGTAAAATCGTGGTAGAGTTCTCCCCCCTCTCTCTCTCTCTCTCCCTCTCACTCTCTCTCTCTTCCCTCTTCTCTACAGTTAGCCCTCAAACCCTCTTGCAATATTGTACCGTTCTTTTTAGTGTTTGTTTTTGTTGGTTTTGTTGTTCGACTGCCTTATGAGTATATACGTGGAAAAGAGCTCTTTGCATTTGAATGAATTGCATTGCATAATGGTCGTGCCCAAATTGGGTCACCATTTTATTTGCAGTGGTTTAGCATTATTCCGCCATTTTGTCGCATTTGCATTCTTCTTTTCAAGTGCTTTGCGTAACTTCGGTTGAAATTTTCTTAACAATAGCAACGGCCTCAGTTGGTGACACACTCCGGGCACCGTGAAAGTATATTGAACCATTCTAATGTTCTCCTATTCTTGTTGTTGTTGTTCCCAAAAAATAAGAACTTTTTTGGGAAAAGATACCAGAATTTACCTAGGCGTAGTTTCTAGTCAGAGATAATATGTAAAACTTGAAACTTCTTCAATAATTTTATATTTACCAGTCGGATAGTTTTTATGGCATATTAGAGTAATTTCATAGAAAAATGCATAGAAAGTTTGATACCAACAAAAAAAGAGTTAATAAAAAGAGAAACTTCGATTACTACTTTGAAATTCTAGAAATTGCGTCGAGCTAAAATTAATATATATATAATTTTAATTAAGGGCGTAATAATTACGCTCTTAATTTAGTACTAAATCTATTACTAACTACTAAAGATGTTAGGAGTTCTTTTATTTCGTTATAAATAAATATATAAATACATATAAAAATACAAACAAATATTTCTACAAGAAAATAATAACGGCCTATTTTTAAAATATCTTTTTTTTAATTTTAATGAATTAGAAATTAATTTAAAACATGATTTCAATTTGATTTATTTCATTTTTTAAATCTTAGATTTTCATCTCATTTAACATTTTCTTCTTCATTCATAATTTTACTCCCCCTTAGAACTGTGTCCCCAAATGTCCTCTACTTGCATTCCTGTACAATGCCTGAGCAACTTCTTGCAACCCCAAATCTCGCTTATCTCGCTCCTTTGGCTGACATCCTTCTAACACATACCTAACTTTAGGTAGTGCTATTGTAGTTAAATCGATAAAAGTCAATAATGCTTGAAATATAATCCCACCAAGTCTTTTATAGCCTCCGATATCCCTGCAAACTTGCTGGCTTTGTAAAATCTTATAATCCAAAATTATTTGAAATCTTCTATATATTCAATTATTGGAATGGATTATTGAGTGTGAAAGAGTTTTATTATTTTCGTTTCTTCTTCGTACTATTACTAATTCTCTTCTAGGGTTTGCTATTCCTTAAAACCAAATCAAAATGCACGCAGTTTTCTACCAGCCCGAATAACAATACACGGAACTTATCGAACTAACCCAATAACCGGACCGATTGAGTTATGGTAATGATAATTTAATTTATCGAAAGAAATGCAATAACAAAGCACCATTAATGAATATACATTATTCATATCATTATTAATGATATGATTAATAATGATTGAGGTATGGCAATTGGCAAATTAAGTCGATTGGAGAGTATCGTAACCACATTAATGACATTATGTAAATTTCGAAAAAAATTGCCAACGTTCGTCTGCAAATGGATAGCTAATTCAAGAAGCAAACATCCAAAGGGATGCTTCCATCTAAAAGATTTAAACTAGTACAAACCTGGTTATATAAGAGTCTTAGGCAAGGGTTTTTCCTGACTCTCGCAGAAAAACGATATCTATGCGTCATATTTAATTTTGTATCGGAAAAGTACGGAGAGACTTACGTGGACCAATACATTCTACGTTAAAACAAACACCTTTCTCTAAGACAATTTAAAAAAAAAATTTAGATCAGAATTTGTCGAGATTTAGAATTGGTATTGAAAAAATGCCAAAACTCTGACTGAACTCAATTCCATAATATTGAAATAAATTTAAAAACTTGCATCCAAAAGGTATGTATCACAGTAGACGGATATCAGAAAAAAGGTAGGTGTAAGAAATTGTATGTATTCTTGTTCAGAATCATCTCTTTGGTCGATTTAGCAATGCCCGTCTCTCTGTCTGGCTATGCGTCTGTGTGCACGCTTGTCTGTCTGTCACAAAAGTTTGGGATTAAAAATTGGAAAAGTTGGCCCAGTGCCACGCCTAATTTTCATAGTAAATATGTCTTCATAAATGTTTAAAGAAAACTTTCTGAGTCTCTAACTAAGATCTAAAACTGATTTTATATTTCCGTCCAAGAAAAAATGTTCTCCTGGAAATGAGGACGATCCGCCCACTTGGAACAGAATTAATGATTGCAGAGGAATCGGTGGGGTCATCATTTTGAGAATTGATTTGAAATCAAGAAAACCAACTCACTGCCGCGCAGTCTTTCCCAGTCTATCACAGATATTACCATGCCACAAAAAATGGACGAGTACCGCCCGCTGATTATTAGTATCAAGCGTATGAATTTGCGTGATACGTGTGGATCAGGCCGAAGTTAACTTTCTTTGTTTGTTTCCTATTCCACATGATCTTCACGAACTTCTGAAGAAATTGATTTAGTAGTTCTCTGTTCACGGTTTCGAGACTGTTAAATTTAATGTAGAGCGTATATAAGAAAAACTTTATAATAGAAAATACGTTCGAAAGAATTCTAAAAAAATTGTATGCAATACAACTAAAAATATGTACTTATATTGTGCAATATATTGAAATACGAACTAAATCTTTCAATAACAAATAACTAATGTAAATCTGTCCATTTCGAGGGAAACAAAGAAATATTGGAAATTTTAAAAATAACACAAAAAAAGCAATGTGCGTGAAATATTCCTGACGATCAGTCAATCATTAAACCAGCTAAGCGTGCGAGTAGAGATTACGTAATTATGACCCTTACAGAAAATTCAAAACAATACCGAACGTTCTATGAAAATGAGAAGAAATCAGTTTATAAGACTTTTCATAAAATCTTTTTGCACCCTACATTCCTACATACGTGGAACTGATATGGAGGAATACATATGTTTTAACTCAGAATCACCTGACAGGTCGCCCCCCCACAGCCCAAATAAATCGTTTGGTTGTTTGTAAAAATCGCGAATTCAGAAGGAATTTGACAGCATGAACGACGTGTAGGCGTGGAAAATTTATGCAGGCCGCACCTATTTCTGAGGTTACATATAATGCTATGGATAATATAATTATTTTATGGAATTCGATGTTGAAAGCACATTTTCTGGTCCCCAATTTCACGTAGACACAATACCGCAAATGGATGTTTTCTATCCACTTACCAAAAATGTAACTGCGCCCGGTTTACCGAAACATCGATTGATAGGGGGTATAGAACTATAACTGTAGGGTACAGGACCTCGGAACCCACCGAGTTTAACGCTCTTCACTTAATTTATTTCAAATTATATTTCGATGTTTTTGTTTATATTCGTACATTTTTTGTAACTATATGGAAAATTTAATTAAAATAACAAGTAACTCAATAAACCAGAAAAACAAAAATTTGGAAATTTCTATTCGATTTTAAGATCGCTTCCTTAAAATTTTTGAAAATTTGAATAGAATCAAAATTTTGAATTCATTTTCTGAAAATATTTGAAGATTGCTCCTTCATTATTTTTATTGTATTTCTTCAATAGAATTAAATGTAAATTTTTATTCTCAAGGTGAAGACATTTCCACTAAAAATAAATTCGTTTTTCTTTGTTTATGTGAGTCGTTATAATTTTTATTAAATGAAATTTAAAACTTTAGCTTAATCATTTAAACGATTGGTTTTCCAAATTGACTTTTTGGGCTCTTAATAATTTGGTTTTAGCAAAAATATTCCGGCGACCATTCGAAATCCATTCAAAAGGAATTCTTTCCAAAATAGTGCCCATTTTCTTTTCACGAATTCTCTAAAAAATTTAAGAAACTTCTTCATATTGCCATTTAACTGATTGATGTATTTAAAAATTAATGAGATTTAACAAATAAAATCGTTGGTAAATTGGAATTACTGTCGGTGTAAAATTAAGATTAATAACAATTCCCACGATTACTTTTTCAGATTTTGCTTGCGTTTTGAATTTAATTATCTCGTTGTAGTCGTAGATTAACAGCAAAAGTATTTGAAACGTATGCACTAATAATAACAATATTAATAATAATATTCAAAATAACAATCGATTATTAAAGCTTTGATTGCTTTAATACGCATACTTATTATACTTGTATAACAATTTTATTTGATATTCAATTCAATTTCAATTTTTAATTTAAAAAATTAAAATTAATAAAATGACTAATAATAAAAGATAATCCTCTTTTATAGGACATCGCTTTTTATCGTCACCAGTTTAGTTTATGCCATTATCTTGATAGTCGTCTGTATTGCTTACGTCATCAGCGATGTGACTACACACCGACTGCCCGTTCTCTATTACGAGACATTCTTCACCTATTTGTATGGGACGAGCATTTTGTTCCTCTTATATGTTTTCTGTTTCCTTTTACAGGGTAAGTAAAAGATAAAGGATATTATATGTATTTTCTATTCTATAACTATAAATAAATAAATAAATAAAAAAATAAATAAATAAATAAATAAATAAATAAATAAATAAATAAATAAATAAATAAATAAATAAATAAATAAATAAATAAATAAATAAATATATATATATATATATATATATATATATATATATATATATATATATATATATATATATATATATATATATATATATATATATATATATATATATATATATATATATATATATATATATATATATATATATATATATATATATATATATATATATATATATATATATATATATATATATATATATATATATATATATATATATATATATATATATATATATATATATATATATATATATATATATATATATATATATATATATATATATATATATATATATATATATATATATATATATATATATATATATATATATATATATATATATATATATATATATATATATATATATATATATATATATATATATATATATATATATATATATATATATATATATATATATATATATATATATATATATATATATATATATATATATATATATATATATATATATATATATATATATATATATATATATATATATATATATATATATATATATATATATATATATATATATATATATATATATATATATATATATATATATATATATATATATATATATATATATATATATATATATATATATATATATATATATATATATATATATATATATATATATATATATATATATATATATATATATATATATATATATATATATATATATATATATATATATATATATATATATATATATATATATATATATATATATATATATATATATATATATATATATATATATATATATATATATATATATATATATATATATATATATATATATATATATATATATATATATATATATATATATATATATATATATATATATATATATATATATATATATATATATATATATATATATATATATATATATATATATATATATATATATATATATATATATATATATATATATATATATATATATATATATATATATATATATATATATATATATATATATATATATATATATATATATATATATATATATATATATATATATATATATATATATATATATATATATATATATATATATATATATATATATATATATATATATATATATATATATATATTCCTTAATAAAGAATAAGAATGTTCGTTCCTTAATAAAAAAATTTAATATTTCTATATGTATTTCTTATGTCGTTGCCTCGCGGTTTTCCGCAAATCCCCAATTTATTACACAGAGAGTTCTTGTTGTAATGGCGGCACGAAACAACCACCAAAAGAGAAGAAAGCCAAGAAGAAAATAACGGATCCTGCCGACTCGACTAAAGATGCGAAGGGCTCTAAGGATTCCGGAAAAACTAGCAAGCCCAGCCCGTATCAGGTAAATAGCAGAGCCATCGGCGTCCCAATAATTGTTGTTCCATTTTTTACTTGATTAAATGTATGTTTTTACAATTTCACAATTATTAAAAAGGCTTAAGGATCATTGAAAAGCCATTTTATTCCTAAAATTATTGCTCTAAAGGAACCAAAAATTTGAATATGTCAAAAACGCTGCCGTTATTATTTTTAAAATAATCTTGAAATGTTTTTATTTTTACGAAGTTCATTAGTGTATAAGCCCCCTTCCATTTGCCCGTTTTTGACGCTACTTGTTATCAATGTTTCTAACATTTTTCTTATGTTTTTGCTATTGCTTTCATCTCAATCACAAACCTCAACAACAAACAACAACTACCGCTACCACACCATCATCATCTTTACAACAACCACAACAACAACGATAACAACAACAATGACAACGACAATGATTCTGGCGATTTGTACCAATTCGTTAAAAAACTCCTTTCGAAAATCCATATAATAACAACAATAACAACAAACATATCAATGTTGCAACGTAATAAATTACTAACTATTTCGATAATTATTTCAATATCAATATGTATGTTATCTATTTGTTATGACATGGGCGTGGTATTACCATTGTTGACAAAATTCGTGTTGAAAATAATTGTTTTTCAACCTCAAACCCTTTGGCTTCAGGAAAGGTATCCGATAAAGAAACGTGATCTGGTTCGGCAGTCGTTAACGCCACAGGTATGAAAATGCGCTATCTTCCATACTCTCTCTCTCTATTTCCCTTTCTATCTTCGATTCCTTTTTTTCTCTATTACGATCTCTTCTTACACTTCTCTGTCCCACAAACTCTGCTCTGTCTCTTTGATCTTTTGTCTGCGCGGTTATTCGCTAATAAACTACCCCTCCCCCTCTTCTTAGTGATCTTGTACATTAGGACTATAATTGTAGTAAACTCTTTCCCTTTGCGCTCAAGGATATGTTCTTGCATCTTTGTGTACCTTGCATCGACTAACTCAATGATCATATATATTTATCCTGCTCTAATAATATTCCTATCCCTTTAAAAAATCTTCGACATTTAATCCTTCAAATTTACTCGTGGAATGAATGCCTGGTTGTCATTGATGTTGTTTGTGTAGCTTCACATTATTTACTAATACCAAACCGATACGACCATTAAAATTACAAAGCCATCTAATAGTTCAATAAAGCTCACACTCGTTCAAACCGGGAGCATCAACGAGTAGTATTACACAAGTACATACATTTCTTGTTTCTCATTTCTCACTCGTTGAAGGAATTTTGCTCCAATGGCGTGTTCCAAAACAAACAACAAATTTCAGCTGGTTAGCTGGCTCCACCGTATTAATGCATTTAAATAGTGTTGCCAAATCAGAAAATGACAGCAGTGTCACTATTTTAATTCGATATTAATAAATATATTTCATTATAAAAAATATTTATTCGAGCTTAATAAAAAATAATAAAATCCATAATTATTTATTCTTAAATTGTAATAAATTTTCGATGCACTCGCCACTCGATGTATTCTCGGTATTATGGTGTTTACTAATAATGTAAATAACTTGTGTAATTAATTTTTAAATATCACTATCACCTTCAAAATCCATCCTTTGGAAGTTTACTTGACTTGAATGCAATGGACTCATACTTCCTCCTGCGACTGCGATGGAATGGGTGCGAACATAAAATATTTAATTTTAAATTTTGCCATGTTTCGTAATCATAGCCTAAATTTTGTTTTCATTTCATTTAATTAAGTTTTGCCTTTTTCTAATGGAAAATTTTGTTTCTGTTAAATTTTAAATCTAACCGTCTTACAAAGAATGTCTTTGTTTTAATCTTCTTGAAATATTTTCAATAACTAAATAATTCTGACCAAATTCAAAACATATAATCATTTCTAAAAATTTATTTAAAAATACCAAAATATTATCGAAAAAAACAATTTAGTTTTAATAAAATATGGAATCCTCTTTCGTATTTATCAGACCTGTTTTACATAAAGAGACTGTAAACATTACATACTACATATATTCATACACACACACACTACAGTGAGATATTTTAATCACCCTCCACGCACACTAACGCTCACACACTGCAAAACTACTGCGTTATGCAAATAACACAATGATCTTAGTTATTCCCTTTTTCATCTTCTCCTTCTTTTTTTCATTATTCTTGCATGAAACTAATTCAAATTAAATGGTTCTAATGAATTTGTTGTTTCAAAGGATTCTTCAGTTGATGCGGAAATTGCTGTTGCCACACCAAAGACTACCCGCAAACGCAAGACCACCCACAGCGATCCAACACATGGCAGTTTCTTCCTGCGCGTCGGTGCTATCGGTAAGAGATCAACAGTGTAGTAGTGGCTTTCATTACCAAGAACTTGCCATAAATAAATAACTTTCGTATCACCATATCAATAGCTTTCGGTTTGGGTGCCATGATCTATATTGGCTTAGAGTTTGGATCCTTCTTTGAGATACCCTTCGATTCGCCATGCCATCATATTTTAATTGGTGTAAATCCATTGCTACAGATGGTCTTCACTTTCATGCAGATGTATTTCATTTTTATGAATGCGAGAGTGAGTAGGATAATATTTCGATCGAGACACAACTCGATCATAATTTGTCAGTTTGTAACTGTACGAAACAAAGCATACAAAATTTCTTATCTTCTTCTTTATTCAATTTGCTCCTCCTCCGCTCCCCCTCTCCTCATACTCTCTCTTCCTCTTTCCTTGCCACATATTTTGTTTGATATAGCTAAATATTCACCGCTTTAAAGTTATTGCCCGTTTCGGTCTGATGCACGTCGTTGCCACAAATATCTGTATCTGGATACGCACTTTGGTCAAGGAGTCTCTCCTTGAAATCACCATCTATCACCAACGTCATAATCCTGATCCTGATGATTCCGTCTTCTCGGAATCCATACGCCGTCATGCCTTGCGTCACGCTGGCACCGTTTTGCGCACACACGCTGGTCCGAATGAAGAGTTTGAGGTATTGGATGGCGAAGACATTCTTCCCGCGAACGCCTACAAAACTGACAATGTACTCTCTAAGCTGGTGCGCAAGACTGTGGATGGCATTTCCAAGTCACTGGGTATGGGTTCTAGTGAAGAGGACGCACAAGACTTTAGTCCACGTCTGTTACCACATAGTGATTTAATGACGCCGTCGTCAACCATCACAAGCATCCCAACACAGACGCCTCATACCACGTATAATTATCCATGGGCAAGCACTACCATAGCCCGAAAACTCAAAAAATTCATCTCAAGCAGCACCACAGCCTCAGCTCTAACTAATACTTTGGGTAGTACCTCCACAACTACGACCGAGTCATCACCCCTCCTTAAAGCTCGACGTTCATTCTCCACCGCCGCTTCGTCTCTCGCTACAAATAACAATTTCGTAAATGACGTTGCTTCGACCATTGAAGGAGAAGGCTTTACATCCGGATTTGCTGAAACGGTTACCGTTACTTCAACGCCGAACATCACTTCAAGCATAGCATCATCCATTCTTTCATCCTTCAGAACACCGACTCCCATCAACGTAAACTACAATCGTTTCAACTCTTCAACCACGGACTCCGGCATTAATTCCATTAACAATCTGTTTAATTCTGGAATAGAGAACAATTTTCAGACCTTATCCGTAATCTCACATCCCGATTCTTCGGCTTTAACAACATTGGAGAACTACGAGAGTCTGGATAATATTTATCCTGCCGCTTTATCCTCAAACATTGGCACTTTAAATTCTACTGCCTGCGGGCGAGTTGACATCATGGGCACCATCGTCTACGATTCGGCACCGTATTTATATCCCTTCATTATTGAGTACTCCTTGATTGGTGCTGTGGTCCTTTATGTAATGTGGAAACATATTGGACGTTATCCGGGCCGCATGAACGACGACGATTTGGAGCATCGTTTGGAGGTAATGCTATCACGACGTGCCGTGGCCATGGCGCAGAGGGCTCGTTCTGGACGCGTCGACTGCGTTGGTTCATCAAAGGGTCTCTTTTTCGGTTTATTACTATTAGTCGGTGCCGTGATATGTTTAATACTGTTTTTCGTTTTGGTGCGTCATCAACAATTTTCATTATTGGCAATTTATTTAGCCGATGCAAGTCATTGCATACTGATGGCATTCGCTATTCTAGCAATTATTATTGGATTCATAAGGTAATGAAAATATTAAGATATAACGTTATACCATTCCGAATTTATTGAATGAGAAATATCATTTGCGTTATAGAGTAAAGAATCTGAAATTCCGGTGCGAGGAACAATCCAATCTGAACGATATACTTCTACGCATCTCCGCGTTCGGTCTCTTCACCTACTCCGTTTTCAGCATCATAGCGGGTAGCCTGAAGGCTCTTGAAAGCGAACCGCATCTTTTGGTTATGACCTGCGGTGCCGTCGCAGTCTTCCAGGTCATTCTACAGTTACTCTTCATTGCTGATGTGTCGCGCCGTCGCGTCCATCTGCCCGAGCATGATCGGAGCAAGCCAGGCCGACAAATAGTGACATTCCTGCTTATCTGTAACGTAGCCATGTTCGCCATTTATACATTCGAAGCTCAGAAAGTGTTCGCCAATCCTGTAAGTAGATATGTACGTGAGCGATATATGAAGCGATTCAGGTATACCGATATACCGATCGACCGTAAGGGAGAACCGAAATACCTTTCTTACTAAGAGTCAATTATTTTCTTGAAATAGTTTTCAACAATTAGTAATTAATTTTAGTAATTAATTTAGTCAATTCTTATAGTTTTTTCTGGTTGTCCAAATCGTTTGAAACTAAATTATCCTTCGTAAAATATTTTTTTATAATTTATATATATTGTGACCGGCATGATTTGTGTAATATGTGGTATAACTTCGCTCATAGAAACTTTTAATACCGATATTGCGATAAAATTATATCTGCCTGAACGATGTTTTCTTCAGATTAATTCCAAGAGTGCATGCTGCCAATTTTTAATAAAAATATCTAAAATCGTAGATAAGACTATTATTTTAAGCGAATTTTTGATAAGCTGATTATTTTGATTTTGCGGTATCAAAATAATCTCTGGAAGAATTATTTAAGAAAATTTTATAAATTAGTTTAGAAAGTCTCAGCCGATATGGGCCAGTCATGTACCAATATTATTTGAGCCAACGAGAAATTCAACATCGTTAGGAGTTTGCTTAAGTCGAGAGTTTTTAGCCTTTTAGCCTTTCTATTTCTTTATCTGCCAACCACTCTTGTCTTACAATATGTTTCTGCATGCGATTCGTCACGTGGACATCTTTTATTTTGTAGTAATTTTATAAAAATTTTTGATCGCTTTTTAACATCAAGAATTAACTCAAAAATAACTCAAAAATAACTCGACCATATATGAGTTTTAATCTCTTCATCTCATATCCTTTAAAAAGTAGTTTAGTTTTTCTACGAACATTTTAGAAAATTTCAAGAACTTTTTGATCGCATCTCGTAATTCGCGTATGTGTGTATGTGTACGTATGTTTGTATATGGATATTTACTACGTATGTTAAGTTTTGTTGTTGTTACGCGTAGTGATATTTGATGTTATGTAAAATTTCATTATTACCAAACTTCGCAACTATTTGATTATTTGACTTCTCCTTTCGCAATAGGTTCAACTCGATTTCTATGGTTTCGTTCCGTGGACAATAATCCAACGCGTCACTCTGCCGCTTTGCATATTCCATCGTTTCCACAGCGCCGTAACACTAGCTGAAATCTGGAAGACAACGTATAAAGCGCGCTTGGAGTAAACGAGATTGTTTTAATGTTAAAAACATGCAATGAGATTATCGGTCCCATAAGGGTAAAAGGATATAATTACAGAAGAACGGAAGGAAAGAGGAAAGGAGAAAAGTAAGGATAAAAGGAAGAATAAAAGATTGGAAGGAATTTGAGAAGACGGGGCAAATACAATGGGAAGAGACTTTCACGATTGAATGTGATTGGAAGAAAAGTGTGTTTAGAAAGAGAATGAAGTGAAGAAAAAGCACCAAAAAAGTTTATTGCAAATTTTATTAGTTTAAGAGCATATAAATCGATCACACAAGAAATATAAGAATATAAAGAGAAAATATTGCATAACATTAAAAGATGGAAATAAACCATAAAGTCACGAAAGAAAAATATTAAAGATCAAGCCAACATTCAAACGATATTCGAAAAATCTAACAATAAAAAATTAATAAGAGTTAAAAGAAAGGAATCAAAGTAATAGACAAATCCAATAAAACGTTAATATTTAATAAACAAATTCAATCAAAAATCCATTCAACTAAATAAATTATTAACTTTATCTAGTATCTTAGGTTTTTAGATTTAGATAAAGGTTTGAATAAAAAAATTTCATTTTATTGAAATTTGATAACGGCAAAATATTAATTACTATTTTTTATTAATTTTCGGTTTTTTAATAATTTTAATTTTTTCTTTAATAATTTTTTAATTCTCGTTATTGTTTTTTTTCTTATCCATAAAAAGTGTATCCGTAATACAATATAAATACTATTCGTTGTTATCAGTTTTAATTTTATGCAAATTGTTAAAGATAATTTTAAGAAAAAAATGTATGCTTTTATTAATAATTTGTAAATTTGCATTATGTATTATTTCCCTCTTAATTATTTTAGATTTATAGAATTAGCATTAGCAACATTATAAATCGTTACCAAAATTGGCAATTATAATAATTAATATTATTCACGAGCATAATTAATATCATTAAAACTAAGTCATTAATTTTACATTAATTTTTATTTTGTCAGTAATTTGATTCTTCTTTTGTGAAATTTGCTAAAATTTAAACAAGCTTTTTGTATAAATAAATATAATTTTAGTACTTAAAACATTTTAATGAATTTTATTTAATGTTCCTTAAGTCGCTTCTGCTACTTCTGCTTATGTTTTTTGTGTGGAGTAGTGTATTTTCAATCATTGTAAATTTCATCGTCTGATATTTACAAAGAAGGTTTATGTCGTTTAAGTTTTTTGTTATGGAAAACGCATAAATCCTGCTGAATTCTCGGAGTACATCCGGTCATATAAAATGTCTCTGCGGGTTTTTCATGGTTGGATATCATAAGATAATACTTGAAACATAGTTTCTGGAATATCTGGAGTGACGTATAAGCCCCACAGTCGTTGGTATGGCCGTATAGAAAGGATATTAGAAGGTGATGTAGTAAAGAATGATATGGCATGATATAGAATACTTCTAGATATGATCATGAGCAGTACATTTACAAAAAAACTTAAAGAAAAGACGGTGTTAGGAGAGAGAACAGTGAACAAAAAGGTCATAACGGGCACTCTATAAAGGATATTTCTTAAAAATTTTCAAGGCTTCTACCATTAATTAAAAAATATACAAGAAAAAAATTAATATATTAGAATTTATGTTTGTATATTATTGCATTGGTTCACCAAACAACGCATGAATTTTCCATATCATTCCTGGTGAGTTTTTTGTTTTCTTAAAAAGGCTTTAATTTGTAAAAACTCAATATATTCAACTCAATTAATAAACACTAAAATTGTAACAATAAATAATAAAATTAAATCCAATTAAATTCAATTAAAATAAATAATCGTAATAAGGATACAACTTCAAAAATTTATAGAATTGTTTATAAAAAATTAACAAAAGTGATAAACATGATTTGTATTCATAAAAACAATTCACACACATATAAGAGAATGTTATTGAAGTAAAAAAATATATTAATTATCTGAAAGGACAGGTCATTGTAATTATTGTAATAATAAATAATACTCTTTCTTAAATATAAAAATACCAAAAGTATAAAAGTTAAAAGGCGTGCAAGCGACGGAGTACTCGTTAAAATTTTTAAACGTTAAACTAAAACTCTCTAACTTTTCAAAATTAAAAACAAAATCCATGAATGTAATTCGTAAACCCTCACTCACTCTCCAACTTTCATAATTTTAATTAATTTGTTCAATAATTTCGAATACATGAATAATATTCTAAACTCAGAATTCATAATTAAAGACTAGAATTTCGTAAAATGCATAAGCTTCAATAACTTCATTTCATTAAAAATTCATTCCAAATTTAAATTCACTTCAAATTTCCATAAATTCTATAAACTATATAGAAACTTCATTACGGTGAGTGACTCGTATCAGCTCAAATTTGTAATTACTAAAAGCTTCCAACAACGAATCCTTATCATCAATCATAATCATTTCAGTCAGCCTTTCAATAAATATTCCGCTAAGTAATTTCGGTAATGAATAACTTAAAATATTTTAAAGAATACAATTTAAAGAATATATAAAAAATGTAATAAATAACTTCATCATCGTTATTATAATCGAATATATTGATTGCATTTAATGCATTGCAAATGCTAAGACACACATCAATTGATTCAGATAGGAGTTAATTTACTGCAATTATTTTGAAAACTTAAAAATGATATCATCGTCATCATAATTCTTATCATCAACAGTATCGTCATCATAATCGTTGTGATTTATTTATTTTTTCGTATTTTTGCAGGATATATAAAAAACATTTAACCAGACCTCGTTTTTTAAATAATTCGCTTTAGTTTCAATTAATTCAACCATCATCATTAATACACAATGAAAATAGCACGAACTAAACAAATTATTCACTTCATTACTTCGAGTAGAAGGAACTGATAAAAATCTATATACTAAAGACCAATTAAATCAGAAAAACAATATATACAAAAAAATATATACGAGCAATATATAAATAACAAAATACAGTTTTGATGTGTCCATTTTTAATGATCGTAGCAAATTAAAAAAGTAACAATTTCCAAACAGAAAAAAAACTAATTCGCTGAAATTTAACGGAAAATTTAGACAACTTTTTGGGTAAAAATAAGTCAGACAAAAGACAGGCATTTTTTCAATTTAAAGCATTTGCTTTAATTGTTCGCAATAAACCCACCAAAACGAGAAAATAACAAACAGCAAAAAAGACTTTTTCAAGAGTATATATTTGTTTTTGTAAAACCGAAAAAAGAAAACTAATAGAAAAAGAGGCGTTCTAATTAATTAAAAAAGAAATCGGTGCAAGAGATTCTAAAATTTTTAAAGAGAAATTATTTCAAACTAAAAAAGAAATTGTTTGAAGAAGCTGTGAATTATTTCTAAACCAAATTCAATGAAAGTGAAAAGAAACATAAATGAAATGCCAAAAAATACGATGAACATTAAGGAACGCATATAACAAAGTAAAATAAAGGATAACAACAACGACAACATCAATAACAACATCAAACTAGGTTTATACATCATTAATAATAAATATAGTTTTAATAAAGATCTTTTTAATTTAAATAATTTATATTTAATTTTCTTTTCCATTTCTTTTTTAAATTAAAAGGTTATGCCTTCAGAAAAATATATTGTATACGTAATAAGCATTTTAATTCAAGATTTTCTATTGTAATTAATTTAATTTTATTTGTTAAAAATGTAAATTAACGACTTACTTCAATTAAAAAAAATTTTGATAAGGAAATTAAAAGAAAGAAAAAATAAATTAAAAAGGTAAGAAATGTAAATCTTCCTTAGTTTTTGTAATTTGTAAATTTTAAATAGGTTTTCTTCGGTATCTTGCGAAGGCGTTAAAAAGTACTTTAAACAATTCAGTAAAAAATAAATAAGAGAATAAACACACTGCCGTTTACATAAAATTAAAATTAGACGAAAGAAAATATGAAAAATACACACAAATACTGACATGACATGAAAATAACATTGAAAGAATCATTGTCGATTTTTTTAAGTAAAAAAAATTATTCAAAATAAATATGCATTTAAAAGTGTCACCGAAGGACTCTCAAAATTTTGTTGCAGATATTTGTATTAAATTTTTAAAATTATTAAATCTTAAGATTTTATAAAATTCGAAGAAAATGTTGAAGAATTGCGAGATAGCACGAAATCGATGAATGATATCGTAGAAACAAGAAAATTGTCAAAAGAAAATGTTAAAAGAAAACGTTAAAAGAAAAGCAAAATAAAATACCTTTGATTTAAAAAACTTTTGTATTTATCTGTATATCTAATTATTAAGTAACTATTAATTGAAATTTAGTAAGATCATAAAATTAAAAGGGAAAACACTTTTGAATTTTTTAAAAACCAAATTTCAATTTTGAAGAAATATTAAATTAAAAGAAAGGAAATTTGGTAAATACGTATACATTTTTACATAAAATTGATATACATAAAGTATCTAAACAATATCGAACGTATAAGATAATTCTATTATTTAGAATCATTATAAATGTTTATAAGAATTAATAGTTTTAAGCAGATTGGTAGCAGATTGGATAAAATGCTCATCTTTATTACAAGTCTAATGGGCAGAATCTTACTCAACAAAACAAAAACCGTTAATATCGTATTGAAGCCAAACAGGAATTAGGGCGAAAATAATTGGAATAAACTTACCAACAACCAACAAATTCTTATATTGTCTGATATTATAATTATTATATATACAAACTACATATTCCAATAATTCTTGAAGAAATGATTAAGAAATTTGATGAATTAGAAACGATGTAAAGTGTTTAGTAAATATCTACAAAGTAGTTGATCATGTTAAATATAAACCGTAAAATTGATCATTAAAACAAATTCATAATAAATAATTAATAAGAACATTATACACAAATACCAAAACACACATACACGCAAACATATTAAACAATTAAATACACACAAAAAATATACAAGTCGAAGATAATTTTAATTCAAATAAAGCATGACTAACAAAACTCAAAACAAACGCTTTTATTGCTCCACACACACTTATTTTTAATTGCAATAATTTAGCACGACTTTCTTCTGAAAACAATTAATAATTTTTGTTTAATATATTCCTTCTATGAATAATCTCATTCATCATCTTCTTCTTCAATCCGGAAGAACAATTTTGTTGTACAATAAATGTTGCCATACTGTGAAGGAAACTGATTAACCCGTAACAAAGCTTCCATGAAGGCTTGAGAAAGTTTGGGAAGCTTAGGATGGGTGGTTTGTGTCCCCATTAAGTAAATAACAAAAACAACTACTATTCATTACTTACACCAACGAAATGAGAAAGGTAGAGTTGCCAATACAATGCATACTTATTGCTCATGCTTACTAAAGCTGCGTTCAATATATCCACCCACATCCAGTCAGAATGGTAACGTTCTGGCGTTGAACAACAAATGTAACAAGTATTTGTTGAAATATGACGAATTATATCTAAACAACCTTAGCCTCGTGTTGTTTCATTCGACAAGTCTCCAACAAAAAAGCTGTCATGAGTTTTGGTTTTGTAATTTGGAAAGAAGGTATATTTAGCCGAGACATAATGTGAGAACTCTGGCTGAATTAATTGTTCTCTTGCTATTACTGATTATAATTTCAAATTATTTTCAAAAAATCATGATAAAATATTTTGAACCAAATGTTTATGTCTTTCTAGAAGATAAAAGTTTAAAATGAAATTATTCTTGAACCAAATTTTTTGATTTCCTTAGACAAATCTGTCTGTGAAAATCTACAATACATATCTCTGTAAAAATCATCGCTGTAAGTCAAGTAATTCCAAATCCTTTCACTCCTCTTCCTCTTCACAAACAACAGACCGTCGACTGGCCAGGAAGAGAGGACGATGCTACATTCATGGTTGCAATTTCGAAAAGAATATGAATTAATTAATTACACTGTTTGCGTTTCCTTTTTCCTTTCGTTAAAAACTATGTTCAAAAAAACCAAACCTTAAAATTTCATTTTTTTCAGATGATCTCTCATTGGGAACCACGGCAAACAGCAACAATCTCTCACGACTTTTTTTAAGACTTAATGGACTAGCTACGAAAACTGAACTAGCCAGTGGATAATACTTTGCACCCTACACCTTAAGCAATATTATTATTGCTTTTACATTCGTTTGCAACGTGCAAAAGAAGGCAAGCCACATATAGATAAGGATAAGAAATATATAGTCCGACTCATTCAATTTAGCTGCGCTCTTCTGTCTATGCATCTGTTGAAACTACGTTAAAATCAGAAGGAATGAAGGGGATTGTCAGACCACCGCCACTTATGTAAGAATGTCTCAGCTTCTAGAGAAAATTCTAAACTAAATTACATTTTCAAATCCACCGTCTAAAAAAGTGTACCTCGAGAACTAGGCTCGATCTATTCACCGGTTATTAGAATTCAACTGCAAAGCATGCTTCTGCTGTAGGGTACACAGATTTCGAACACACAGAAGTTTTTAGTTATGCTTTTCTCTTCGATCGAAAGTAAAAAGTTTAATCTATGAAGAGAATTGCGTGACTTGGTATCATAAGTTGGTATAGGTATCAAAAGTATATAACTTCTTAAGGAAATCATAACAAACGAAAAGGAAGATCTTAAAGAATTTTACGATTTTTTTACCTTCTTAATTTTTTTACTTTTTTTAATCACTTTACCAATAACTTAATGGAAGAGGAAGAATCAGAGATAACGATGTTTTCAAAACTGAAGTGGTGACACGGTAAATGACAAAAACTTTTCATTATTTTTTTATAATCCTTTCTTAAGGACTAATTTACTTTCCCTTTCACATGATGTAGAACTCATTCAACTGGCAGGCGATGGTTGAGTTGTCGCTGCTTCCCCACGCCCCTTCTCTCTAGGGACTGACCGAATTCCATCGTGTCATTTTTTATGTGAGGAAGCAAATCAAACAATATTTTAATTTAAACTTTTTATTTCATTCTCGTTTTTCTTTTCTACAAACAAAAAGTATCAATTAAATTTTCAACATGATCCCAAAAATTTATGCAAAAAACGTAATTTTTTTAAGAAATATTAAAATTAACTAAAGTGCAGTGAATTGGAAATTTTTGCAATGGAATTTTAAACAACACTTTAAAAAACAATTACTCCGAAAAAAATTGTCCAAAAAAAATTCACAAAATCAATCAAAATCAATTTACGATTAATTAAAGATGAATTGGTTCCAAATACTTTGCAAGTACAAAAAATTTATTTTTCAAGTACTCAAATATTCGCTTTGTTCTATTAAAATGTATCCAAAAAGATATGTAGGAACAACAGAAGCGTTAACCGACGTTGTTAAGGGGCGGCACTTAAGTTTTTAAATTACAAAAAGTGCATTTAATTCTTACATTAAATTTCACATTTATTTAAAATTTTTAAAAAACCTCTTAACTCTTCAATTTATATAAATAATTAAACAATCCAAGTATAAATACATTGCAAAAATTGATAAATTATTTTCTTAATAAATAAAAAAATTAATAAATTATTTTCTTGATATTCCATCCATAAATAATTTTGTTTAAATTATTCAACTTCTTCTTGTAAAAAACATAACCTCTTATCAAATAAAAATAAGAAAAATAAAATATATAACTTCTTATTAAAAAATATTATTTCAATAAATAAATATTTTCTTTAAAATATTATTGTATTATAATTTTAATTTATTTAAATTGATCTATTATTTCAATTTTTGTTTGAATATATTTTTTATAGTTATATATTTTCAATATTGAAGTCATTATTTCTAAACTTCTTTTATTCTTAAAATATTCGAAACCTAATTTAAGCATTTCCTCCATGCATTATTTCATTTCACCATCATCATCACCCTTCTCAATTTTATCAAATATTTGTATAATTCAGCTTACACTGTCACCAACGATGTCGACGACGATGACATCTTCAACGACAAACATGAGAAGGATATAAGATTGAGAAGGATCTAAAATTTTCCCTTAAGTTAAAGGTATCGAATTTTCCTCGTCAATTCTTTGGTATGACATCGAGATTGCTTTCAGAATGTAAAAAAATTTTTTGAGCATTATATTCTATAATATATGTTTAAAATGACGGATAAGAACCAACTATTTGAACATAATTTTCTATATGTATTTTTTTCTGCATCGTATGTATGAACATAATAATTTTCATACCCTTTTTCCCAAAACTTCTTCAGTCATTTCTCAATTTGTTTCTTATTGCCAGGTTCACGTTTTCTTTAAAACTTTTTAAAACATATTTGAAATATTTAACAATCCGTCGAAGATATATAAAATCAAAAATCATTTTTAAGCTCTTTGCGAGATTTTCAAAATATCTTCCTCTGGATATAAAAAAACACTATAATCGCAACTTCATAACTGTATGAGCTCGAGTTCAAATTTGCGCTCCGGTGCAAGCTCCATTTCATGCTGCATGGTATACTAATATGCATTTAGACCCATACTATGATATACTATATATGTATGTAAACCTCTCTAAAATACTTGCGCAAATTCCAGACCACTAGAATTGGTTCCGAATTGCTCTAGATTACTCTAAATAAATTTACAAAACACTCGATAGGGCACTGCATTTGTAGGGTACTATAGAAGAAAATTACATAAAAATATATCGACCCAAATGGCTTCAAAATTGAACTTATAGGTACTAAATCATTTTGTGGGAGTGCTATTATTTGCTGTAGATGATTCTAAACCACTCGAAATATTCCTGAATGACTCTCCAATGCTTTAGAAACATCAAATGAAAGAAGTTCTGTCTATATGAGCTCAAATCTTTCTGCAAATACTTTGATTGATATCTGTATCGTTGGAAAAATGTATTTGAATTTCGCGTATCAAAACCATTTCAAAAAGTTGTTTACATTTGCTTACTTTTCATTTAAAATTACATACATAAAATTCACCAATCTGAATTTATCACAACCTTTTTAATAATCAGTCAACCTTTTTTAATGAGCCCATAAGTCCTCGAATTAATTTATTAAACAAAAAAGATTCTCTTAGTTTTCCAATAGACTGCACTGCGAGGGACTTGATCAAAAATCGTTACTTAAAATTGAGAACTCGAAAAGTTGTTCAACAATTCGGTGATTTAGATGGAGAGAATTTTAAATAACTAGTAAAGCGCTAACGTGCAAACGTACATAATAATGACGTTCAGTTAAAAGCATTTAGTCTCAAGTGGCAAACGCTGAAGACGGTGTTTTGACGCAAGAAGACAATTTTCAAAGCAACTTGGATTGTCACAGGAAAAGGAAGTTGAGAATTACGGTACTGTCGGTGATTTTAACAACGAGTTGTTGTTTTTGTTTCGGAAAGACAAGCTACGTTGATCGGAATAGGGAAGCTCTTGCATTTCATTATTTTCGACGTGTGGCACATGTACGATATTCTAATACGTTCCAGCACCGCCTCCTCTCTGATTAAGGGTCTCGCTTACCAGAAAGACAGCTTAACACTTAAATTTGTTATTTAGGCCATAATCGGTATGAGTTTCTCACTAACGGAATAATTACCAGAAATTCAAAGAGTAAGAGAGAAAGAGAGATCTTATACCGGAGAATCATTTATCCAACTAGTATTTATATTAAATTATAATTAACGTGGTTTCAATGAAAATAAACTGTTTAACCTTTCGTGATAATCGAAATCCTAAAGAAGTTAATTGAGCCCTTCAAGTTTATATTAAACTTTAAAAATAAATTTGATTTTAAAATACTCTGCAGATTCATACAAGGAATAATCTCAGTCACGCTTTCGACTTTCCTTTATTTCCAATTTAATTGCCAAATAATTCAGTGTCATTTTCTCAAAACAGAGACATTTGTTTCGATCAAACGATGGCAAAATTCAAACACCGACGTCAATTATCTGCTAAACTGTCGACATAATTGACAAATCCTTGAACTAGATACTTTAAGGACATCCATTAGTGTGATTTAATGATCTAAATTAAAAGCAATAATCCACATTTTTATTCCATTCCATTCTATTGCAAATCAAGAAATCGGTTTGTTTTATTCTCAAACATTGCTTCTCCAAAAAAAACTGACTACCCTAAGTTGTCCCTTGTCCTTCGCGATTTTATAGAAGGCCATTGAACTGACTGGTGTTTTTTTAATTTTTTGACCTCATTCAGCATTTCTTCTATTTCTTTTATTTGGTATTGCATAAGGCTCATATATTTGTCAAACATAATTAATTCTCCTCAATGAAAAAAACTATTATTTATTTCAGGGAAAATTTATTTATGCCCGAATAAAATACTCTTAAGAAGATATTCAGAGGCAGGATAAATATATTCAGAAAGTATCTTAAGAAAATCGCTAATATGGTAAAGATGTTGAAATATATTAACAACCCTCCAGTCTACCCCTCTGGTCCGCTTATTAAATAACTTATAGTTAGCTGAAAAGTTTCGCAATGAAAAAATCAATGCAAATAAATTCAGTAATTGTTAAAAAGAAACTTCTTGCTGGTTTATCCGAAGGTCATTTCTTCGATATTAAAGTGCTTTAATTCTAATAGCGTAAATTACGTTGCGATATCGACGATAATCAGGTCGAAGTATATGAACTTTGTTAAAATCGTTATTCAACTTTTGTAAAACAGTTTCAAGTTATGTCCTTCCTCCTTAAGCCATAAATAATTAAGAATCTGCAATAAGCGACGGTTGTGAAATAAATGGAGATTCAGAAATTAATGTCTTTACACAAATGATATTGAATTTATTTTGATTTTTAACAAGAAATTATATATTCCGAACTTTTAATTGTCGTAAATACCCTGCAAATAAAAAAAACTGCAAACAACATTCATGAATCCTTCTTCTTCTAGTAGAGTAAGAGAAATGGGAAAGGCTTTCACACTTTCCGAAGTTAAAATCAAAATGAGAACAAGAAGCAGGAAAATAAGTTTTCGCAAGTACTAAAATTCATACATATAGACTGATTTGCAATAATATTTCGAGTGGGACTGACAGTCATTTAGAGATAAACAGAGTAAGAGGAGAAGGAGACAGAGACTTTATCTGGGTGGTAACGAGGACAACGCAAATTCTTGATTCTGCAATATTTACACATGATTTCCGTTTTGGGACAATATGTCAGTCATTACGAACGTAAACGACATCCGCAGCGCCAGAAGTACGCCAACACGCACAACCCAGTGTACTCGCTATAGAAGTGCTAGCGTAACGCGCTGTTGTTGTTGTTCTTGTATTTTATCTATGTGCATGTATAAAATGCGGCGAATACAGCCTCGTGAGTTTGCATGTGTGTGCATGTGTTAACATTGATAAGTATATCTTTATGAGGATGTTACCAATTCGTTCTAATTTATTACAATTCACGCTACTTACTTTGCTACAAAAATCATTAAATAAAACTAAAAACAAAACGATGCAATAATTGAAATCTTGGAAATCTAATTGCTGAGATAATCAAATTGGGCTAAGTAAAATAAAATAAATAAAATAAATAATTTTATAGCGTTTGTCTGTTAAGAAACAATATAATATAACTAGAAACATTTTTTTATTATTTTATGATATGAAATTTTTCTGTCGAAATATTTATATAATACAAGACTTATTTATAAATATTCCAACCTGTCGGCAAACCAAAAAGCAGTTTTACAATTATTTTTTAAAAAGTTTTTACAAAATTGTCAAACTGTTGCCAGATTACTTTTTATAAGGTTGCCAACAAATGAATTTTCGATAAAAACCGCATACAACCGCTAATAAATATCGTAAATATATGAATGCCAAAAACAGGCAAATATGAAATTTCCCACATATGGATAAACCACACCTCCTTGAACAGACCCGAAATATTACAATTTCAATTATAAGAACATAAACGCTCGCTAAATCGATATACTTACATTTTTCCATAATGTGCCCATCTATTGATTTACATTTACATTAAGCACCCCAACATTTATCATTAATTTTTCTACTACTCGCTTCATTCAAAAAGGTAAGCGACACGAGATAGCTTACGAGTAAAATAAAGAATTTTCCTATTTTTTTGGTATGGTGGTCATTTATTTCTCCATAAATGTTCTATTTCTTCGAATTTACTTATAATATTCTTGGTATATCACATCGTTTTAGAAATTCTACAAACATATGAAATTTGTTGTCATATATTTTTTGTCTATTCTCTAATTGGTACATATATACGATATATATAGTATTATTTATGATATATTTTTAATTCGCATCTACATTTTTAAAAGTTTTTTATCTCTATACATTTTATATTGAAAACATTAGCTTTTATTTTTAAGTGTAGCCTTGGGAAAGATTTCAAATGATATTAAGTGCTATATAAAATATCAGAGAATTCAATAAATGTTCAAGAAGTTTTGAATTAGCACGATTTGTTTACGATCGTCCAGGTACAATATAATTTTCCAAATAGACAATAATATTCATTACTATTCAATAATTCACTGATATTCCATTATTAAATCGTTCATAACATTCAAATACTTTTATTTATAACAACGTCCTCAAAAATATCTTTTTGTAATTTATAATTATCAATCAAAGAAGGACAGTTGTCAGTAAAATGAATTCCTTAAAAATATCGCAGCTAATATTTTCAAAATGTTTTAAGAAGATATTTCTTTCCCTTTAAAATTACTGCAAAAAATGTGCAAGCAATTCCTTTATTCACCACTTCACTTTCCCTCTTCCTCTCTCCATCTCTATCTTTCTACCTCTTTTCCTCTCATCCTCTCTCTTTTTAGTTGGCTTCTAAGCCCCTTTAGTAAATTGCTTGATATTTCTCTAAAATTCTTCCCATTCGTTGAAATCATCAAAATTCGTTTGTTCTCTTTTTACAGCTTGCATCTTTTTTAATTCAAAATTCTTCGCCTTCAACATTCTCCCTTCCTTCCTCACTCCCTATCCTTCTTCCTTTATAAATTTCAATCTTTCTCCTTTTTTCCTTCCTTCCTTCCTTCCTTCCTCCCATCCTAAATGTTTTCCTTTTTCTTGCAATCAATTCCGTAATACTTCCCCTTCATTCTCTTAATAAATGCATTCACCGAGCAAATCGCATTTGCCTTTGTCCAAAGGTTTCAGCCACAATGGATTGTAGTTAGGGCACAATTTCCGATGAATTGGTATCTTAATCTGTACCGGCGTTATGGGCGCTTCTTCCCAGTTGTAACCTTCGAATCGATAGCCATCAGATTTGTTACATTGCATGCTAAGCGGCTCCTGAATATACATAGTATAAAGTTCATCAACGCGTGGCTGTGTCCACTTGATAACACGATAATTCCTTGAACGTGCACCATTTAAATGAATCCTGTGTTGATGCTCTTTTCTGTTTGTCCAAAAAAAAATCCAAAAAACAGGAGTGAATCAAATATCAATGTAGTAGAGTGAAAGAAAGGCTTTGATTATCTGTAATGTGATGTAAAGATATTTCTCACCCTTCTAAGTAACGTTCGAATGTAAACGTTCTAAAAGTAAGCGTCTAGCCACGCCTAAATATAGGCTTGGCTAAATGGTGACCTCAACTTAAAACCAGTTAAAATTATTCGAATTTCGTCTTTTAAGAAATTCTTTTAATTTTTTTATCTTTTTAAATTTGTTATCTGTTAAACATCCTTTTAATACGTTTATTTATTTAATAGTTTTGATCTGCTCGAAAAGTAGTTCACACAAATAGTTTTCAGGGGAAACTCTTCCTTATGTTTTTATTTCGTGTTTTCTTCATTTTCCATTCTTTCTCTTTAATTCCTATACGTTTTATATTTTATTGGGTCAATGGATCTCTTTTTGCTTTTTTCCTTTTTCTTTATTTAACTTACTTTTTCATGTAAATAAAATAGTTTTCTAAAGTCTCTTCGGACACTGAGCTTTTGCAGACTTCCAACATTGTTGCCGGATAGTAATGAATATAGTTGACACACATCTCGTCACTGATGGAGAATCCACCCAATGTTGCGTCGTCATAGTTAACGGTATTGTAGTAGCAGGTTGTCACTAATGCGTCTCCCTGCGAGACGGAAATATTTAGTTTTTTAACAAACTTAAGAAAGAAATATGATTTATTAAAAGCTTTATGCGTTCCCATTTTTCATCTTGAGTTCTCTCTTTAAGATCTTTTGTTTAAGATTACAAAACCGGAGGAGGAAGAGATTTATCCCATTGTGAGTTGAATAAATGTCGTTTAAGTTAAAACAAATAAAAATCAGAAGGTAAAATAAACACACTTCCATAACAGAAGGGGACAAAAACTGGTAGGACACAACGCAATCGAGGTGACCTTAACGATCTAGCACCTTAGCATTTAGTATTTTATTTCATCTTTCCTTCACTTCAATAAACCTTACCTTATTTTAACTTAAGTAACGTTTCTTATCGTAGTGCTAGTCTAACCGAGCGTCCCTTACCCCAACTGGCCTTCTTTTACCGAAGCCCACATCACTCTATCCTACCATACCATATGTAACCTGACTAACCTTTTACTCTACCTCGTCTCACCTTGCCGTAAATTACTGTATCTTACCTACATTACTTTACCTATCCTTGATCATTCCCTTGGTAAGCACCTTGCCTTAGTGCAATTTCCTTACCTTATCTTCGTAAAACATTCTTAACCTACCTTAAACTTTGTCTTAACCCTAACTGACATTATATCTCGCCCGGATCTCATTAATATTCTTAGCACTCCTAACCTAACTCGCACTCCTAACCTTTCCTAGGAATTTTCTTATCCCTACCTTAGTTTTTCATCACTTACTTCTGCTTTCATTAGTTTAACTTTGTTTGATTGACTTTTCCTTTGTTCACTTTATTTTACTTCTTATATTTCAACCCCTATCCTTAACCCATTCTTTACATTACTTTACCTTCTTAACCCTCTTAACCCTCTTAACCCTTTCCTTGCATTCCTTTACCATAACCGAACATCCATAACTTCTTAATTTAGTTATGACCAACTGCATAGCCCAAGGGCTGCGGGGTGAATGTAAGCAACTCGATCTTGAAATCGAACACGGTTTTCGTTTACACTTCTCAGTCAACGTTTAGCCGGTGGTGTGTGGCAAAGCGCCTTTGATTTAATAACACGATTTCAATTTCAACGCGGTTTTAGCTGCGAGGCGAACGGAATGATGCTGATCAAGGTAAGAGTGTTTAGAAGGGGGAGAGAAAAATTCCGCACCAAAGTTTACTAAGTTAAAAAGTAAAAGCTCTGCAGAAACTTTAATTTTGATTAAAACTCCGCGCAATTTCTTTCCCCCTTCACTTGTTCCTCGCCTTCTTCGTTAAGGGATATTAGAAGTAACCTGGAAGAACAGATAGAAGTATTCGTACGACTGAAAAAATGTTGACCTTACGCTTGCACCAACATTGCACCGTTACGCTTTAACATATACAAACACAAACCAGACTCACCGGCAAAACGAGCGGTTTGTAGTGCAGGCTGCGCATTTCCTGGTAGTGGTGGGAATAATAATCATCACGGTTAACCTCGGGTAATTCTTCATTGTTACGAAAGTGTCGTGTCAACACCCGAACACCGCGCAGGTGAGTGTGTAATTGTGACCCGAAAATAATTATTCCTGATGCTGGCAACGCCTAAAAACAAAAGCAGTTTAAGTTCAATTTGAGGTTATGTCAAATTTTGCTTTAATGAATTTCTTCTCATCGAAATTCAACTCAAAGGTTTTAATTTTGCTTTAAAGATTCAAGTGCGCAATTTGAAATGAAACAAAAGTCAATGGATTTATTTTCACTATGTCGATTGCACTCGACACGGTGTTCTCCGGGAATAACGAGCAACACTCACCACTTCAGTGCATTCGGCAATACAATAACCGCTCAAAGGAAATCCAATCTGACCCGGAGGAATTGCCATCTTGTCCGTATACTCCAAACCCAATTCCATCACGGCAGCATCAAATTGACGCAGTTGTCTTACCATCTTGATTCGCATGCCGGAATTGTCCAAATGACCTGAATGCAACGAAAATTAATGAGGTGGCGAAAATAAAGAATCAATTCGATGAGGAAAAATCAACCAATTCTTAAACAGGAAGGGGTTATTTTTTATATTTTCTATAGAACATAAGATATGAGGGAAGACAGGAATTGAAGAAATAAGATAGCTGGAAAATATTACAATATTCACCCTTTTCCAAAGCGGGATTGTTAAAATGCACTTCCAAACGTATATACGGGTTATAGTCTTTTCCTCCAATGGGTAACCCGGTTTCTGGCGGGTACGTAAAAGTGCTTGCGCCCATTGCCCACAAAGCAATAACCTTCGAACACACTCTTGCCTTGTGCGGCAATTGGTCGCAATCGCCATTATACAGAGGAATCTTTTTATCACTCTTCGTCTCGCAATGGAACACTTCCATATGGTGTACCAAACCAGGTGAAGTAATTATCGGTTCGAACTGTACTATATGATGCTTCTCCCTCAAAAAATCATTTAGCTTTTGAACGTGACACCAATATGTTGTCTCTTTAGGTGGAACTGGTGCATTTTTCAAACGGATTTCGATTTCCGTCAAGTTCCTTTTTCAGATTAAAATTAAAAATAAATTTGAAAAAATATATGTATATTTAATTCTTTTACTTTTCGGGTATTGGAATTTTATCAGCTCTTAGTAATTGCATCATTTTTATGCCCGATTCCGCAGCAGATACATTGGGTAATGGGAACTGATGATCCTCGAGAGACAATTGATTCTCACCCCTTGCCCACATGATATACATGGTACCCTCCTATATGACAGGTCATGCGTGTAATTAATTAAACCGGAAATCTTTACCGAATTGAAATAATGAATACATACATGCATTCGCAGATCTAGAGGATCACAAGTATCGAACTTTCTCTTGAACGCCAAAGTGTATTCATCCATTTTGAATAGTTCACAATCTTGCTGATAGTCTTTATGTACGAAATGGCCCTCAGGATCTGTGTAGGTATCAGTGACCACATTAAAAAAACCATTTTGATTCTCAAAAAAACAAATATCAGCATCGCCTTTTTCACCACGTTTCGAAAAGCCCAGATAGAACCATCGATGATGTTCGTTGAAGGCATTCTGTAAATGAAAGAGTACTTCCTGTTTGTACCAATCTACCATCCAACTTAATTTGATCTCTTTATTGTCCAGATAGATTTCGTGCAATTTAGTCTCTGATAGTCCTGAAATGAAATTGTAAGGAACAAGATTTTATTGAAATAATTATGTAGGCAATCCTCTATGGGTTTCACTTAATTAAACCGTTGACATTGTCAAGAGTCAACATTAATTATGAGCTCAGTTTAAAGCAATAAATTATGTTGGCAACACTGTCTCAATGCGGTGTTCGCTATATATTTTCGCTTTATACAATTTTACGGTCTGATTAAATGATCAATTATGCAAATTACTCTCAATAATTGGGCAACATTTTAAACTCGCCATCGCAAATTATTTAAAAAAACTAAATGATGGAAATTAATGAAACGCTTATGAAAGCTATTTTTAAATAATTATTAATATTAAAGAGCCTTTTAAAATTTTATGGTACGTTATAAAATTTTTCATTAATTAATTAAATTTCTAATAGTTAAATTGCGCTTTATTATTATTGCGAACACCGAACTGAAATTATCATGCCATGAAATACAAACAAATTTTTATTCCGCAATTTTCCATTTTGCTTTTTTGCTTAAATCAATTTTTCATGGACATTATTTTGCAGAGTAGCGTTTTTCTTTCTCCATTTCTACCCCTTCTTTTACTTCTCTTTCTCGTTCCTCCTCCATTAAATAATTTCCATTTTTATTTATTCGAGTTTGAACTAGAATACATTTAAATGCATCTGGTTAAAAAATTGCCCCATTTTGAAATTTCTAACAATTCTAAAATTTTTGGCAATTTGACAGAAATAAACCATTAGATGCCCTTCGATGAATATGACGTTACGTGCCGTGCCGTGCTCATTTTCATAAAACCATTTCTCTCTATCGAATTAAGAAAGCAAGCACGTGCTTTCTGTGCCTCCGGAAACAAATTTCGACTTTCACTACTCGTATGATAATGATGAGGATAATGATGATGATGTCGTTATTTATTCATATTGTTGTTTTGCTGCTGCTGCCAAGGGTTTTGTTCTCATACTTTCACCAGATGATACTTTCTTACTTTCTAAAAACCGTTTCGGGTTACGGATTTTTTGGGGTTATGAAGAAATAAACTTGAAGAAACATCCTTCTGTCTAGTCAGAGCGCTTTCCTCTTACTTACTTCTTGAATTGTAAATCAACCCGCTTGTCGGGTTATGTCATGTCAAGTCAACCATACGTTATTTCTACTTTGTTTTAAATGCTATTGAAATTTTTTTATGGTCTTGGTTCCTCTTCTATTTTTATACCCTACCTCCGAAGGGATAGGGTATATTCACTTATTCCTTCCGTTTGCAACGTATTAAAAGAGGCGTTACAAGCATAGAAAGGTAGACACATTCCTGCTCAGAATAATAATAATAAAAGTCGATCTAGCTATATCCGTCCGTCTGTTTGCCTGTCTGTCTGTAGAAATCTCGATTACAGTCGAACGGAGCGAGATATTGATTAAAAATCTGGCACAAATATTCACTGTCACCAAAGACTGTTTGGGATTCAAAATCAGACCAGTGTCACGCCTACCTTTTTACAAAATCCCTTCATACTTTCAAAGACAGATCTATCAGTTTCTATATAGGTTTTCAGTTTGAAATTTTATAGCCGAGATTATTATATCAGATATTATCACTTCAAAAATGAACGAGGCACGCACCATTTTTATGTGTTGAATTTTTTGACAAAGGCTGTGTTGAAGATGATTTAGTTGTAAATTAATCAAGAAAATATAAGTGTTATATTAAAAAAGGCGTGCACTGCCCATTGATTATTAGGATTAGAATATGAAATTATGTTTCGGGTATAGGGTATGTAAGATTCGGCCGGGATAAGTTAACGTTCTTACTTTTTTTATTCTTTACGTTATTTTTAATAAAATATTAATAAACAATTCTGGCCTTTACTTAATTTATAATGGTTATATAATTTATATAAATATACTTTCGAAGTCACCAAAGAAAATAGACTTTTTTAATTGCAAAATATTTATTGTCGTAAAATGAAACCATAAAATTTTAAATATATTGTTCGCGAACATGCCCGAAATGACGGCGACATCTATTACGCTACATCTACGCGTCATTATATACCATAAAATATATGAGCCACTCGAAGGATTTCAAATAAATTCTGGATATATCCCTTTTTATTAAATTAAAATATTAATTACTTTTATGAAAACTTTGTCCAAGAAATACTTCATTTAAAATTCTATATAAATTTATAAGTTTTATATCAATTTAATAATAAATATTATTTCATTTCTTTATTTCAATACTGCAAACTTTATTGAAATACTGATTATATTTTTAATTTTAAATATAATATTATTCGTCCTTTTTTATTTAACATTATTATAATTTATAAATTTTATTATTGGGATCTCAATTTGATGATAATTTTATTTGTTGTATAAATCCAATTCAATTTAGATTTTGAATATTAAAAAAGCAATAGACTCGGGGTTTTTAAAAATTTTAACATAAGTTACAACGTGATGTATTATCTGAGTGAATTTTTTATATTTTATATTTCACTTAAAAAGAACCAAAATTAAAAGTCTATATTCATTTTCTGAGCAAAAATAATTTACAATGTCATTTTTTGATCGCGAAAAATATCGGAGTGAGTCAAGTCTACATTAGTTACTCTACGTTCAGTCGGCAGGTTTTTATGTCTTGCTGAGTTTATATACTATTAGTTTATTTTTCAAAGTGTTCTAAAAATACAAATAACGGTAGATACAGACATATAACTCGAGCTGTATCAAGTGCTGCTTTACAGAATTACTTTTATTCTTTATTGAAAAATAAAATGAAAACTGCGAAAAACAACGAAAAGCAACATCACACACACAACACAAACAACACAACACAACAAACAAAAACATCACAACAAAAATGAATTGACATAACAGCTACACGAACAGACGATAAATACGAAGAGAAAAATATATAAATAATATAAACAATACTAAAACAATTTGTTCAAGCTTATTTGAAGTGTTTTGACAAGTTTTTATTTTGTGCTCGTTAATTTTATTTAGGAAAATCAACGATCGGCTTAAGAAAACTGCTTACGTTGGCAATTTCCAATAGAAATGGCTTTAAGAAAACGATTTCGAACATTAGACTTCAAGATTTTATTGCTACTTTACCCTTTTACGCTGAAGAAGCAGTTAAGTTAATGTAAACAGTAAAGCATATATCCTCACATAAAAAACACGCACTTTCACAATTTATGAGTGAAAAATTGACGAATTCTATGGATCAACATTAAATGCATGACATAAAAATTCTTTCAATTTATATTCCAAAAGGAATAAAAAAATAAAGGTTTGGATAGAGTTCCAGGATTTTAGATAAGGTTTAGGGTTGCTTTGTACACATTGCTTATTCCTTTCGAGCGACGTCTTCATTTTGTACGTGTTTAATTTTCATTACAGGCATTCAAAATTTTTTAAAAGCTATTCCAAAATTATTCAGTTAATTAATGATTTAAATGTGAATTTATTACCTGTTATTCCCATGCTGAAATAGAATCTATTTTGCTTCTATGAAAACTTATATTTGCCCAAATATTTATAAACCACTTTTCCGCTTCTGTACGTTTAATTACTATTTTTAGAAATTTGAAATATATATTATTTATATTCATAGATATTTGGAACAACGTTCCATTATTCCTTGTCAAGTTGGGTTCGTAGACAAACCGGTTACGACCATGTATAAACTTCATTGTCCTTTTTCGCTCTCCCAGCACAGAAAATCTGCATTATCTGCTTCGATTCTGATTCTTCGATTATATTTTAAATAAATTTTACTACTTCCAATAAATAGGATTTACAGTAAAAACTACATAAACATTTCAGCGAGACATTTATAGTGCAATAAAAAATATAAAACAAGAATGAAAACCAAGCTGATTTTGACACGATATACTGGCTTCGAAACTGACCGCCTCAATAAAACTTTAAACACAATCCGGTAAAACGCATGGAATAAAATCTAACAAAAAGCAAACTAGGACAAAATGGACATTTTAACGGCACGTAAAATATTGCAAAAGTTTTAGCACGTTGTTAGCGTTAAAGTATGTTCCTCGTGTACGTGGTGGTTACTCGTGAAACGCGAAGCGAGGTGCTTTTGTCGGCTCCAGCGGTTTACCAGAGGGAAGGGAACTGAATAAATGGGCGGCTTTTCCGCGAATGGATGAACATATGGCAGTTAATGTTAATTATAAATGAATCCTCGAACACCGCCCCAATAAATGGTTTTATTAAAAAAGGTTCATATTCCATGAAGTTGTTTAAATGTTTCAAGCCTTAGTTGTCACAATTTTTGGCTTAAAATAAAACAGATTATGTTAATTTCCTGTAAAAAAATTTAATCCATTTAAATGACAATATTTTTATGTAGAAGAAATAATGAAGAAATAATTTCTGTGTACGAGTATTTAATTTTTTATCTATTTTCAATATTATATTTTTTGGGATTATTCGTTACGTCAACGTAAAATTTTTTCAATAAATGGATAAAAACTTTTTAATTCAAGCAACGTCCAAATCAACGTCTACAACAATAAGAACTGCAACAACAATTAATTAAAAACTGAATTGATTTAAGGTAAAATCATAACAAACCCACTTGTGAAAATGCCAACAGTTTTGCAGCATTGCCATCAGTTGTTTATTCGGGACAGAAATTATGTCTCTCTCTTTTGCTAGTTTCTATCGCCACTTCGGAGAGTCAGATGGAGAGGAAGGAAGGTAAAGTGAGAGGAAGATAAAACGAGGAATATATTCCCCATAGTTTTTAAATTAATTAAATTATAAATACGTGAAAACTAAAAGTTAGAGGGATTTTTCTCAGTCTTCAGAGTTTCTTTCAGGGAATAAAAAAATTAGTTTTTATCAAACGGAGTTTAATAAAAGGAGGTACAATTTTTTTAATTAATCTCATTGCATATTAATCTCATAAAACAGATTATGCCTCTTTTTTAAAAAATTTAAATATTTTATAAATTTACGTTCTCTTGAAACTATATAGAAATATACGAGTAAACAGAAGCAACAGAACAGAATAAGCGAGACAAGACGACAATCTTTCTATGTAGTTAAAATTCTTAAGATTTTTGGAGAAGAAAATGCATTTATTTATTTCAATATTCTTCCGTTTTTCCCTAAACGTGATGAAAATTTTCCTTTTAAATTATTTAATCTAAAAAATGCATATTCGTAATGAACTTCTATGGAACAAAGAAGAATTAGGAGTAAAAAGGGCAGCCTCCGGATTTTTCAAAAAAATCCTTGAGAGGATACTATTAATTAATATTTGTAACGCCTCTTAACAATCACTGCGAATACACTCGCGCACACGTATACACGTACTCACCCCTTCCACCCTTCTTCAAATCATTCCACCACATTCAGTGATTGGCATTGTTAATGGTTTCGTGGGTAGTGGGTTTACTCTTAACGGTTACTATTTGATGCCAGTACCCACCAGTCAACCTTAAGAATCCAATCAAAATCCATTCGTTTCTTGCCTTGCCAGAAGGAACGATTTAATTTGCATGAACGTGTTTCAGACCTGCATGAAAGTTACCATCGTTAAAGCGGGTGAAAGTGTTTGGCACGTAGTGGCAAAATGTGGCAAAGAGTACCCATCAATGCCTTCATGAAGCGAAGAGCCAGTTTAATTCACGAGTAGCCTGAAAAAACATATCAGGTTTCCACCATTCAACCAATTCTCAATGCGAAAGAGAGAAAGGGTTCGGCAAGGAAAAACATAAATATAAAAAATTAACGTCATCTGCAGCATTTGGACCAAATGCTCGATTACCATCGCTGCTCGGCCCTCATACGCGCACGCCTTTTTTCTCCCAACAGGCGACACTAACGCCATAAAACTGAAAACTGTCATTTCGTACGGATCGTTCAAAGAACAAAAAGTCAAATATAAATAAAAAAAGGACAAGCAAAAAAGGAAAAGAGTAAAAAGGGCAATAAACAAGATTGATTGCGGTTGGGGGTGGAGCCACCTCAAATTATCGTGCACGTTTTCTCTTTCCTATACACCATTTTACAAATTTTTTCTGTTTTGACTTTTTCTTTTTTAATATAAAGCATCGAATTTATAAAAAAACAACAAATATAAAAAATTTGTTTTCATATATTATTGTCATACATGCAAATTTAAAATTAAAAATAAGAATAAAGAAATAAGAATAAAAAATACATTTAAATAGAATTGCAAGAGAGGGTAAACCACAGGTGGGACACAATTAAAACATAATAAAAATTTCATTAAATTATATGATGCCAGTATATAATTAGTCTTGAAGTCAATCAATTGCTGTCGTGGGTTTTATTATTTAAAAGAATGTAAATATCGTAAATAGATTTTATTTTTATTATTAAAAATAAATTTAAAAACACTTCCTTCCCAGACGAATTTTTCGAGAATATTTCATTATCAAAATACATTTATATACTTTATAACTTTAGAAATAATCAGTGTTTAATAAACTTTCACAAGATTGCGAAAACTAATCATTAAGGCCACAAATCTTTCCTAATAGCTTAATAATCTGATCTTAAATAATCGCAACGATTTCAAAGCTCTAACAAAAATTCAGCTTCCGATTTTCCAGTCGAATATTTCCCTTGAACTGTCACTAACAATAATTCTGCAACTCAATTAAAAAAAACAAAAGGAAAAACCAACTAACTTTCCCAATTGTGACGATGGAGTGATATTCTTAATTTTTTGGTCCGACTCTAATCTCAATCAATTCATCCTTTTTCTTCATTGTTTCTGTTCCTCTGACTCTCCTCCTCTGACTCCTCTGTTTTCTGACTCTGTTTGCTCCCACTGTTTTTACCATACGATATCCAGAAGCAAATATATGGATCAGGAATGCTTCCTGCGATGTTGACAACTGACAAAATCTTGCTATGAAAAAGGTTCTGCAGAAAACAGAACTTAAGCAAAACAAATTGTGTCATTTATCAAATGGTTTGAGTGGCTTAGAAGGAGGGTGAAATGAGCCCGAAAAAAGTTAAAAAGAGTAAGAAATCATCGACGATTATTAACACATAGCTCTTTCTCTGTCTGGTTTCAAGCTATGGATGGAAAACCGTTGAAAAAAATCATGGGAAAAAATCGCAAACAAGGATATGATAAAATTGTGATGAGAATATAAATTGTACCTAATTCCACCCCTCAGCCACCACCAGTATGTTCCACCAGCTGAAAAATATTATAATACCCAAGTATATATCACGGTTTCCCGTGGCGTATGCGCAACCTACAATATATTTTTTAATTGAAACTACTTTGAGCAAATTCCGAATTAAGTTTAGATTTGCTCAATTGATGTCATCTCTATAAAAAGATTTTAGGTCGGATAAAGTTGGAAAAGGTCGATAGTTTTTTGAATCTAGTTATTGTTTTCTTAATTAAACATTTAGTTGTCATCTATGTTTCCGAGGCGTTCTGGTGGAGTCAAAGCGAGCCATTTTTTATTGGAGAAAAAAAAATCAAGTTATTCTATCCACAAAATTCGTAATAGTGTTTAGTTTTAAATAACCTGATTAAGGCTTTTAACTCCTTTTACAATTATTTGTTACAATTATTTGTTAAAAATTTTAATTCACTTTAAGTGCGTGGTATCAAAATCAAAATAAAATTGATAAAATTAAACATTTTTCCCCCTCTTAAGTAACATAAGCACTACAAAACAGCTCAGCATGTCATGCTTCATGTTCTCGGAAAGCGCTCATGCTTGTTTTAAAGGAAACAAACAATAGTGCAATTCATATAGATACCCTTCTCCTTCTTCATCATCATTACCGTTTTCGTCATTTCTTCATCTCAACATCCACACTGTGATTCAATTATATTGTGCAATGTTAAGATTTTACTTAGTCAATCCCGTCATGAGAATTAACGCGAGCAAGTTGTTGCCAAAGAAAGATTGTTCCGGCCTTGGATTTACGCGAGTGTGACTAGAAAACGCAAAGCATTCTAATGATGGCATTAATGTTAATGTGGAAACTATTGTGATGATGACGAATATCTGGCGACGGCAAAGGAAAAGTTTACCAGGAGAATTTTATGCATAAATAAAATGCAAGTACAAATTATATACGAATAAAAATACGAATTAATACAAAAAAATACAAACTAAAAACTACACAGCAATTTTATGAAAATTAATAACAAAACTTGAATAAATAAAAATCTCATAACGTCTCAAAAATATAGCTATTTATTTTGAATAGTGTTTAGCGCAAGAACAAATTATTTCCTATTTGAATTCCAAAAGGATAGTCTTGAAGTGCAGAAACTTTGTGTTTGAGATGAAAATATTGAAGCGGTTTGCGAGGGTCAGAGTAAATCCTAGTAAGTCCTGAATTTCGAGTAAAAAAATTATTTCTCACACAAGTACGTGTGCGTATGTCGTCATTTTCTTGGAGATTTCCTGTCAGAACATACTGTTCGGAACATACATTCTTGCCTCCCGAACGAATTTCATGTAACTGATTATTTAATCTTCATTTTGCAAATGGCGCTAGAGGAGCAAATTATCTGTATTCTTTCGACCATATAACCCGTTTTCATGCTAAATGATTTAGAGTAGTCAGCAATTTCAAGAAAATTCTGTTGGTTGGTTGATCGCTTTAAAACATCTCAAAATCATTTTTCATTATGAAATAATTTCATTTTGAAATTAAATGTGTTAACTATAAAATTACTTTAAATTTATATTTATTTATAAGTTTTAGATTAGCCGTTTATCATTCTTGACTACTATCAAAACTACGTCACACACAAGTTGACGTAACCGTAAAATGTCACTATCGTGAAACTGCAAAAATGTATCAATCTTTTTACAAATTATATTTGTTTTTCTCTTTATATTTGCGTAATCGCCTGATTTTATCTAGCTTTTGCTTACTAAATGGATTGAATTTGCCACAAAAATAAATATATGTATTATATGAACATATATACTCCTACGAAACCATATGCACACAATGCCAGGCATCAAATTACGATAAAGTTTTGTTTGAGTTTTATATAATAATCTTTTCAAAACCGGTAAACCTATAATGGTTTAAATCGTGCGATTACAATCGAGGCAATAAACTTATGGATATATTTACATTTGTATACACGCATAAGCTTACGAAAAGGCGAGAAAGGAGGAATGCAAAACTGAGTTGAAGGATAATAAAAAGAAAGGACTGAAGAGGGAGAGAGAGGAAATTGAATAAATAGGAACGTGAGGGAAAGAGGATAAGTAAGGTGTTGAATTTTATAATTCAGTAAAATGTAAATTCGTAAGAGTTGTGAAATTTATCGAAAACGACCTAACAATGAAATCTATTTATGCTGAAAGCCAGACTAAATTTGTCATTTCACTTTATCATTAAATAATATAATTCTAAATAAAAATTCGGAAATAATTCAAAATATATAATCTACTTAAAAATCCATAACCTTTCGAAAAAACTTTTATTTCAGAAAACTTGAAATTCAAATTTTAAATATTTGAAATATACTCCACCCTTGATAATTACTATTTCCATAAATATTGCCTCTTTTTGACTTTAAGTCTACAGTTTTCACAAATATTTCAATTTTTCTTTTCAAAGAATTTTCTCTCAGTGTTTGGTAAGATTCCTTATTCTCCCTATTTCCGAAAAGTTTTCTTTTAAAAATTTATTTAAGATTAAAAATCCTTCAAACAATAAACGCATTTATCATCAGAAGTACTAAAGAAAACTGTAACCGGAAACTACTAGGGTTTGGCACAAATTGAAGAATTTAATAATTTAAAAATATCAATAGATAAAGAAGAAAAGTGGGAGAGATAGAACAATAATAAGATAATGTTCTTGTTGAAGGAGTTTATTGCTTAAAAAACCATCTTCGCCATTGTAACCTTTGGAATTTAAACTTTAGCATCGAAAAAGTAAAACAATTAGAAAAAAAACAAAGAGTCAAAGAAAATCTTATGAAATTACCGACCGCGAGGGAAGGAAATAAAACAATTTGTCTGATAATTTTATAAATGCAAAGAAAATAAATGGGAAAAAATAAAAAATAATGGAACCGCTAGTCAGCCTTGAAAAGCGATAATTAGAAAGGATTTTTTTTATTCAATTTACAAAAAATTTGGCAAACAATGGCTTCTTCTAAATTTATTATTTTCAATTAATTCATTTCATTTTATTTTTTGTTGGAAAATATATTATTTATTTTAAAAATTTATGAAATATAGGAAAAAATCCAAAATAAGGAAAAGTTTTCTATTTAGGTAACTTTTCTAGGTATTAATCCTGCAGATGCAACCTAAAAATATTCCTAGCATAAAATATTCCTCGCATTTAATATTCAATGCATATTTATGACCGCTCTAACATATCCTTTAAGATAAATAAATACCTGATGTAGTAGAAAAGTATCCATAAGGCACGAGTCTAAGTATGTATCAATAATGGTAAACTCTAGTTTTGTCACTTCTCGAATTCGAGTTTCCGAATGTATTTGAAATAGAAGAAAAGGCTTTCCCAATTGCAACTAACCATAATACCTCCCTGATAGTTTGATGAACTGACGATAAAGGCATTAATTTTGATTATATTACCACTATTTGTTTGTCGCACAAGACAAACTCTCTCTTTAAAGAATAAAAGAGAGCAAAAATAGAATAAAATTTTTTTAAAATAAAACATCAAAATGCAAATTATTTCTTTGAACGATACAAAATTATGAAAAAGAGAAGTGAAAGAAAAGGAAGAAATATAAATTATTTCATTAGAAAGGAATAAATTGAAAATAAAAGTTAAAAAATGTTTTAAGTATTTATAAATTTCGTTTTCCTCTCTCAAAAGAGCAACTATTTTCCGAGCTTGGATTTCATGAATATGTTTTAATATAGATCATAAAGTAATTGCTTTCATTGTTTCTTAATTATTTAACAATCATATCCGTAAGGTTTTCTATCTTTAATATTGATTATATTAATAATGAAAAACCACTCAAACATCTTGAAAATTTGAAGTTATTTGAAAAATTCCATTGTTTTATAGATGAAAACTAAGGAATTTAATATAATTCTGGAAGAAAGATGAAGTAAAGTGAAGAAAGGATATGAAGAATGATATGAAGTTCCTCAATTGGAACGTGCCAAGACTGGCACATTTCCGAAAGCAAAAATTAACCCATAAAAGAAAAATAACAGAAATACCAAGAAAACATTTAATTGAAAATTCTTTCCAACAGAAAAGCGTGAAGCAAATACGTTCGTCAAAACAATCAAATCTAATGAAATGAAGTGAACTCGATTATTGTGGCACGATTTTGTTTTCGATTCATGAAAGACGACCGTGTCAGCAGGCTGTGAAGACACAATGAAAGAGAGAAAAATAGGATGAAATGGTGAAAAACCAATAAGAGATAATGACCTTAAAATAGGTAACGCCTCATGAATTTTAAAATTCAAAGCAAATCAAACAAACATTGACCGGTTGTTGGAGCACAACGAGGCTAAAAGTTGAATAATGTCATGATAAATTCCGTTAACAAACGACACGTACTTTGCAAAAAATGCGACCATAAGTTATATTTTCCTTTAATAACCGTTGCCAACCGATGATGTTGGTGAAGATGACGATTCTATTTATGTCGACAATTTTGTTGGAAGTTGGGTCAATAGGTTACGATTACGCTATTAATTACAGCAATAATTCTGTATGGAATTATGACTCCTCCAAAGAACACTCTATCTCTTCTCTCTCTATCGCATCCTTCTCTCTATCTCCCTCTATCAAAGTTTATTGATAACAAAACTGTCGGAATCCTAATCAGTCGTAAAAGGAAATGTCCTCGTAACTGAAAGACAAAAACCCGTACAAGATTATCCGATTAATGGTTGGTTGGAAGATTCCTTAAATGTTAGGAATAATGAGTTCTTCTGAAATGTACTTGCTCTTTTCATTAATGCTCTATCACGAATAAGTGACATGAAAGTATCTTAAGAATGTTATCTGTGACGCATCAAAAACACATCGAGCAATTGAACGAGTTTCGAAAGCAATAATAAAGACATAGAAGAACGTTGAAATGGATAAAGTTTAACTGGAAATGATTTTAATGACATTCTGATGGTACCGAATAAAGAGGATCAACTTTGTCATTAATGGATAGTTAATGATTAAGTGGGTAATAGTTTATTACTGTAATTTGATTATCTCTTTTAAGTAGAATACTATTAATGTTTTTTCAAAACAAAAAACGAATAAAAGTGCTCTTAAATAGGAAGGAATTTCATTGTTTTATTAATGAAAATTAATATCGATTGATATTGCATAATCAAATTACAAATGTATTATTTATGGTAAGTATAATACTTTCTAGAGGACCTTTTATGGAAGCCGTAGCAATTTAAAAAGGAAAAAAATTACTACCAACCAACTACACACACGCATTTACCGATAAATTGTCATTAATGCACAACATCTTGTTGTTGGGAGTCAATAAAGAATAATTTAATGTTTTGATAGTGTGTGGGGCAATAGCAAGGGTGTGAAAACCATACACTCGTAATAAATTGAACAATACATGAAGCAAATATATTTACACACGCAAAACACATAAAATAACATGTATATAATACGATATACAGACAAACCATAAGTTGAAAGCTTGCTTTTAACGGAAATAGCGTGAGCGTTTTCAAGGAAGCAGAGCGAGTAATCGTCGTTCATAAGCAAACATGATTTGCATAAATAAAAATTCTTTACTTCGAAGATAGATTGGGTTGATATGAAATAGAGCGGAGTGTGGTCACGGTAGGGACACAATTCGGTACAAATTATTTTCAAATAGAGGAGATTACCAAAAAAAAATTACCAAAAAAATCTACAAAACGATAATGGATAATAAAATTTATCTAAAAGTTTTGAGAATAATCAATATGAAAGAATTCTGTTTTCGAAATTAAAACCTTTCCACTGCCCTTAGAAAAATTGAAAATTATGGAATTGGCGTTCATTGACAAAAATGTAATATATACTTAATTGAAAAAATCTCAAATATAAAACGATTTTAAAATTATAATAAAAACCCTATTGCCACATATTCCCAAAAATATCTTAAATTCAAAGAACTTTTATATCAAAATATCCTACAGATAAAAAAGGCTCCTCTTTTGAATTTTAATGCAATTCTATCAATCTTAATAAATTAAAGAAACTGCCTGCGGATTTGAACAAATTTACTTAATTCATCATAATCAATTTAACTAATCAATTTTTCTTATATCATTTATTCAAGTATCTTTAGTTATTGGACTCAAAGATGTTTATTTGATTGCAGTGCAATGCAATGATCGCAATGGTAAATTTACCAACTGAAGATTTGATTTTACTCACAAAATGTAAGTTTATTTTTGGGAACGCTCTTATGGATCAAAAGTCGGACGATGCAGAAAATTCAAAAGAGTAAAAATGAATGAATTTGGTAAATGAATTTATTTCCGTTAAATTTTCTCTATTCTGTGGTCAGTTACAGGCTTTGCTCATTCCACACCACTAGCATGCTCTTGCAATAAAATAATTTCAATAATTAACGATTCGTATCGTTAGCTCGAGCTGAGTTCGTAACGAAGATCGTAGCTGCCAAAATGAAAAAATGCGAAAGCTCTTAACTGCAATCATTATTTTGTATTTCAGAACTGCTTTTTTAAGCTTTCTTCAATGAAATTGTTATAAAGTATGTTCTATAATAAATTGCTACAAGCACTTATCTTCATCATCACGTATATTCGTCCACATTTACGCAATTATATCCAATTAGAGACTTAAAGTTTTTCCTAAAACAAGTTATTAAAATTAGATCTAATTAGGTTTTATGGCGTTAATGCTTGTTTTAAGAAGAAAAACTTTTAAAAAACAATTTCGTGTTTAACGAATTCTTACTAAAACTTTTATCATTATCATCATTACCATTATTGTAATATAATTTTGCATTGTAGATTTTGTTGTTGCTTTTTGTCATCGCTCTTTGCCGTACAAGCGTTCTAACAAAAGAGTATGCGTTTTTTGAAAGGCTCCAAAAAAGTAACAACTGAAAATGAAGGGATTAAATGGAAGGAAGGGTGATATTTTTTCACTTTTAATGCAAATACTTATGTTCTTCTATTTATGCCAAGTTATTCACCCAGTAAACACTTAAAAATTTAATGACGTTATCATTCAGTTAGAATAAAAATTTCTTAATTTTAGAGCTCTTGAATTCCTCAAAAACTTTTCACGAAAATCTTGTCTTCCACTGCTTTCTATTTTTTTACATTCTACGTTCGTAACAAATCGATACGAAATGAATTAGTTATGAAAAATCCATAGAAGAACATTAATAGGATTGTTTCATGTTTTCTTTTCATATGCAAATGCATAATTTTAAATGCATTTGAATTGACTGCGTTAAAATTGATCAAATATCAGTTCTATTTATTCCACTGCGTTAAGCCATAAACCAAATCACGTCATACCACGATGACAGTTTATATTTGTATTGATATTATTTATCAATATTATTTCATTTTATAAATAAATTAAAAAATCTAATAATACTATTTCTGTTATTTGCCCTAATCATGATGTTATCATAATTTATCCCAAGCAATTTATTTCAAATTGGCAAAGCTAAATTTTATGTGGAATTAATTAGCTAATTATAATATCATCCAATAATAGTAAATTGAAGCATTGAAATAATAAGCAACAAATGCTCATACTCTGTTGGTAATTGGTAAACACGCGACGTACATCAAAATGATCATAATCTCATTATAAACGCATTTATAACTATTTGATTATTCACAAAATTCGACTGACTTTTTTTTTAAATTCTGTGAAATTGATAGAAACTAAAATAATTTCATTAATTTGTTGAAATTTAATTGTCGACAATAATTCTCATGTTTACATTTCGTTAGGTCAGCTCGCGCGTGTAAAGCTTATGTTTTATAATAATATATTAAAATAATAATTTTTTAATATTTATTATTTATTTTAAAGCAGACGTTTAAGAGCCTGTAAAATTGCTTTTCTTCGCAAATAAATAAAACAATTAATAATAATTAGAGTCTGTTTTGAAAAATTACACAGAATGTCCTCGAAATGTTTTGCAAAGCTTTTAAAAGAATTGATTTCGACATATTTGCGAATTTAAATTACATTCAATTAAAGGAAACATAAGTTTTTCAAATAGCAAAACAAGCGTAGTATTTCGATTGAGAACTCGATTTTGACTCTGAATTTGAGCGATAATTAAATCTTGCGGTTAACTTGTATTTCATTGAAATTTGAATATCTTAGCCAAAATCCTAAATCCACAATAAATTAATTTTAAGGTTTTGTCATTTAATCGACCTTAGGGATAACTTAAGATATTTCTTTATTGAGAATGTAGCAAATTATTGAGTTTTTGTTTTCTCTCAGACATTAAGCGCCGAGGTTCAATTTCTTTGTAAGTATTCCTTCTCAAAATCCTCGATGAGTAAAAAACTAATTTCCTTAATCCAAATTCTTTTCTATTTCATTTACAATGAATGTTAAGTCAACAGAAATAAAAACATAAAAAAATTATTATATTTTAATTATTTTAATCGGCGACTTATGAAGTAATCGCGCAAAATCACAAATGTCTTCAAAAAGTATCGTTTTAATGGCATACATTAAAATCATTTCATTGGTATTAAATTCCGAAAAGACTTCTTAAAAACGACTACACGTATGCGGCGTATCCTGTAGTGAACGATATGCAGAGCACGGTGGTCGTTCTTTTTGACATTTTATTTACTTTCATTATATGAGAATGTCTATTTCACTCTATGATACTGTCTTTGGAATATTCACATCCAAGCGTTTTCCTCCTATCGAAATGAGCGTTCTCTTCCCCTATTTCTTACCTATCTCAACCCCATTTCTTACAACACAACTCACTTTCATTTCAACTCCTACATCTCTACTTACACCTCTACCCTCTCCTCTACTCACCGGAAAATCCGATTTCCACCATACGTTTAATAGTCATTGCTAAATTAGCTTTTATGGTTGTTTCTCTGCATCTGGCAGTTTTTGAAAAATTGGGGAGAATCCGACTGCTTGGTAAGGTTTTTGCATGTAATATTTGCAGTATTACCATAAAGTACGTCATGCCAATTTTTTTTCAATGCTATGCAGAGATTTTCATTCGCTTGGATAAGTCGAATAAATCTTGATACTCTTGACACACTCGTATATATAAAAGAAGGATTTACAGTCACAGCAGGCTTGTGCTCGTTTTCTTCATTCTTTATTGTACATTCGCAGAAGAAGAACGTAAAAATATTCTTATTATAAATATTTCAATAAAATTCCATTTTTCGAGGATTTTTAAAATCTGGTCTTCAAGTGAAGCACATAAAATTAGTGCACATGAAATTATAATTAGACATTAAACAACACTATATAGAATTAGTACAGAATATCATTCAAAGAAATAATCGAACAATTCCTTTTTGAAAAACATTCAAATAAATGATTACATATTTTCGTTATATTTATATAATTTTTTATACAAAAAAGGGCTTCGAAAAAGGTTTTTAGTTCCCCTTGGTCTTGAGTTTTTTTAGGTTTACTCTTATTTATTTTTCATTTTATTTAATATTTTTCTTGACAAGCAAGCAACAGTCTATATATCTTTGATATATCAGACTCAGTTACTTTAAATAATTTTTATTAAATTTTGTAATTAGTCTGAAAATTAAATACTTTTAATTCCAAAATTTCAGACAAATATTGCAAGGGAGAAAATATGTCAAAAAATGATAAAATTATGAGGATAGACCAAATCAAGAAAGCCTAACTCCTTAATAACAAACAAGGCTAAAACAGAAGAGCCCAGTCCAAAGCACAAAACAGGAGTCGCCCAGTCAGTGATGTCAGTGATGAAGAAGAAAGCGCGCAAGCAAACCAATTAACTTTCCTTCCAATAAATTGTGGTATTTAATTCAGATGAAGAATAAGAAATAAGCAAAAGAAGAAGACAAATTAAAAAGGATTCTCACCCGCCGAAGAAACAAGTCTGAGAAGTATCATTATGCACAAACCACTGTTTGCAATTAAGTAACTGACTGTACTACCTTTGCGTCTCGTTGTCTATGAGCACAAGCTCAAAAAGGAAGAGCCGCGCTAGCAAAACACATAATTGTGAATTAGACAGAATGCAATGGAGCAATCCTGACAAAGCAAGAACAACAAAAGTATAAAAATAAAATTTAATGGATGGTCCGGTCCATCCATATCGGTGGTATGAACCGCAATAAATTAACCAGTATTTGTTCGTAATGCATACTTACGGTTGGCTGAAATGGCTGCAGGCAACATTAGTAAAACCATGATGGGAAGTAGTGAGAAGCGGTGAAGGTATGATACAGCATTACTATTGATGGTTCTTCTGCTGGTGCTCTTCTGGGAACCTGAGCAGAAAATATTTGCAGTTCGTCTATAAAGTAAATTCCTATAGACTGATGCTGAAGACAATTTCGGTGGCGGCATTACTGTGTTTGTGGTTGTTCTTTTTAATACAATTTTGCAGTAGGATGCAATTTTTTGTGTTTGTTTCTCTGAATATCTGCAATTTATTTAATTAAGAAATAATACTAAACGCTAACTTTCTTCTTGTTATTGCTTTAAATCTTTTGATGTAAAATCATCATGTTTTTAATTCAAAATCACTTTTTTTGAAAAACGTTATCAAATAGTTTTTTTTTGAAATGTTTCTGAAATTACGAAAAAAAACCGCGACATTGATAAACGTGTGGGCGTTAAAAGTCCTTCGAAAAATTGAACCAAATAAAAAGAAATTTAACAAAAACTCACAGTAAAATTGCACAAGCTTTGTTATTGCTTATAATCAATATAATATTGCTTAATTCTGATCACTCTAAAGGAAGTTCAATAACTTCATAAACTGCAGTTAAAACAAATTCTACTTTTCCAATCAATAAAATTCGGGATTAACAGATTGATAGACTTAAACAAACATAAAATATTTACATTTTTGTTTGAAAATAAAAGTAAACAATACAATAAAATTGAGAATCATCGGAAACACTAAAGCAGCAGCAGACAAATTGCCTGCAGCGTTAAGGAAAGTTAAAGGTAGAGAGACAAAGAAGAGCAACTAAAAAGAAAATAAATAAAATAATACACACATACATGCACTTATAAACAAACCAAAGCAACTTTTCCTGGTTTGATTTGCCGGTTTCAAAAAAAATTTAATCCTTTTTTTAATATTTTCCTTCTCGTTAATTTAGTTTGGGTTAAATTGTCTTTATCAACCAACACTTTTCTTGATTCGTTTTCACTTCTCTTGCATTCGAAATTGCCGTTCGCAGTTTTCGACTTTCTTCGTTATCACTTTCACTTTCCTTTTCGACATCCGTTCATCGTGCGAGTCGGATTCAAAATGTTTTCCATTTCATTCGGTAGTTGGCTTTTTATACTCGCCATTCACAACAACTACGCTGTTCGGTCGCTCGGTCATTTGCTCGTTAATTCCTCGCAGCATACGCTCGGCAGATGATACTCGCAAGGAAATCTTTTTGAGCTTTGATGTTTTTCGTTTGGGAATGATATTCGTACGATGAAGATGAGGATGATTGTGAGATTGTGTGGGTGAAGTTTTTGCTTCTGAATGCTAGCTAAATACTCCAATGGCGAGATCGATAGAAATTTTAGAAATATTAAATAATTCGTGTTTGTATTTTCATATCTAACATTTTTTGGAGAAATAAATCTCTTAAGAAAAATTGCTCATTAAGAATAATAAACAAATATCAATAATATAATAAAAATTTAGTTTAACAAAATTTCAGTTTTTAAATGAAATGTTCTCTGAATTATTAGAGAATTTTTTAATAAATTATTTTCAGACATTTATTATTTAAAAAATCGATCTGAAAATTATTCTCGGTTTTCGAATTTATTCTGGACTTAATATTGATAGAGTTCTCTGGCAAGGAAAATGAGTAAGGGAGAGGCTTTTTCGTGACTACACCATAATCCACTAAAGGCTTAAATTTTCCAAACTTTTTTTTGAAAACCGAATTTTAAAAGCTTTTAATAGTATTATGATTTTTTAGTACGGAAAACGATCAATGAAAATATTAATGAATGAAAAATGTATTCAGTCCTTACCCTTCACCATCTTTTAGGATCATGTTAAAGTAATTTTAAAATAATTGTGCAAAGTACTCTTTTTTCGATTTCCAATCTTTTTTTTAATTGTTGCGTCACGTTTTTCAAATTTCCCGCCTTTAGAAATTTTTATTTTTTATTTTTTATTTTTTTATTTTTTCACTCCTGTGTATTAAACGTATCGGACGTATCGAATAAGTCTGTCTCTTTCTCTCAGAAACCTAGAATGGTTTTCGGCACGTGCAAGTTTTTGTTTATCGAACTTTGAAGTGCTTCCCACTTGGATGCAGTGAATGACATGATAGGATTTTGTTTTCTTTTTTCTGAAAACATTTTCCTGACGATTTCCAATTTGTTTCGTTTTCATCAATTTTCGCTCCATTTTTTTCAAACACTATTTGGCCCCTTTTACGGTTGAATTGATTAGCGACACTTATTTCGAAGCACATTCTATAGAGTTCAAATCTAATATTCATTCAGCATTTTCTACTTCAATTTCTAAACAATTCAATTCAGTTTTCATTTTTTTTCTAATCTGTTTTTCTAAATAATTCACTTTAATTCTCACCCGAGACATTTCAACATTTCAAGAGTTATGTTCAAATAATGTTAAGGGTTTTTCTGACAATTTATAAAAGCAATTTAATTAATAAAAACTGAAATAATAAATAAATACATTTCAATTTTTAGAAAAGATTTGTTAATATTTTTTAAACAAGGATGTTTATAATATTTTCAATTTCGTAAGAAAATCATAATCTGATTAAATAAACTGGTAGATGTAATCTGGAAATATTAATTAAAACAATGTCTATTTTTATATATTATTTATAGCGTGACAGTAAAATTGGATGTTTACATCAGTCAATCCATCAAACAATCGCAGAAATATCAAGGACATCACATATTCCTTTCTAGAATTACATTTGTATCAATTACAGCTCCAACGATTGAATCAGCAATCACAGTCAATGCAATAGAAGACAGTCGTCGTCCTTAATTACTAAGCTTCTACGATCTGCGATCGTCAACAAGAATGTCATACGACCACATGTCATTCACTATCCGTTCATCGCACATCCTTTAAACACATTTAGCCAAAGTAATTTCGCCATTTCGAGAGCATTTCAACAATTTTGCGTTTGTTTGCTTTGCTTTTATGTTTCCTTTGTTATCAAAATTTGAGCTAGTCACGAGAAAAAGTTCGAAATGGAAAAGGTTTGAAGACTACCGCCAAAATGCTACAAATTAGAATGAAAAAATAAAAAAAACAAAAAAAATGAATAGGGAAAAAAGCAGTGGCGTAATGTGTGTTCGGTTTTGTGGAAGTTCCAAATCATGTAATTTTTCATTCATATCACGAACGAATTTGTTATTCAATTAATGAAATTATTTTACTAATTTGTTGAAGTGATTTCGGTTTTTACTTTGTTTGATTTTAGTTATTTTATTCTTGTAATTTTTCTTTAAAAAGTAAGAGAATATTTTGAACAAAGCTTAAATTAATTTTTATCTAAATATTCTATCTAATTTCTATAAAGTTAATGTGAGACAAAGCTATTTTTATAATAAAAACATTTTTTAAATAGAAATTAAATCCACTTAGAATTTACTAACTTTCCGGATTTGTGCTTTGTCCAGAATTGATATTTCATTTAATATTATAATTATCGCTTAATTTTGAATTAAAATTGAATGTTTATTCTCTTAAATCATCTTCACAATCTTTCAAAAATTCAGCCACTGTTCGGGACTCACGGAAGAGAATTTTTCCACAACAACAACAAAACTTTATGGAAGATTTTAGCTCTTTTGAAAAGCAAATAACAAAAGTTGACAAACTGTAAAAGCTTTTTTTATATCTGCTGCCTTTCCTTACGATCATCTTTACAGGCTCTTTTGTCTCTTATTTCATTTTATATTTATCACTCGCGTATTTTCTTCCTTGTTCTTCTTGTAGCACTTCAAACATTCGTGTCCTCTTTCCGAATATTCAACAAACTCCATCCGAAGCCCGTAAATATTTTATGTTTGTTTCAAAAAAAAAGCAAAAGTAAATTAAAGACAACAATAATAATGAAAGACAACAAGAAAAAGTGTACTCGTGTAAAAAATTTAGGACTAACAACACGCTCCATCCTCGAGAGAAATGAATAGAAGCAGAAGAGAGAGAGAGAAATAATTCTCGAATTTATAAAAGGTTTTGCTAAAAGGACTGACAATTAAAATAAAACATTTAAAACACTTCAGATGTCCTCGTTATGATGCTTGTGATGATTTTTTGAATGTTATGCAATCTGCAGCATTTACTGCATAGTATCAATTGTTCACTTCGTCGTTTTTGTATTGTTGTGATTGTTGTTTTATTGTTTCCGATGCCGATGTAACGGTATTATTTATCCATCTATCGTGCATCCTGCGGATATTGCAGTAACAATTTCTAAAAGGAATAGTAATCATCGTAATAATTATAGCAGTTAATGAAATTGGCTAAATAAAGGAAATTAAATAAACTTTAAACTATAGTAATAACAATTATAATAACAATAAACAATAACAGCAATGCGATCTAGTGCAGCCAGCCTCTATTCTGCTCCACTGAAAAAAACAACCCGATCTGATACAACGCATTCATCTGTCATTCTTGTTTGTTTTGTGACAAGTTGCGACGTTACTTCAACTCCGTTACGTTTGAACGTTGCTGTCATTTTGCTCCACTTCATAAAACATAACGATTGCTCGTTAGCACATTTGTGAGTGTAAGAGAGAAACAGAGAATCAACCAAACCCAACACCCAACTCCCCAACGCTATCACACGCTTCATTTCATTGAATTGGCCTGGTTTGTGACATATCACATCAGTCTTCTCTTCAAACCTTACGCTTACGATTTAAACCCCTCTCTCTGTCTCTCTCTCTAACACCCGATTGCACTCTATCCGTAAATTGAACGACGAACAAGAATAAACGACGAACACATTTCATAGGAAATTATCTTGCAACAGTCACCGGTTACCAATCACCGGTCACTGATTCTTTGCGACCAAGTGACCATCTTCGAACTATAAATGGACGGACAAATAGCTGTGGAGAGTGAGAGAGAAGGTAAAAAGAAAAAAAGGAAAAGCAAATGGACAGAGTTGCCATGTCGTTCACTAAATTAACTCGGCTACAACAACACATAACACAAAAACAACAACAACAACTACAAGGGCGATGGACCAATTCAGTGACGTTTCATTCAGGTAATCAGAGTTCATCTTGTCACACCGACGCGTAAATGCATTCCTCCATTGATTCATTCCTTTCCATACGAGTTCGCTCGAAAAGTTTATACCAATATTCATTCCTAGAATCAATGGTGTCTCCTGTTCACGAACTTCTTTCTTTTTAATTTCATCCTATTACCCTTCCTTGGATGCCTTCCTCCTGATTTGCGTATTGCTGGTGATTATACCGAATATTCAACAGGTTGCTCTTATTAAGGATATATCGATTTAAATCAACTTAAAGTGCTCTGGATCATTCTACATTTACAAACATTTTTATTTACTTTCATCCTCGTACCCACCCTTTGTCCCCTTTGCAACAGATTCATTCATGAAGTATACAATCGATCCATATCTTTCGAAACAAATACGATACTTACCTTTAATGAAAATATTATCCTTTTATTTGCATGGCATCGTGCTTCGTGCTGACGACGACGTTAGGAAGGCTAGAATTCCTTGAGGGTAAGAGTGTTGGCTCTGCAACTCTATCTGACATTTTCAATGAACGATTAAATGACTGAATAACTGAATGACTGCGTGCAAATAACAATTTATTATTAAATCGTTCCTTTGTGCATCGTTACCGTTAGACATGTTGTCGTTTTTTCGGAATGTGCCTGCTAGCAATTCGCATAACGTAAATTCGCATAAAGCATTCCAAAGAACAAAACGCACCACAGCCGCGTTGCTGTTATTGTTGTTGTTGTTTTAGCTATCGGTTTTTTCCTTTTAACAAAACTGTGCTGCTGCAAATTCCTTTCTTCTCGTCCTTATCCGTTTATTATCTTTACAACAATATGATAAGATGGCCTAAAATACTCACAAACCCATAACCACTCAGAAGAGGAAGAAGAAGGAAATAAAGACGGACGGACGGACAAGAGGAGGAGAATTAAAAAAGTAGTACATCGGATTAAAGACAGTTAGCAGACAGACGGACCAGCAGACAGTTTATGCGATTGTAAAGCGCTAAGACAAACAGATTATCCTCGTCGTAACATCATTATCATCGTCATTATCATCATCGGGTCTGGTTAACAGAGAAGATTAAAAAAATGAAGTGACGCATCATTTGTACAATAAGACAAATCTAAATTCCATCGTTAGACATCGTTACTGGCTCTAAACCAAAAACAACAACTACAACAAATAAAAAAATTACGACAATCTCCATGACAATCGTCATGATAGCAGCTCTAACTATACAAACAACAACAACAACGACAGTAACAACAACGATGACGACGACTACGACAAGTAGCCACGACATGTTGCAGATGTAGACATTTTTTCTAAACAAAACTTCAAAAAAATGAACGAATGAAAAGAATTGATGAATGAATGGAAGGACGAATGAATGAATGAAGAGAAGAATGGTTGAGATGGTAATGAATGACATACACTCACACAAAGCAAGTAACAAATCAAATAATATTGAAAAGGAAAATTGTTATTTGTTGTTGGTTGGTTCCTCTCAAGAGACTCTTTGGATGATTGAAAGTTAAGGAGTTATCAAGTAAAGTGATAAAAAAGGAAAGGACTTCGTTACTGTGGCTAACAATGTGAATAAATTAAATGAATTGAATTCCTTTTGAATCTTCAGTAGACGATTCAATCTATCCCGTAGAGACAAACTGTTGCAAAATTTAATTGTTTTAATTTCGTACGGCATGAGATGATTTAAAGCTGAATTTTTTAGTGGTCAGAATAATTTCAATGATATCGCTACAAAGCTGACTGTATTGTATGTATATGTATGTAAAGGATCAATTATTCTTGTGGCTTATTAATATTTTCGTCACTGATTCACGTATGATTTGTCATCTATGTATTTCGTCACTACTGGAGAGTTTTCTTCCACAATTTTTGGTTTCATAAGATTCTCAGCAATGGTGGGAGTTCTTAAGAGTATTAACAGGAGAAAGCCAAACGAAGTCAAAGTTTAAGAAAATTTCAATATTAAAAACGATTGGTCTAAAATTGTTCACTTTGACTTTTATGTAGAAACGAACCAAACATACGCCCGCATACAAACAAACACTAACTACAATAAATTTAAAGCAACCCAGAGGTATTTCATCCTCTCGGAAGTACCATAGAATTAATTAAAACACAGAAAGATACAAACACTTATTTAAATACAACAACAACAACTGCAACATCAACAACACAACAAAAACTGAAACGAGCCTAAATGGAAATGAACCCAATCAGCAGTAATGCTATGATGATGTTGTTGCTCTGTTACGGCCAACAAACCGCAATTACTCTCGTATCTCGATTCAGTTCTATTAGAATTCATTTTGCTTTGTTTCCGTTGTTGTTGTTGGTTATATTCGCAAATGGTCAGAAATAAAATGAATTTCAATTTTGAGGGAGACAAACTAAATTGGATATTAAGAAACGCCGCACAAATGTTGCATGGTATTAGCTGCCCAATAACAAAAAACATACACAAATGCATGTACGTAATTGCGAGCATACACATGAATTGGAATATTTCATATATTGTTGCGCTATTTGAAAATTCCATTGTGAATATTTGAGGTTAGGTCACTAGATTTTGAATAATCCACTGAAACATATAAATTTGCTGTTGCTTTTAGTTCCAGAGTTTATTTGACTAAATTTATTGCCACTTAAATAACGTACGTACATCGTGCATTATATTCGCACGATGCGTTCAGTTCGACAGTCAGATTTGAATTGACAGATGACCCAGACTGCGCCGTATTATACACTAGACCCCGATGGCATCGAATCTTCTGAAATCCGCTGACAAGTTCTTTCTTGTTATGACTAATATATTCTGTGACTAATGACTCAGATGTTATAACATATAGTGATGCATAGGTCTCTCGTAATAGACGTCGCGATCGTTCCTGTAATGCTCGCGGAGGTCCTATTGCGAGATACGCTCAATTACTGCGAGTTACGCGAAATTGCTGAGAATTTATCACAATATGTATTAGTCCGATTATACTATAAGCCGATGTATACAATTTACTCTTGAAAATTTTACTAATAATTAACGGCTTTTTGCCGCTTCTATAAATTAACATCTAATTAATTTACAAAATAAAATACTAGTCCGACTTTTCGGACTACTTTTTTTCTATTTTTATTCTATAAACTTTTTCAATTCGTTTATTTATTAGTTTAAAGCTCACTTATCGTCACTAAGCATTATTATTTATACCCTACTTCAAAAAAGAAAACAGTTTATCAATTTTATGCCAAAAATCCACTTCTGATTTGATTTAACCCCGTTGGATCGTCAATCCGCTTACGTAGTTCATGCTAACAGTCAATAACGTTATGCAAGTATTGTGAAATATTACAAGAATATTCTCTATATTCCTACGTTATGTGAATTAAAAAATCCAACGCCTACTCTTTGGAATTAACATGAAAACATCTCTGCCTCTAACTTATTGTCTCCTGATAATAAAAATCGTAAATACGTTGAGGAAGAGTAAAAACGTTCTCATGAATTTCAGGAATATTCATTCTAAAATGAATCGGAAATTTTGACCAATACAGCGTGTGCGACTGGAGTGCATATAGGCTTAGCGAGACCTAAATTAGCTTTACTCTCTCATATTTGATTATTCTCTTAAATAGTTCGCAGACTCTAAAAGGTAAAGCTTTTGCAATAATTCTATTCTATGAACAACGAGCTTTGACTGATTCGCGCATACATTTTTTTATTACTTCATAAATGCGGATGAAGTAAGTGGCATCGTGTATGAGAATACATTATATGTATATTTTGTTACACTTAGTTGTTGTATTTAATAAATGAAAGTATACCATAGAGCAAGACGATACTACTGTAATTGGTTTTTCGTCTAACAGATGTTAGCATTATTCTTAGGCGAAACGATTTTTTTCCTAATCTACTGAATCACAGATGGCGCTGAACGCTTTCTCAAATTCTGTTCAAATTGTTGTATTGTACGAAATATTGGTTTGTGCTTGCACTTCACTTTATAATTGTCTTGCACAAATTTTCTTTACTAGAGACAATTTTTTATTTAATATTCAATCAGAAAAAAATATCGATAACTTTTATTAGTATCATTTTACAATAATCAATTGTCTCACAACAATCATGACTAATAAAAATTAATAGTATTCTAAATCAGTTAAAATACAAATTACTTTATGTAAATACAAAATAGCTTTTACTTTATTTTAATAAATGAAGAATAATTATAATCACAAAAAGAAAAAAGAAAAAGTTTCCCTTAAACAATTTTTTCCGTAATCCCACATAAAAAATTTATTAACGCAAAAACAAAGCAAAAACCATTCGGCGGGCATAAAACCAAAAATAACGGTAACCAAACAAATCATTAAAAAGAACGCGTGATACGTCGTTAAATTCATGTTTCATAAATTAAATAAGTGGAATCACCTTGTTAAATGCCGTTTTAACACCGTCTTCCTTTCTTTTCTGTGTTTTTTTTAAATATAAAGTTTCAACTTTTTAACTCGGACTTTTTATATTCAAAATTCAAATCGAACCAAATCAAAATTTTATTATTCCAATAATTCGTCGTCACTTTCAAATGCTTTTACTTTCCTTTTCATTTTTATAAACTCGTAACTATTTTGTGCTTCTGTACATATATTTTTGTATGTTTGTATTACGTAATAAACGTACAAACTGCTATGTGTATTGCTTTTCAATTTTTGTAAATAAATTTTTGATAAACATTTGGATTTCACGAGAAGCTCGTATCGCATCATGCGTTAGTCGGTACACGTACTTATGTTCATTCAGAGGGGGGAAAAGTACAAAAATAATACAAGAAATGGTCTTAATATTTATTGCCAAAATTGTGATAAACAGTTGCCAGAAATAATATAAAAGGGCTAAAGAAAGAATATTATAAAAAACCAAATTTTAAAGAGTCCCGGAAATATTGACGGTATGAAAGAAGACCTGCAAGTTCTACATGTTGTTTGCGCTACAGTCTGTGGTGGACGTTACTTAATTTATTTCTCTGGGCTTTGTTTCATTTTCATAAATCATGAAAATCGTGAGAACGCCAATATTTTTTTAAATATTTTTTTCTAATTCGCCAAAAGCGCTGTCATTAAATATAAATGCTTTGAATTATTGGCTAATTTAGATTCATTAACTCATATTCATAACATATTCATGAAAAAATGTTGTCACCCAATTCCGTCCACAAATTCTGGAAGTGAATTGCACATGTGGATATATTCGTATTAGTAAAAAAAATAGGCGTGGTACTTAATTCCAAACAGCTTAAAGAACATTTGTGCCAAAATTCATGACAATTTTCAATTTCAATTGTCAAAATTCATGTCAGGAGATGATTACGAGCCAGAATATTTTTTATGCGTTACAAACGGGGGAACAAACTTTATATACCCTTCAGGCTTTGAGTGCACCGAACAACCCTTCCCCCGACCGGACACGCAACCAATTACAGACTTACTTGCTAACTTACAAATTGGATTATCCGAGCTGCGATATGGACAATTTTAATCGTTTCCCAATTATTTCTTTTACTTCTTTTTACTCCCAAAAAAGCCGAAACTTTTTTTGTTAAATTAATATAAATTTTTTATAAAATAATGTTTGTAAAAAGACCGAATTAAGTCTGAAACATCGGTCAATGCTCTAAAATTATTGTACTGTACTGTACCGATCAGTAAATCGATTAGATTAATACGCAATGAACAAAAGTGGTCATCACAATATTAAATAACATTAAAACATTAAATAACAATAACAGTTATTACAAGAAAAATATTTGAGGTTGAAGAAATAATTGGAAATGTTTCAAAGGCTCGAAATCGCGAAAAATGTCAGCTGGTGCCGATGCATCGTGTCGATGAAAATAAACGAAAGTGGAAATAATTTGAAATTGGCCATTGCCACCGCTAAGGCCATTTAGCCGGAGCCTCAGCATTTTTATCAACAAAACGAGTTCAAAGGTATCGTTTTATTAAAGCTATTGTTTTTCTTGTTGTTGCAGCTGTTGGAGGTAACCGTAACGTCGATCTGTCGCTGACGTTGATAATTTTGTTGCAATTTATTAAAGATTTACTTTAGGAAAACATTATGTGAATTAATATCAGAGACCAAGAAGAGAGACCGGATCTTAAAAGAGAGAAAGGATTTGGGTTTTTGTTTAAGAGAGAAAGAAGCACGTAAGAAAATGTAGCTCGCGATAAATTGCCTCTATTTTCTCGCGACATTATTTCCAACTGATATTCAGATAAGATTGAGCAGTTGATTAAAACTGCTTGCCTTTTTTATTTTGCTCAAACTTTACTTACACTGTGAAAATAAAACTGGTTACATTTCTTAAATGTTTTTTTAAAAATTCAGTGTAAAAACGTATTTGTAAACATTTTTTAAATGTATAAAAATAAAAGCAAACTTTGGAAACAAATTATTCGGATTTCTTTTATAGAAAAGTGGGCGAAGCGAATACTCATTCATACATTCATTCATTTGTGCAGAGATATGGGCTTAGGATGCATTCCTTCAGAAATGCATTCATGTATTCATATATTCACTCAATCATTCATGCATGCGTACACTCACTAATTAATTTGTTTATTCATTAATACACTTACTCATACATGCATTCATATAGTCATTCATACATTCATTCGAACATTCATGAATAAGTTCAGTTATTCACTCATAAGTTCATGCATTCATTCATTAATAATTGCATTCACACATTCATGCACTAATTCATGCATTCCTTTATTCATCCCCTTATTTATTTGTTCATTGATACATTCGCACATTCATTCATTCATTCAATCATTGAACCAATGGAGAGCAACAGCTGCACCGACAGTGTCTACAACGAAATATCCCTTCCCCGTAAACGGCGACTTTAACGACGGCCGTTATAAAAATTTAAGTGCAACTTATTGTCGCCTTCGTCATTAAGATGCATGCCAACCGCAACACAAATGCACAACTCGCCAGATAATGTTAACTTGGCTTGAAAAAACAGTTTCAGTTTCGTTTTTAAACAAACGCGCAGCACGAATGAACGTTTAATAAATAATTGACTTTCATTGCGTTCGGTAGCGCGGCCAAGCAGCGGTTAAATATAAATTTTCATAATTAAATTAAAAATAAAAAATATTCAATATTAAACTCGATACAAACGCGTCCGAGTTCGACGAAAATTTCCAAATTTTCATTTAGTAATTTCTCGACAAAAAAATCACAACGCGCAAAAAGAACTCATTCATTAATTTGCCGACCAATTGAATTTCTAATTAGAAAAAAAGCAAAAGTGTTTGATATAAGAAACCAAAACAAAAAACCAGCAAACATGTTAGACGTCTGGCAACACCACAATCTCTTAAATGCGTTTATTAAAATCCTAGTTAACACTATTGCTGTTGTTGTTGTTGTAATTCTAGTTGTTTTTACTGTATCGGTAGAAAATCGTAGTTACAACAACGGCCTCATTTTTTATGATTTACAAACGAAAAATCTATTTCTACCGCCAACAGTCTCTGTTTCCCGGGGGCGCAGCTTGACCGCCATGAAGTATTCTTCGAAAGGTTCCATTTGGTCTACTTTTGGTAAACCGTGCGAATGCAGTGGTGCCATTTGTGGATGTTGTGCCGGCATCAACGTGAAGCAATATAATTTCAATCAAAAAAGTAAGAAAAAAAATTAATTATACACAAAACTATTTTACTGACGAATGCATTTAGAAGAAATTTCAAAAGGAATTATTTATTGAATACGTGATAAATGAGAACAAACATTCAACGATAATATCCTGGAGCAGTCAAAACAAGCAAAACAAAAATGCAAAATATAACAAAAAAAAACTCAAACCAAAACAACTTTCTCGATCTGTGGCTTCAGAGCAAATGATTAAAATCAAAAGTCATTCATTTAACCACATTTCGAGCATATTGAAAGAGATCACTTTAAGGGCTGCTTTGCTTCCTACCCTGACCACCCATCCCTTGCCCTTCCCAAATAACTCTACCCTCCTCTGAGGACCAATCAGTACAATAACGGCATTCCCCAAAATATCAAACGAGTAGCGAAAAATCGTTTAGCAGTTTTCTACAAATGGACCGATCAAGAAAGTGGAAAGCGCAATGAGCTGACGAGTCTTGAGTACACTTAGAGAAAACGCTTTGACAAATAATAATTTTATGATATGAAAATATTTCTGAATTAAAAATTAACGGAAGATAGAAACGTTCGACTGACTGAAGAAGTCAGTCTTACCAAGAACTTAAAAACAAACTCTACCGATGGCCCAGCCCATCGAGACTAACGACTATGGCTTATCCTGATCTTATTAAACCATTTCTTTCTCAATTTTCTTAAGAAAACGTAATTTTAAAGATCTAAAATTTCCAATCGATTTTATAATCCGAATATATCAGAGTGATAACGGAGTGATATATCTTATTCTTCTCGATGTTGTTATTGTTGGTTTTCTATATTTTCAGTGTGTGCGAATGTAACCTTTTTACCGGAAAAGCGCCACGCTATTCTCGATATCTTTTTGGATGAGAAACCTTCAGCTCGTTATGGCATTTCGGCACGAAATCCATCACCCTTCTGCATTCCCGTTATGCTGGGTGTACCGATGGCCATGTGTGTCCAAATGTCCGACATAGCCATCAAGGGCAACAACCTGAACATGTGCATGGATTTCAGTGTTCGACTGGCATCTACGGATCTCTTCGAAATGCACTTTCAATGTATGCGAATGGGTTTGGATGGTTTACAATATTTAGATAAAGAAGGCATTACGGTACTGCCGCCTTCTCAACAACAACAACAAACGTCTGCGTCGAAAGAGGAAGGAAAAAGTGAAGAAGTTGTGGAAGAAGAAGATGATGGTGAAGGTGTTGAATATTAAAATTAAGAAAGTTGATCCAAACAAGATCAAAAAAAAATACAGAAGAATCAAGTGGTGAAAACGAAGATAAAGAAGAAGAGGAAGAGGGCTTCATTATTGCCTACGTGAATAAAGTCAAATCGAAGGAGAAGAAGGAAGAGGAACTGATTGTGAAGGATAATGATAAAAATTTCAACGAAGTTGAAATCACTAAGGATTGTAATTTATATTATTAATAATAATTCTCATATAAAATAAAATGTAAATTAATAAAATTAATAATAATTTTAATGAATATATTAATGACGAAGGTGATGATGATGATAATAATAACGATAATGGAAATAATAAAGGCACTGCTTTAGATATTAATGAGTCTGATTATCATAATAATAATGAGATGACGCTATTGCTTGTTTCTGACGAATAAATTGAAAGTTCACCGTCAACCCGATAAAGGCCGTCATCATTCGCTAGGTGGCGATGTAAGAAGAAAGAAGAGAGAAATTTCAAGAGGAAAATTTGACAATAGCTCCGATATTGCTGCTGCGGCAGCTGTTTCTCCCCTCTCTCACTTTCTTTCTCTATCACTCTCTTGCTAATCCCGCAGTGCTCACTCTCTCATCCTATCACAATCCCCGAATTACTTCAAGAATTATTCAACAACAAACCAAAAACAAAAACGCTTTCTGGATAAACAAAAAAGACAATGCCATCGATTAGGTTTAAGACAAGCCAGACTCCCACTGAAGATGAAATCCAGATCCAGACGATAAAGACAATACTGATAATGATAATAATAAAGCTAATGATGGTAGTGACAATGATACGATTGGATCATGCATTCAAAACATCAGCGCGCTTTCAAAAAGTTTATTACATGACGTCCTTTATTAATTCCAAAAAATTTAATTTATTTTTATTGTTTGTGTTGTTGTTGTTTTATAATTTTAAAATTTGTTTATTTCCCAAAAAAATTAATAATATTTCAGGTTCATGTTGGAAAAAAGTGCTACAAATGAACTATTTGGAAGATTGAATTTTTGAAAGAACGATCTTCAACTCTTCTGCAACCTTCTTGTAATAAAAATTTTAAGAAATTGAGATTTGCCACACTTTTATGTGACACAAACTGATGAATTCAGCGATTAACTAAATTCTGAAGATTTTATTTAATTTATTTTATGCAAATATATTTATTAATAATTTATAAGATGGAAAAAATATTGAAAAATTAAATGAGAAAAATGCAGATTCGTATTTTTGTATAATAACTATATATAATTATGAGAATAAATTCATCATTATCATCAACACGCATCAAAAAGATTTACGATTATGGCGGATTAACCGTTAACCGATGTCATGTATAAGGTTACAATTAATTCCTCAGATAAAGGCGCGCCAAATTTTAATTTTTTTCTTGCGCTTTGATGACACCTGTTGAATTACAATTCGATTTGATTGAAATAAAAAAAAAGATAATTTATTTGGCTGCAATGAAAATTTCACTTTCGTTATTTCTTCTTTTTTTTTCTTGTGAAATTGCCAAATGATGATGATAATGATCGTCATCATCAGCAATGGGTTCGTTTAAATTCCATTTTTGTAAATTTATTTCGATTCAATTTTTTTCGTATAAATATGTTCAGAAAAGGCATCAGCTGTTGGCTCATAAGCAAAAATTTTCAGGCGAAAGTAGCGAACCAGACACTCACGCAAGAAAAAGAATAAATAAAATTGAAGGAAGGTCTACCCATGTATCGCGTACAAATGAATCGTTCTTTCTCCCTCTATCGTGGAAGCACTGTGTTATTTGAACAAGCACTATAATTCGGGAGTGCTAGGATAGCAAAGACACTAACCCAGAAGCAGGATAATAGAACAAAAAAAATATACGATAAAAGTCGTGTTCCAATGTTATTAGCATTTTATTTTGTCTGATGAAGGAAACAAAACAAAAGAAACCTTCCGTCAAAATACAGCGTTATAGTTTCGACGAATAGTTTTGTCGCCGCTTCAATTATTACGTGGTTTGTTATGGCGCAACCCAAGTAGTGTTAGACGAAACAGAAACGCATGTTCAATTGTCGATGGAAAAGCGGTTGCTTTTCAAAGACAAAATTTGGAAACTCCTACTTTTTGACAAAAACGTAAGTCGCGTGAAAGAACACACGTATGTGCATAAATCAATAAATGCATTACAGGTCGTGGGCTCGGCAATATATTCAAAGAAGGAAGAAATGAGAATTCAATTATGAGGTTTTACATCAATGCACACCAGAAAAAACAGAATAATAAATACATTACTTCCTTTAATCGTTTTCCATTGGTATGTGTTGAAATAAAAACATTGTTTTTGTCTTGTGAATCAAAATCGAGTTATCTAACTACATGTGGTTACGACCTCATATATTTTTAAAGGCATGTTCACTGAAAATTTAATATACATCGAACATAGATATTAAAATTAGTAAAACGCAGAATATTCATTCGGTATATGATAGCTCAGGATATAAAGCATAAGACGGATACGATATAGGACTCGAATGAGAGTATATATTCGTGTCGAGGTCCAGATTTTTGATGACGACGAAAAATTGACCTTATCATAACATTTCTTGTCAATAGTATTATCATTTTAAGCAAAATTCATATGGTAATAATTGTATAAAACAATATAGTTGTTTTGAAAATTGTTGCTCTTTCACAGCAAAATCTCAAAGAACAAACAAAAGAAATGTATTATTTTTATATAATCACCCTTCAATGGAAACACCATTCCATCCCTCCCACAAACGCTCAATCACTCACACCACCCACACCCACACACTGGTTTTACTTTATCATCATTGGCAGAACGAGCGGAAGGACGTCTTTAACCCCTATTCGAATACACTGCTTTGTTATTGTCTCATTTACCCATTCAGTAAAATATTAAGAGTGGATTTTTTTAAGAAATAAAAGTATCTATTTCCTATTTAACTTTAAAATTCTTTATTAACTTGGCTAATATTAAATATAAATTTGAATATTCCTTCAGTGAAACTCTATGAATTTGGTTTCTCGGTCTAACTAAAGCCAAAATCCAATTATGTTTAATCGAACTATCAAAGCATTTCTTAAGGCAGGAATATATTGGAAATATATCGGGTATGCCACTCGAAACTTCCACTCCTTAAAGGCATCCATCAATTCCTGATTTTCATCTGAATAAATAACCGACTCTAGTATTTATTAATGTATTATATTACAATAACGGTAAAACAATTTCAAATAATTTTTTTACGTCATTGAAAACCGAACCGTAACCTCCCTCTTAAAGCAGTATAGGCCCTCCCCAAAGTAGAAAACGATGCTTTAAAAAATAACGAAATAAATCATCATCTGGTGAGGCTTTTTTGTCGCCATCCTCTCGGTTCATCAGTGCACATTTGCGATAAGAAATTGAATTCAATCAGTGGAAAATTGAATGACTAGATGTAATAGAAAAGATAGCATTAGGGCAAATAATCTTCTTGGGTATCGAATAATATAAAAATGCAGCCATTCTTCCACAAAATCACAGTTCGCAAAGAATCTTCTTCGTGACAACACGTAGGAATAATCAAATAAAGTTTAATCCAAAGTTATCCAGACAAAAGAGAGCTGCCAAAATAATGGGATTCATTTTATGCCAGTCGAAAACTATTATACTCAATATCTTCCTCCTTGGATCTGTTACTCTTGTGCGCTCCAATACTAATCGCAGGGAACTAAGCAGACACTTTATACTCGAACCTGAACTCTTAGCTCGATATGACCGCACCACTGCGTGGAACGGAGCTCCCCGCGAAGAAACTGAGGAACTGAAATGGCAGAATGGGATGTACGACCATGGGAAAGATACTCGGGAAAGATATAAAGAAATACGCCAAGAACCTGGGTTTCGAATAATTGAAAAAGGGAGGATTTCAGATCGTTCCAAAAACTTTCAAAACGACTTTAGAGAACTTAGAATAATAAATAACAGAGAGGAAACAGGAAGTGATATTGAACGATTGGTTAATAATCAGGAAAGTAATTTCAATGTAAAACGAGAACGGCATGACCGGGAAGATCGCCACGACAAACGCGATGAGTACATGCGAACAGTTAATCGGCATTCCCACAGGCAACAACAACGAATTCCGACTGATGCTCGGCAAGAACGAAGAATGCCATCTAACGAAAGAGAGCGGCAGTTTCAATACGATAGACGCCATGACGGACAACACATCGAATCCCGATTTGATAAGCGACGCATCTATCCATTTATGGAAACAGAATTAATCGAAGTTAAGCGAGGAGAACGAATTGGTAACCAGCAGAGATTACATATCGAGAATAAACAAGGACGTTCTGGAATTGATCGTAATGTAAATCAGAAAAAACGATTTGAATTCAAAAACAATGTCCGTGATCTTGAAAGCAGACTTCCAATTCACACTCCACAAGAAGACGAAACACGAGCCTTTGAGGATAGATTGAACGAAGCAAGGTTTACTGGAAACAGACCCTCCGAAAGGCTATCACATGAAGCAAAACACGTCGAATACAGATTTGATAATATTGATGACCGCAAGTATGATCGGTACATTCGTAATTATGTTCGGGAAGTACAATTTAATGATCGTGCCATGGGATATCGATTTTCTGAGTTGAGAAATCAACGATTAGAGAGATCGATACGAGATGGAATACCAAGCGAAGCACGATTTGTGGATCACCGAAGAGAAGATCGAGAAGAGAAGAATACAAGAAGTCTTATTCAATTTAATGAAAGGAAAGAACAAGAAGAAATTAATCGAATTGTCAAAGATCAAAGAAATCGGCAGGAAGCAAGAATTGAAAATCGTCATCAAAATCAAAAGGCGTTCGAAATTACTGAACGTACTCCCAAAAATGTACAAGAATTACAAATGAATAGACGCCACTCTTATCAACAACAACTCATAAGACAGGAAGGTCTTCAAGATATTTATGAAGTTAGAAATGATAATCGCCATTTTAAAGATCAAGCTAAAATTGTTGAAGCTAGACTGTTGAGAAAAGAAACCGACGATGACCGTCGAGATATCCATCGTTACGAAGACCGAAGTATTGATGGAAAAGCTGAGAACCGCCGAAGTCGATTACATGTAGAAATATCAAATAATACACTGCAAACCTATGGAGGAAATCGACAAATATTGCACCTCCATAGACCTCATTTTGCGACACGCTTTGACAAAGGCTTGATTCTCTACCGTGGCGTAGATCAAACTCGCGTGCATTTTGAAAACCGTGAAAATATGATTTCTGCAATGAATTATTACTTATACTCAATAAAACGAGTTCTACTCACTCTAGCACAAGGCTTGTTGTTTGCCTATTTAACTGCGAAAATCGTTACACCCGAGCTTCATGCAAAGTAAGTACTGAGGATTTGACATATTTTTAATATTTAATCAATGAGTCAATAACATGAGATCTATTTTAGAAATCGTGTATGTGAAATTGTTACAAAATCTACGGCCGCAACTGGGTTTTAATGTGAACTATTCCGGTATATAATCATATAACAAATATTGTTTAATACGTGTATAGAATTCAAAAATATATAATTGTACTCATATATATCTACGTGAGTTATCGTTCTATAAAATTTGATGTTATTGAATTTAAAATATAAAGATTTTAAGAATCTTACCTGAAAATTGTGAATAAAGAATATCAAGCAAACATTCACAAGGCTTCTTTTCATTGAAAAAAATGCTTACAAAAGCAGACTAAAATTTGATTTTTATGATCGAACTGACGCGTATGAGAACAAGTAAATTGTTTCAATAAACCATTATAAGCAACAAAAAACTGCATCAACAAAAATTTCGTTACAAAAGCCATCGATGTAATCAAGCTTTCGTAGCAGTCCACAATTATCCATTCACGCAACACCTAAAAAAAGATATAGTAAATGAGAAGACAATTACTGTTAGAAAATCTATTTACAATGATTTACTGTTATCGAATATTTCCCATATCGAGTCAGATCTTTTTTACACGTTTTCTTAATATTCATTCGACTAGTCGGAAGTTCATCTGACTATTTTCTTCGAATCACAAAAATTTACATGGATCGGGTTTTAAAGCTAGCGCTATAATTATTAATATATGATATAACACTTGTTGAATGCTCTCCAAATAAAGGTCAATTTCAAATTTTTGATTTGTTCCATTATTTCCTCCAGAAAAGCTTTCTTGAAAAGTTTTTGTCTATCTCTTTTCTTGTCCTGAAAAGGACAGATTTTACGATTTTTTCCTAAAATTAATAGTATGTGAGCATCCTTATTGTAGTGAATTATAAAATTCACCAACGCTCTTAAAAAACTCTGATAAAATATTTTTATTATCCATTCGCACCTGCCTTTCAAATAAATATCTGGCTAGGTAGCTTCGGAAGAAATCTTTCTTTTTGGTGTACTGTGGAAGCGCTGGTTTCACCTCCTTCCATAAATTTTCAATGCATTTTGTATCATTTTCAGTTCCCGGAGAAATAAAACTTATTGAGTGGTTTACCGTCAAACCCATAAATCCATCATCTTGCAAGCAGTCATAAAACTGAAATAAAATTCTTCTTAAAACTCTAATGAATAAACAGATTAACGTAATACCTTCCAACAATTCGATACAACTGTTGTATCGGGTTTTATTTGTTCTTCAATAATTTTTAACAGGGCCTCCTTTGAATGACTTTCCATAGGTATAAGAAAGCACCGACGGGTATCACGCTCAATACCGCCGCAGACCCATTGCCCTTCAACACAATGCTGGTGTGATTTTCGGCGCCAAAATTTCGAATCAAGAATCTCGACAACTTTACCAATCCCTCCAAGCCTTTCTTGGTGTTCTGCTGTGTAAATAATAGCCTCCCTGCAAAAAGCCGACCAATCAATAGCGGTCTTTTTGCTTATTTTAAGCTACAAAATTGGAATTATTTAAAATGGAATTAAATATTTTATGAAACATACCTGGTCTTCTATGAATTTATTATCAAAATTGTGCAGCCACAAATGACAGAACCCAATTATTTGAAACAAGGACAATTGCGATTTCTCTAAAAAGGTATTTGACCGTATGGAAACAGTTTTGTTGCAATTGACTCTCTTTTTGTGAGCGTTTCGATAAAATTGATGGCATCGCCAGTGGAAGCCATCTCTACACTGACTCGTGGGCCTTAGTTTATAAAAATGACCGTTTGGACATTTCATAGTTTCATTTAATGGAATTATTTGCCATTGTTGCAATTGGTGCAGAATCTCCTCCGTAATTTCGCCATCTGTTTCGCAATTAAACAATTGCAAAATATCCGTGAAGTCGGAAATAGAGCACATAGCTCACGGTCAGAGTTAAAGAGATAGGACACCTCGCACTAACACACATGCATTTACTGTATTCAATCACAGAATGGTACAAATTTAGCCGGAATTTGGTACTTATTTCTTAGGAAACGCATACTCGCGTCAGCAACATTCAAAAACATGGATTTTGAGTAGAGGATGCGTGTATTTTAAGCGTCAAAGGTTTGGTGAGTAAAATTGAGCCTTCAACGGATTTTGATTAAGTATATCCTATTCCTTTTAAAAAAGGGAAAAAGGATATATTAACGTTGATACTAAGTTTGTAACGCAGTGAAGGAGCTACAATAGATATAGAAAAGTATATATATTCTGGCTCAGAATGATCCCCTGAGTCGATTTAGCCCTGTCCGTCCGTCCGTCTGTCTGTCTGTCTGCCTGTGGAAATCATGATTACAGGAGAACGAATGAAGCTATGATCACGAAATTTGGTATGAATATTTCGTGTTGGAAGGCTGGTTGGTATTGAAAATGGCCGAAATCGGACAACTTCTACGATTACTTTTGGTATTTCACGTGAATTAAATCGCGTTTAGAGCTCAATTTCTCAGCTCCGAGTACGAACTTCAGGATGAAATTGAGTATCCGAGTCTAGTACTTCATTTGAAAATAAAATTTAAAAAATGGGATTGCTGTGCCCAATAGACAAAATTCGTACAGGCGTACCTACAGGCGTAAAAAAAGATATTTACATGAAATTTGGCCCAAATATTCCGTCATCATAGGATGGGTGGTGTTGAATATGGGTGAAATCAGAAAACTGCCACGCCCACGCCTCAATTCGAACTATTGAAAAGAAAAAAAATGAGCCTTGAAAAGAATATATAAAGCATGAAATTTGGTACGAATGTTCTCTGCCATCACAGGTTGGTTATAAATGTAAATATAATAATTTGGATACAAATATATAATATATTTATATAAGCCGCCATTTTATTTGAACGTTGTTATCAAGAGATTTGGAAATAGGATACATAGGCTTCGGCCTGGCCGAAGATAAGATTGTAACTAGTTTTCTCATAAAATTTACTTCGTGATTGTTAGAAAATGGTTCAACGATGAATATGGAGATAATTGTGCGGAAATTGACTTTTTTGGTCTCTCAAGCTTTCAAAACACAATATTTGGCACTCAGTTGAGTGACGTACTGCTCTATGAGACCCCGTTACAATCATTACAGAAATCACATAATTTTTGGTCGCGGTTAAACCTGTTGTTGCTTAGTTCTGTCAAATGGATGAAAGCAAACAATAACAACAATATGGCACAAGTTCGCGTATAGTGTACGTGATGTAAACTAATCTACTAATCTACATGCATTTGCTCAGAGATAACGAGATAGGACACTTCGCATTAATCCACTTGCATTTGCTCTATACACTCACAGAATGGTACAGATTTAGTTGGAATTCGGAACTTATCTCTTAGGAAACGCGTACTCGCGTCAACATCAATAAAAAACATCGTCTCGAGCAGGTTTTGAGGATTTGAAACGTCAAAGGTTTGGTGAATATGGTAGAATCGTCTGAGGATTTTGATTAATTTTTTCACAAAGTTTACTTCGAGATTGTAAACAGTTCAACAATGAATAGGAAAATAATTGCGTGGAAATTGGATATTGTTTTTGATCTCTCAAGCTTCTATTGCTCTGTGAAACCCCGTTGCAATCGTTGCAGAAATCACACCACTTTTGTTCATGCGCAGTGAAACAAGTTGTTTTTTCTGGAAACTAGATGAAAGCAAACAATAAAAACAATATGGCATAAGTCCACGTATAGTGTATAGCAGAGATAAAGAGATAGGACACTCTCAATTCACCACGCGAAAAAGTAATTTGTCGTCTTTTATGCGGTTTTTTTAATTTGACGTCTTATGCGTTGTTTACGGCATTTTGTGGCATTTTGCTGTTATTGTTTGGTTTCATGTAGTTTCCAGAAAAAAGAAAAACCTGTTTCACCGCACATAAACAGAAGTGGTGCGATTTCTGCAACGATTGTAAAGGGGTCTCATGGAACAGTATGTCCCTCAACTGAGTTCAAAATATTGTATTTTAAATAGCTTCAACACATAGAAATTATAGCTTGAACACATAGAAATTACTGTTTCTGCCGGCAGTAACAGCATTTCATTATTGAACACATAGACTTCTCGGACAGAAGGCAGTAAATGTCAAAATGCTTTGCAAAATGTAAACAAGAAGTTTGTGTAAAATATTCCGTTCATACAGTTCAAATAAGAAACAAAAACAAAAACACGATAAGAAGAACAAGGGTAGCAGACGGCAGTAAAATTAGAAATGTTCAATCTATTACCTGGCAGAAACTGCTTTTACTGCCCGACAGAAATTAATTTTTTCTCACTTCCCATAAGAGCCAATGTAAATTTTGACATTTCTGCTACTGCCGGCAGAAACAGTAATTTCTATGTGTTCAAGCTATTACTCTCTCTGCCGGCAGTAGCAGAAATGTCAAAATTTACATTGGCTCTTATGGGAAGTGAGATAAAAATAATTTCTGTCGGGCAGTAAAAGCAGTTTCTGCCAGGTAATAGATTGAAATTTTCTAATTTTACTGCCGTCTGCTACCCTTGTTCTAATCTTGTTTTTGTTTTTGTTTCTTATTTGAACTGTATGAATGGAATATTTAACACAAACTTCTTGTTTACATTTTGCAAAGCATTTTGACATTTACTGCCTTCTGTCCGAGAAGTCTATGTGTTCAATAATTAAATGCTGTTACTGCCGGCAGAAACAGTAATTTCTGTGTTCAAGCTAAAAAGCTTGAAAGATCAAAAACAATACCCAATTTCCCCACAATTACATCCTTATTCGTCGTTGAACTATTTTTTAACAATCATAAGGTAAATTTCGTGAAAAAATTACCCAAGACCCTCAGAAGGCACAACCATATTCACCAAATCTTTGATGCTGAAAATCCAAGGCACCTATTCGAGCCCATGTTTTTGATTGATGTTGACGCGAGTACGCGTCTCCTAATAAGTACCAAATTCCGGCTAAATTTGTACCATTATGTGATCGTTAGAGCAAACGCATGTGTATTAGTGCGAAGTGTCCTATCCTGTTATCCCTAGGCGCAAATTTGTCGATAAACGTACAAAAATCTAGCACTTTGTGAGCACATGCCAAAAATTACATGAAATTCATATCATTTGCGACCATATCATTCATGCCATGAATTACTGAATACCTTGCCCCTTTTTCTCTGGTATAAATAATGGAAATATGCAAGAATCAAGTTTGTTCGATGATACATTAAAACCCGAAAAATGAAGCTATTCCATTTATTATATTTCGTTAATATTTAGATGACAGTATTTACCGTGTGCTTCTGATATATTTTTAAGTTTGTTGGTCCTTTGATTTTTAAATCGTAGTATTTATTCGATCCTGAATCTCTTGCTTGGATTTCGGAAGTGCCGTGGTAGCAATTGGAACACTTTCTTTGCTGTTGTCTATCCCTCCTTTCCCTGAATTCGTGCCAATCGCACGCACCATCTTCACCATATCGTATTCTTGTAATTCTGCTAGTTTTAGGGGAATGCTCTGCAATTCACGTTTTCGCATGTTTCACGCCAGTTCTTGTTTACATTTTCTTTCCTCACGAGTCAGATTTATAAGCGTATTTGCAAAAAGAAAAACGACGTTACACTCGGTTACTTTTATGCACACTATATTAGTGTCTAGTACAAATTTATGTTCAAACCAATAAGTCGTCGGAAAGAACCATCGCTTTTCGGTTATAAAATTTTTAGAACTGCATAAATGATATCGTGCTTAAAATTTGGGAATTTGTTGATATATGATTCAATTAGTCTAGGCGTAAAGTCACGAGATGTTGATTCATTAAGTTTACAAATCGTGTTAGCCTTTAGAAAAACTGTCAACAGTTATTGGGACAAATATAAGGTTCAATTTTTTGTTCGTTGAGTGAGGTCGAAAAAGCCATGCAACTAATTCGCTTTATTCCAATAATTTTACATAGCAAACATAGAGTGAGAATAGTTTTATGAAACGCTGTCGTGTTGTGTTTAAGAGAAACTAATTTTCAATAGGATCACACTGCCAACCACTTGAACCTTGAATCGGTTGCATTGGTCGTGGTAGTAGCTTAAAGCGAACGTCGCGTTGCTTTTGCTGTCGTCTGGACTAATTTAACCACTAAGATAAAAACGTAAGAACTCGCAGCAAGTTGAATAGTATCAGCTGTTGTAAATAAGGTAAGTATAATAGTAGTAAAACGCAAATTTTCCGCAATGACGTTTATATGTGCGGGTTAATATTCATGATAGTGTAAAGCTATTTTATACATTTTTCCGAACAGATCAATTGCATAAATGTCAGCTGTTGACAAATGTTCGGAAGAACATTTTCCTTAACCGGAAACGGAACGATTAACTTGGCATCACACCACAGTTATGTTCTTTTTTTGCTGGACGCCATCACTGCTTGCATCGGTGTCAATTTTTCTGAGTGAAGAAGTAAGGATAGCGACATTTTATTTAATTAAAATCTTTTAATTTTCGAAAATTGCTTTACACAAATTCTGTGACGAAACATACAGAAATGTGTGAGAGGTTGATTCTTTTTGGACATTTGGTATGAACAAGTTACATTCGGCAGTATAAATCCGGGAGCACGTGAAGAAACTTGAATAGCTTTTTGAAGCCATAGGGATTGCGAAATATTTTAATACGTCCGAAACTAATTCCATACACGTAAATTTCGACGTATTTGGTTTTGAATTAGGACTATATAAATGGTTTTTCTTCCTCTTAAGGCTATCTATTAGAAGATAACTCCTTAATAAATGTTAAACCGACAGTTCCGTTCATAAAATTCTTTTTTGGAATTTCATTTAAAAATATGTTCAATATATTTACAGAATGGCTGAGGTTATAGAAAATGTGACCGAAAATTTTGAGGAGCAAGTACCAGTCGAAGAGGGTATTGAGACTTATGTGGACACAAATATTGTTGCACAAACCGAACTGCCCGAAATCAAACTTTTTGGGCGCTGGTCTTGCGATGATGTAACAGTTAGTGATATCTCACTTAATGATTACATCTCGGTTAAGGAAAAGTTTGCGCGCTATTTACCCCATTCAGCCGGAAGATATGCTGCGAAGCGTTTCCGTAAAGCTCAATGTCCAATCGTGGAGCGTCTGACCAATTCGCTGATGATGAAAGGACGTAACAATGGCAAGAAACTTATGGCCTGTCGTATTGTGAAGCATTCCTTCGAAATTATACATTTGCTGACAGGGGAAAATCCGTTGCAGGTAATAATAAATAATCATAGAGCTTGCAGCGAATGTGTGTTGTTAAACTTCCGCTGCCATACAAAACTGGACGGCAGGATGTAGGGTGATAGATAAAATGCAATTGACTCGATGCTTTAACTATAAATCATATGAAGTGATTTCGTAGTTACGGTCGAGATATCGCAATATAAATTTTCGGAATTAATTTCGCTTACTATTCTATAGTTTAGTAAATATATATTGAACAGAAAGTATTTAGGATCAATTTACGATTTCATCAAGTCCTCTCTAATCCTACTTTGGCTAATGATGTTGAAGCAGTGTCGCTAGGGGACGAAAAAAAGGCTAATTTGTTTCATCCAAGCGTCAAAGATTTAAATATGTCTCGATGCTGCAGAAACGCAAATTACACTGGTTCGATTATATAGAGTATAACTAGGATTTGTGGAAGTATTTTTTAAAGTCCTAACTAATATAACGTAACCGTATCTAGGTTTACATTATTTCGCTTGAGGACGATACTAAATCAGTTTTAGTTTAGTAAATATATATTGAACAGAAAGTATTTAGGATCAATTTACGATTTCATCAAGTCCTCTCTAATCCTACTTTGGCTAATGATGCTGAAGCAGTGTCGCTAGGGGACGAAAAAAAGGCTAATTTGTTTCATCCAAGCGTCAAAGATTTAAATATGTCTCGATGCTGCAGAAACGCAAATTACACTGGTTCGATTATATAGAGTATAACTAGGATTTGTGGAAGTATTTTTTAAAGTCCTAACTAATATAACGTAACCGTATCTAGGTTTACATTATTTCGCTTGAGGACGATACTAAATCAGTTTTAGTTTAGTAAATATATATTGAACAGAAAGTATTTAGGATCAATTTACGATTTCATCAAGTCCTCTCTAATCCTACTTTGGCTAATGATGTTGAAGCAGTGTCGCTAGGGGACGAAAAAAGGCTAATTTGTTTCATCCAAGCGTCAAAGATTTAAATATGTCTCGATGCTGCAGAAACGCAAATTACACTGGTTCGATTATATAGAGTATAACTAGGATTTGTGGAAGTATTTTTTAAAGTCCTAACTAATATAACGTAACCGTATCTAGGTTTACATTATTTCGCTTGAGGACGATACTAAATCAGTTTTAGTTTAGTAAATATATATTGAACAGAAAGTATTTAGGATCAATTTACGATTTCATCAAGTCCTCTCTAATCCTACTTTGGCTAATGATGTTGAAGCAGTGTCGCTAGGGGACGAAAAAAAGGCTAATTTGTTTCATCCAAGCGTCAAAGATTTAAATATGTCTCGATGCTGCAGAAACGCAAATTACACTGGTTCGATTATATAGAGTATAACTAGGATTTGTGGAAGTATTCTTTAAAGTCCTTACTAATATAACGTAACCGTATCTAGGTTTACATTATTTCGCTTGAGGACGATACTAAATCAGTTTGTCTTATCCAAGCGTCACTAACATGAATAATGATGCTGCAGAAACGCAAACAACAATTATTAATTATTATACTATCTGTAATGTAGTTAGTATTTATCTATGTTTTCTTTGGCTCTTAAAGTTTTGTTAATCTACTTAACAGATTCTTGTCAGTGCAATCATCAACTCTGGCCCGCGTGAAGATTCAACGCGTATTGGGCGAGCTGGAACTGTACGTCGTCAAGCTGTTGACGTATCACCGTTGCGCCGCGTAAATCAAGTAAGTTAATATAATAGCTTGCCATTTTAATCGTAGTTAAGGGGATCTCTCAGTTGAAATGCTAAATATACTGCTTTTGCAATCTTCGCTTTTAGGCGAATGATTAGAGAAGTGTGCCAAGAAGCGAAGGAGTCACATATGCAAGAGCAGCTGATTCATTTGCTGCGAATTCTTCAATGCAATTTGGTTTGGGTACTTTACCTCAAGCAGAACATTATAAGTATATAGAAATACATATTACTTAACTTTGATAAATTATTCAAATAATTATTCAAATATTCAAATAATTCTAATACAAGAGCTTCACTAACAGCATTCACGAGAGAGATAATACTATATAGAATTTCAAATCGAATATATTAAAATAACTTGATTTTGGCGCCTACCACGAAAAACAGCTAACTAGTTAACCGATGAACGGAAAAATGGTTGGATTGATGTGAAAAATTTTCGCTAAAATAAAGCAATTCCAATTGACGGTTACAAAACAACAGTTTCTAAAAACCGCAATAAAAATTATTTTATCGTAAAAACGGAAGCAGCATTTATTATTTTTATAAATTACAATAAAGGTACTCAGCCTTTATTTAAAAATTTCAATTTGATTCGATTGAGGACAAAGTGATTGGATTGCCATGAAAGATGTCGCTAAAATGAAATAATTACATTTAACGATTATAACACATGGCTAGAGAGAACAGTTTCTGAAATCCGTAACGACAAAAAATAATTTAACTATTTTTGTTGTATGAACGGAAACAACATTTTATTATTATTTGTAACAGAAGCCCAGATTCACTACTCGCCAGAAAGTTTTTGTTGAGTAATTTGCTGCACTAGAAAACTTAAAATTCATTTCAAAAAATTTGATTGAATAAAGGAGCTGTGATCATAATTAAAATTGCGAGACCTAAATGTTTAATATTCTTTTAGATAAATCACTAACGTTTTGTACCTTATGTTTTCTAGGCTATTTGGTTGCTTTGCACGGGAGCTCGCGAAGCCGCTTTCAGGAATATAAAGACCATTGCTGAATGTTTAGCTGATGAATTAATTAATGCAGCCAAGGTATACATTCATAGAAATTAGTTCCCAAGCTTAATATTTTTCCAATTTTTCGTTTGGCTATTTGTAATTTCGCGATTTTTTTCAGGGTTCATCGAATTCTTATGCAATCAAGAAAAAGGACGAGCTGGAACGTGTAGCCAAATCTAACCGATAAATTTTAAACGGTTCTGTTTTTTCTGCACTAATTTTTAATAAGATATTGAATAAAAGATGTTATTCAGAAGAATGTTAACAACTGAAGCTTCTTTGAGTCTACGATTTAAATACTCACTCGTTCATGACTTCATTAGTGATTTTAGGATGAGTGCAAACGTTTCAATATTTTCTGTACAAATATGTCGTCAAATTAATCGATCGAACATTCCTTGCCTTACTAATTTATTCTTATTGCAACAACACAGCTGGTGCGAAATTTTCACTAACGCCTGTTTAGGGACTTAGTTGTGATCGGACCTGAGGGCTCCGCTTTCGAATTTCAATTTGACAACCATATTTTACAGCAATATTCATAGCAGATATAACGAGCTTGGGAACTTCCGTACAAAAAATATATAAGAAAATACGTGTAGTGCTTATACACGTTTAACACGTAGTGCACCATAGGTGTATCATATGAATTATGTAAACATTATCGGAAGAACTTGAGGACAGAGTTGAAATAAATCCTTAAATACATAATACAGTGCAATAAACTAAACAATTAATTTAGTTTATTAGTATGAACGCGTGCCACTTCCCAGTTGTAATAATTAGACCAACTGCAAATTCCTCGAGATGCGGAAAGTATTCTCATAAAAGTAAAAGCACGAATTCCTCAATAAACTCATTCAGCGACATATTCAAAGAAGTTTTATAAAAAGCTGATTAAACCGAATTACTCGACAATTAAAGAATAACGTGGGAATCATACGTTATTTAAAATTGTTTTAACATTTTATGAACTGTACCTTTATAGGGGCGATTTGATTTGCTTTGGCAACTAATATGTGCTTTGTGCGTCCATCATCGTTACAGCGTTAGTTTTGTGAGACTGGTCATAACCTTCTTGCTTAGAGAACTCAAACTTTTGGAGTGTAAAAATGTTGGGGTATGGGGAAGAGCTATAATTAAGTTCAAAAACAAGGAGGAGTCGTACAAAACAGTGGTCGGTATTCATCGCTCATGAATTTATTTGTAGGCACGAAAAATTTGCAAATTGAGCAAATCAGTTTATTGGGACAAAAGAAAGTATAGAAATCTACTATTTATTTTCAGATGGCCAAGCATTTTATGAATTTCTTGCAGCATTAAAGCTAACTTGTCAAACAGTAATCAAGCAAATGGACAAAGAGATTACTCCAGTTGCACGATATTGTTTTCCGATATTCATTTAAATAATCTATTCTAGAAGTTAATGCTTTAAATAAAAATTGTGCAAATATTATATAGGAAATATTGAGGGATTACAAAAATTATGCAATTTTCTAAACTGGCAATTCGTACTCAATACGAATTGGTATATCTGATATTGATATATTGGTATATCAGAGTACTAGATTCTAGTACTAGAATTTTACGTCTTAGTTGTGAAACAACAGATAAATAGAATTATCTAATTTGCTACTTTACGAAATCCCTTTGGAATGATTGCATAATGCCTTGGGAGTGGCCTTTTGAGGTAATTTGTAATTACGTTATTTAGATATAAATTACATGCGTTCGGAGTGGTTGAACTTAATTTATTTTGACAGTTATATTATTTTTTGCTGTGAATTTTTCAACGCAGATCTATCGTTGTGGAATTGTGACCAAGGTTCCCTAATTTGCCGAAATTTATTTCCTATAATGTGCGGATTGTTTACTTCACCCCGCAAAGCCAAGGTTTCCCTTTCTAATTATTTCATTTCGGAATCTTCGTGGAATCCACGTTCAGATCTATCGACAGGGCCGGGATATGCTTTTGCGAATTTCGGCAAATAATTTAATTGCCTGGTTCTGATTTTTGTTTGACAATTTTCGACACTTTGAGGCATGATTATAGGCGTAAATTTAGGAAAAGCTGCGTTTAATGCATCTCGTCAAAAAATCGCTTTGGTTGTGTTTTCAGCATGTCATTCGTGATTTATACGTAGGTCACTTAACAAAGGCGCTTCTTGAGTTTTTTTCGGTCGCTAAGATACAATTGCTACATAGGGGTTAATAATGAAACGTTTTCTCTAAAATGTCAACTGACCGGTCGCAGGAGGCATCTGGGTCTGCACAAAACAACACAAATATAACTCAATCGTAAGCAAACAAAAGAATTTTGTTAATGTATATTTATCTATATATCTAGTCAATTTTCCTTTTCAATTTTCAGTAGCAATTTTCTTGATCAAAAGCAGATTGAAACCTTTATACGATCCAACAAGTTATTAAAAATTATTGAAGGCGCTGCTGAAAAATTTGTACGCACCTTTCAACAACTAAAACGCCCGGAGGATGGTTTATCAGCCATTATTGTTCCAATTCCATTCGCGTATGCGGATTTAATATTTACTGCAAATTTGCTTCATCTCGCAATTGAAGAACCGCTTCAATTCGCGGAAGCCACAAAATATTGCGTGTTCGGCATAGTTCGCGATTTCGTCAAGCGGTTTCCTGTCAACGGTTTAACGACAATTGATATTGCGCAGGTGCATCTGCAAATATGCTTTTCCGGTTTGCCTCTGGACGACTCGTTGATATTTGAACCGGTAAAAAATCAGTACCTGACTGGTTTATCAATTGTTGTTGGGATACTATCGGCTTGTACGGATACGCAGAAACATGTGTGAGTTTGGTCGTCATTTGCCGTTATATTATCTTACCGTTATAATTTCTAATATGGACCTTATTCTACAAATCCTATCAATTTTAGTTTGCAAACTGTGTGGTATTGCTCTGGTGGTTGCCCGCGAAACAAACTGAAATCAAATTCCGTAGACGGTAATGATTTTTTATCGATGAAATAATTAAAAATTGTTAAAAAATTCTGGTATTTATTATTATGTTTCAGCCCCGAGATGCACTCAATGTTCTTTGCAAATGTCCGAATACACGAAATTACGTTCAACTGAAGATTATCGTCTTTTACGCATTCTTCCTCTTTCTTGCATTCAAACACCGAAAGTGAGCGATAAAATATTTCGTGCCATTACCGTCCGCGTAGCGGGTAATTTATAATGATTATATAATTATGAATATAATTAAGTCATTATGCTCTTTTAAATCCAGAGCACGTGTACGATTGTGAACTAACTTTGGGTACACGTTATCTCATAACCGGTTACAATAACTTTCATTTGGATGCAAACGAATTTCAAGCATGGAATCTCATCAAGGACTAACCGACGATTCTGAAAGCCGAAATCCAACCAATACCGATCTAGACATTTCCCTTAATTTGGAAGACTCTAGCGGTGATCCTATAGGCGGTCTTGAAGGGACATCTAAAATATTAAGTGAAAGTATTGTAGACGATCGCTCCGGAAATGCTTTTGTAGGAAACCATGATGTCCTCCCGCATAGTATAATGCGCTTTAATCGTGAACAATTATCTTCGCAAATTAATTTCTCACAATTTAGTGAAGAGCGCAAAACTAGAAATCGTAGCTTTGAATTCAGTATCGATCAGATATTGTATTCAGAATCGATTGATTTCAATTTTGATAAATCGTTTAAACCAGCTATACCTTCTCAGACTAATGAGAGTTCTTTGGTTTTGGAATCGCCTCACATAGAAATTATTAGTTTAAATGAAACGGAAGAGTCCGTTGAAGAAAAAGCGACAACCAATCATATTGGAAATCCTCACAAATCATTGCTACGGTTTCCAGAAAATGAAGATATTGAAGATAAGATATTGTCACTAACTTCATCACAAGATTCACCAAATAATAATAGAAGCTCTTTTAAATTAGTTTCGAAAGAATTCGAAAAAAGTCGGGAAATTGCGTTTGATGAGATTAATCTTGATTTTGAGGATATTGATGTTGATTTTCAATTAATTAATGAAGTGGAGGAAAAATATAAAAGTGATAAAATGCAAGTAAGAGGCTGTTGACGTGTGCATATTTTATTGTTTATTACTCTCTAATTATATATTTAATAGCCCAAAACACAAATCAGTTACAATCACGGCTCTGGACACAATTCAGTTGAAGAATTCGCAATGCAAATAGCATCTTGTCCGGCTAAAATTATACAATACCGAGATGATTTCATTCTCCCGGAATCAGATTGCAGTGATTTACAAAATGCTGTACAGAAATCGGACTTTTCAGTCGCAGAAAAACCTTTAGATTATTCACGATCCAAATCATCTCGAGAAGAGTCAGTTTTAAAAAAAGCCGTGTTGGAATTTCCGAATCGGACGAATGTCGCTGAATCAAATATTAAGGACGCTGTAGATCGTAAAAGCCATTCTAAGTCGACTGGATCTAATTTTACAGCTGATGCGAGTTTATTGCCGATTAGTGTTAAGCAACTGTATGATATTATTAAAGAAAAGTATACTGATTTTGCTTTCGTGTACGCTCTCGGGGCGCAACTCTGTCAGGATCGTGTACCTATGGATTGTTTTGTATATCTAAAATTGGGTTTGCTTCTGAGTCTGGCTTCGATTGAGGTGAGTTTCAGTTCGTTTATAGTAGAAACAATTTCACTTATAAATTTCGTAGTCAAACTCCGACCGGCCACCCATTCCTGTCATTGCTATTGGTAATGATCCCTATATGTGTAATTATTTGTTAACGACTGTTGGACAACTAGCTGCTCGTTTTATTGGCCCTACAAATGACATTAAAACCTCAATCAATGGCTCTGCTCAAGCGAATTGTACATGGATTGAAGCGGATCCTATAGTTTTAGCGAAAGGTGGTGTTCTTTATGTTGGCGATTGGTCATGTTTAAAACCGATACGTGCTGAAAAATTATTCAAGGATATCGAATGTTCACGTGTCGTCATCGAAAAGATAACACATTCGTGTCCTCTAGAGACAGCTATTTGGGCACATTGGCGATCATTCAAAAACAATAGCAAGGATCAACAGACGTTCAGTAATTTCATAAAGTGAGTGAAACAAAATATAAACGATATTATCAAGGAATATTTGCAAAAATTATCTGGCTGCGTGAAACATTTTCCAGAGTATTTGGTATTCCTATAATTGTCGATGAGAATAACCACGAAATTTTAGTAAATTACATTCTGGAGCAATCATCACTACGTGCATTTGAATCTACTATTGATCATTTATCGATAAGCACTGAGGATATGCGTAAATTTATGGCAGTTATTTCTAATCGTAAAGTTGATCTAAGTGAAGAAGCATCGGAAATTTTACAGAAATATTTTGTAGCTTCACGAATAGAGAGACCAGGTAATTAATGAGACAATCTTGAATATGCAAATGAGACAATCTTGAATATGCAAATGAGACAATCTTGAGATATGCAAATAATTCTCAAGATTTTTGATTCTCATGATTTGCTCATGATTTGAGAATATACATAATTGGAACAAATTTTATACCTCATCAGTTTTCCTCTTAATATTTTTAACTGTAGATTGCCTTTCGAAGCAGGCCTTCACCGTGCTAAAACAGTTCTCAGAATCATTTGCTAAATTATCTCTGCGTCATGAGGTGATAGCAATTGATGCTTATGCGGCAATTTTTATGTGCGAGAATTTCATACAGAATATTTTTGGTACAAATGAGAATCCTCCACCACAGTTTGAAGCTCACAGCTATATAGGAAATGTTGATGCACATATGGTACAATTCAAGATTTGGTTGAATAAATATATTAAACGTTATTATGATAAATCATAAAAAGCAAAATTAATTATAAGTTATCAGAAAAAAAAATTAAATTTAAAAGCAAAATGTAGAAATTATGAAGTAATTTAGATATTATTTAAAAAATATAGTTTTAATATAAATTTCATTAAATAGTATTGACAAATTTATGGCTAAGTTTAAGTAATAAGTTATGAAGATAGTTTTACAGCTAATTATAAAAGTATTTTTGTATAAGCTTATTTTTATAAGTCAACAATAATAATCGAAGTCATTTGGAATTAAACCATTATAGAAAATATTATATACCGTGCATATATATTATTATGTACGAGTATATACCTTAGTGAAAAGGCACATGATTAGAAACTTAATTTAATTGAATGATTTCAACGAAAGTAAATAAAAATCTACTTTGGTTACTTCCGTTCTAAATCAACAAATTGACCATTTGAATTTAATTGCGAAGTTCATTGGTTGAGCGATAGTAACAATAACGGTAGTTCAACAACCTCTTCTATTTCAATGATACTTCATTCTTAATGATAATACTTAAGTTTTTAATAAGTTATCGATCTTAAAAACTCTTAATAATCAAAGTTTCCTTGAGCTCCTGTTATGATGGCATCAATCCATATTCTCGCAGCTGAATCAGAGGCAGCCTGTAGATGATAACTGCGTTTTTTAGTTTTTACTATAAATGTACAATGAGGACGCCCACTTTTTGAGGCGTTCAAATGATCCAAGTATACTTCATCTATACTCTATAAAAAAATTACATGAAAATTATTAGTGGATTCTTTTAAAAAATTAATTAAAAGAAGTCAAATGAATTAATACAAATTTATTATTTATAAAATGTAGAGAATATTAATAAGCCTAATTTTCTGTTTTTATTTATTTATTTTTTCCTTTTTTAAAACTTGTAATTGATTAGTCAAATAAAATATAGGAAAAGCAACAGTGTGCAAAATTATTTGTCAAATATTTTCGACTTTATCAAAACGATTTATCATAATTAATAAACAAATGTTTATTTTTTAATAATTTTTTTAATAACAAAAATAGTTAATGTTTTAGTGAAAGTTTGTCTGATTATGACCAGTACTGATCATATGGAAGTGGACGAGACGGCAGCAACTGATGATTTTCAGGACACTGAAGAATTATCTGATGAAATTGCTACCTGCAGCACTACTACCAATCTAACTCAAAATAAGCGTTTTGCTGTAAAGAAATGGCAAGCACAAGCTTTATGGTCGTGGGATGTGGCGGTGGACAATTGTGCCATTTGTCGCAATCAAATCATGGATTTGTGTATTGAGTGTCAGGCAAATCCATTGTGCTCCAGCACTAAGGAAGAATGTACTGTGGCTTGGGGTTCCTGTAATCATGCATTTCATTTTCACTGCATTTCGCGGTGGTTGAAAACCCGGCAAGTATGTCCGTTGGACAATAAAGAATGGGATTATCAGAAATATGGACGATAACGTAATTCTGCCTCTACGGGCCAAATATAATTTTTCTTTCTTTAAAAGACAACTTAAAAATAGAATCGAACTTTAAAAAAACGCTTTATGTGGGCCAAAATTAAAAATTATGAAATAAACTAAATAAAAAAGCAAACATATTTAATTTTCGTAATTAATTAATTTGGTCTTACTATTTTACAGTACTAAATTATATGTAGAATTATTCAGAACCGGGCGCGTAATTAATTTGTATCGGCATAAAGGGTTGTTCGGAAATTCGTTTCGTTTTATGTAATATAATTATAAAAGTAGTACTTTTTTGAACTCAAATTGGCTTTAGATTATCAATGAATGAAGGAAGACTGGTTTCGCACTGAAGCTCTGACAAATCTATATAATCTTAAACATTTGGAACTTACCGAAAAGTAAGCACCTCCTCTCGGTTTTCGCTCTGATTTATCTGAAAAATAAATAAGTGCACTACGCTGACGATCAAGAACAAACCAACGACGCGCCCAACCGTGAAAAGTAGCGCCCAATTTATGAAGATATCTAAAAAAATATAAAAAAGCAAAAAATGGAAATATATTTGATTAAAAGAAATCTCCAAAATATTTAAATTGTGGTAAAATTTCCAAATGCAAGAAATATTTACCCGCGACAACTATGAGCGTCTACAAAAACATGCGGGCACAATGCTATCTGATGTCCAGCCGATTCAATGTGATGTCGCAAATTAAGATCTGCGGAGAAGATGGGTAGATAACGTGTTAGAGGGCGCTGATGTTTAGGTAGTTGGCGTTTGCCGCGATCACCGCTCGCCGATGCAGTTTCATTTGAATTAATACTGGAACGTCTCAACGCAGCAGAATCGTCATTACACGACATGTGATACTCGCTAGAGTTGCGATTACCGGAAGTGCTACTGTTGCGTGCAATACTTGAATTCGTTGGAGGTAATTCCTGGTTGGATTTATTCGAAACATTATTTTCGGCAAGAAGATCAGCACAACTTAATTCTGAGTTTGATTCGGATAGTGGTCGACTGTTTCTTTGCTGCTGGTCTTGCTGTTGATGTGACGATTCCAATTCTGGTTGCGAATTGCGTTTCTGAAAATAGAATTGGTATAAGTTAAAACACAAAGAAATGCAATAATAAACATCGAACAATATAGAGTTCCGGACAAATCCGCACAAATTTGTCATAAAAAGAATCGAAGAAATTGAAAGGATAAACACGAAATTGTTGCTTTATAGGCTCGAAGTCTCGAAGCGCATGCAACGAAAACATTTTGATCAGTTTTGTATTTCTTTCTTTTTTTGGGGATTTTTTCCAATAATTGGAACAAAAAACAAGGTATTATTTTAAGTTTTTTTAAAATTTTAAACTGGTTCTTAAACTGCGCCCTAAATCTCGTTAGAAGCCTTTCTATATATTAATTCGTTCTATATATTAATTCACGAGGATATCCTTTACACATAGCGTTAGCCAATAGTATTTTCTGAAATTTTCCCTCACTTCTCACAATTCCTTCTCGGACAAAATCCCAGCAGAGTTTATACTGGTTTTTGTAACGATAATATTTAAATAAAATAATGCTTTAATTATTATTTGATTACTCTTTATGGGCACAAAAAATTTTTTTAATATAATTCACACATAAAATACGTCAACGACGTATACGTCGGGGTGGCATTGACGTAATTTACAACAAATTTAAACATTTCCACATGACTAACTGTAAAATTATTTCCCTAATTAGCCAGCCAATGTTTCGATATTGATCAAGTCATATAAATGATAAATTAACAAAAATAGATCATTGAGACGATAAGGCCCAATAGGAAGAAGACAAGACGGCCCAATAAAAACATACATTAATGTCACACATATACACCCCTTCCTTAATTTTACTCACTAAAAAATAATCCGTCCGAGTGCGCGCATTCGAGCCGAGTCTCCGATGATTAGCGTAAGTCATCCAAACCGACATTTTCGTAAGAAACGGTTTCTAACACTTTTAAGACTTTTAAACACTTCAATAAAAAGTTATGGCAGAAATTATAAATAAATATAACATGTTTATATATAAATGCTAATTATATATATGTTTTTTAATATAAAATTTTTTTATTAGTTTTGAATTTTGATGACTTCTTGGACGAAACGTTACGTTTGAATTTTGTATGAAAACTGACTGATAATTATTTCTGCAGCGATAGAGAACGAATCAATCTCTTAAATATCAAATCGATACAAAAGTCATCACGCATAATATGCTTGTTATCCAGCAGCCGACACAAGAATCACATCCATCATTATTAATAATAATTATGTATATCGTCGAATTTTTTCATTTGAAAAAAATTAATACGAGGTAAATACATCGCGTCGTTCTTCTTTACTCTCTTTCACGAATTTATTCGTGTAAAGAGAATTATAAAAAGTCTGTTCCGAATCGTGACTAAAAGTAAAATATTGTGAATTTTCAAAAAAAGAAAAATAATATTGATATTGTATATTTAGATTAAGCACACCCACATAAAACAAAGAGCACCAACGCAAATATGTCGAAGCCAAAAAAAAAAAAAAAAAAAAGAAAGACGACTTTCTAGGATTTGAATTGAGAATTGAGTAAAAATTTTGTAATGTAAAAAAAAAAGAAATGCAAAAATAATCCACTAAAACTGTGACTGGGAGCGTTGCAAACTTTTTATTAGTAATGAATGAATGAACGAATAATTTAAAGAAAATCGTTTAATTAAATGAATTTTTTTTAATATTATTATATTAGGTCGGTAATGAAATATCGTTAATGAAATAAATGTTTTTAAAAATTCAAAGAATTATATCCAATACGTTGTGAGAAGTTGATATTTATGATATACTTTATATATATTTGTATACTCCACAACCTACAGCAAATATTTACAATAACTTTGCATTCCTGTTTGTAACGCTTAAAAAGGTTACGTCCTATGTGGAAAAATGTATGTGTAAATGTACAAAAAAGACAGTCAGTCTGTCTCTGGTGGTCACGATTACACAAGCACGACGATATCGTCATAATTTCCAAAGAAATCTTCACAAAAATCGTAAACAAATACTCTTTTGCTCAAAATTACAATAATTTAATAACACGATGCAATACGAAAAAGTCTAATTATGGTTTCTGAATGATTTCGGGGAGTCACTTATCACATATCAACAATTCCTTTTTATATTCCATTTCAATAATATTTCGAATAAAATTGAACTCAAACTCACAAGTTTTGTGATGTCTTCATATTTCGATTTAGAGGACTTGAATGATTTTTCAAACAAGATTTTATTCAATATTTCAATACAATAAAAATTTTATTTCGCATAAAAATATATTTTGTTAAGAAATGCCGACGTCGACGGAAAATCGATCTTAAATCATTTTAACCTCTTATCTAAATATAATAAATCTAATAAATAAAATATAAAATATAATAAATATTTAACTTATTGACCATAATTTTTTTTAATTTTTAATTTTGGTTAAAAATTTTAGCGATCAAATTTTAACGGTCAACACAAGATTTCGGGAAAAACTATTTGTAGTTTTTTAAATTGTTTTTAAATACTTCTCATACTAATGACGCTTTTATTCAGGAAATTAAAAATAAATTAATTTCTGTTGCAAAGATTTTATTATAATTTTGAAGCCATTTGTTCATTAAGATTTAAGAGGAAAATATAAAATTTTATTGGCATTTTATTTTATGTAAATATTTATAAATCTTCTATAGAAATTCGTAGGAGATACCTAAGCATTTCTCTGAAATAAAATAAAGATTTTCTTAATCGTTTTCAATTAAAATCCTAAATGTTTTTTTAACTGACAGATAAATATAGTTTTAGTGATAGTGATAATAATTTATAATTATGTTATTTGAGTTTATCTAGAGTTAGATACCTTCAGGAATTGATTATCAAAATATTATTGCAACATTAATATTAATAATTATATTAACACTAAGCAGTGATTAATTGAATCTTTTAAAAATCATCAAAAACTGGAAGAAAATTTGTCGATATTTTCTTTCGGAAATCTAGCCATTACAAGATTTTCACGATTTGAGTCTAAAGTTAGGACCAAAAGAAAATTTTGCGTAGATGTAATAATAAAATTAAGAGTCAATATATTTTCTTTTTATTTTTATGTCATTGCAACTTGTATAACTCATAGGATAGTTTATTGCAATATTCTTTTTTGTTCATTTCACGTATCGATATTTTTATTTAACATCGCGTTAGAATATTATCCATAACCCTTGGAATGCCAAGTAAATTACAGTGTTTTGTGTTTTCTATGTGAATATTGTCAAAATTTGGAAGATCTCCAACTAACAGAAAAGTTAGAGCAATTTGATTAATTGGCATACACTCAGTAGATTGACAAATACATAAAAACTATTCATTACTTCCTATTAATTGTGGCAGAACGCGGATATAAACAAAGCATCTTCTATTTTCGCATTTTGATTTGATCTTTCCTTTAATTCTAACACCCCACACGAATAAATTGCCGAAATTGTCATCAATGTCTGACATAAATTGATTTTTAACAGAGAATAATTCGTTTGTGTTTGACTCAAGAAAGATTTCCAAATGTTATTAAAAGCGATAAAAAGGAAACAACAAATGGTTATATTCAAAGAGTGTTGCCTTATCCGAGGTTTATTTAATGAGTCAGGACGGATATTTATCGGACTTGTTCAACAACTATAAATGGTAATTTAATAAGAAACCATTTATGTTTTTATAGCGTTTTTATTAGATTGCTTTCAATCTCATTCGTGTCAAATCTTGTAACTGATTCTAAACTAATTTCCCGGAAGGCTAAAGGCTTGAAAAATGAACCTTGATTTAGAATTCAATGATAATGTATTATTTAGAGTGAACCGCTTAGCATAGCCGCGCCCACCTTATTGCATTAAATTTTGGTCTTTTCAAATGTCGCCCACCTTAATGCATTAAATTTTTGGTCTTTTCGGATGGCAGTATTATTGATTAACTTGAAGCATAAACTAAACACACATGTCCAGTCTCGAATAGGGAATTCCAAAGAATTATATGCAATTGGTTTCATTATATATTATCGAAAAATTACTTCAAAATGCATCAGGAAATGCCTTTTAGTAACAACTTCGTGATTTCGTAAAATCATATAATTTGCAAAAACGTTTCATATAATTCTTTTATTGATTAGCTCGTCATTAACTTGTTGTTGTTGTTGTTTCATTATCGTATTATACGGGCTTCATGCTGTTATTTATTTACTATAGTTTTATTTGCCTTTTAATTTTTGTTTACTTACCTTTTTATTTTCGCAGTCGGAATTTTTGTTATTGGACTGTGAAGAGATTTGCTCTCTATTTCCGTCAGTAAGATTATTTTCTCTTGTCTCACTATACGTGGCTTCCACTTTATTCGCATTTGCACTAGGTGAATGCTTGGGATGTGCTTCATTTTCAGAATTCAAGCGAGTAGTTTCATGGTTTTCTTGAGGCAGTGGTTTTGCTGAGGTTGAGTTGTTGCTGGTTTTACTAAAAGTTATATGTATTCTTGCTTAGTATTCAAAATAATAATATTAATTTGTTAAGTATATTTAATATTATACAATACTTTTCATTCAAAATTATCAAATGTAAAATTATAAATACCCTAAAATCTGATTGAGTGAGCTTACCAGCAAATGAAATTATTTATTCTGTTCATGTCCACTTATTTTAAAGGGCTTTATAATAAATTTTTAGGCTTCAAATATGGTGGAATGAAGTTCTTTTAAATTTAGGTCGAATTGAATAAAAAGTATATTTAATCAGTTCGATAAAATAGACACACAATTGTTAATAAATGTCTAACCAATACACCAATGCAAAGAAACGTTCTTGATTATCATCGTGGAGTTTAATAAAAGTGAATCTATTGGTTTGGGGGTAGTTTTGAGGTAACCTTCAACTGAATTTTGTTAAAATATAACGCGGATCCTTCCATGAAAGGATATAAATGTGTCTATAAATCTCTTCAAAATTGTTAACGAATTTTCGAAGAATTAAAAGCGAAGAACGAAGTATCAAATATAAATGTGGCACTTTCAAATTGAGTGGCTGCTATCGTTTATATATTACTACAAATCTTATCACTCGTGCCGGAATGTTTGCAAGATAAGAATGTTTTTAAAGTTCCCACACACTCAATCGCAGACACGAAGGAACAGAATATCAATTGGCGAATTTATATATCATTTATAAAATGTAATATAATGAAATTTTAATTAGAAATGGTATTCCAACTGTTGTTATATTTCTTCTGTGAGTCTTCTTTTCTTAATTAAGCACAATTAAAATTAATGAATTAAAATTGCAGATTCCATTGCAAAAGGAAAAGAACAAAAAACAAAACAACAGTGGCTCGACACTAGCTCTGTTTCGCAACCGCAACCTTCGGATATTCTACCACGTTCTGATACCAACTGAATTGAATCTCTGGTTTCTCTTGCACTCGATTCAATTCGTATGTATGCTTGTATGCATATATGTATACACACATACATATTATTTGATTTTATTAGACAAAAAATGTTAAAGCTCATTATCATTACTATCACAATGAGCGTGATATCCTCCCCCAAACATCTACGTCAATGCTTTGTCTGTATAAGGCTCGTATGAATGTACCAAGGAAAGCTTAAACAATTGGTTTAAAAGTGTTACAGCAATAGCGAACGATGCGACACCCTGAAGTCATCATGAACTAATTCAAGAGTTGAATATATTCTCTTCAATTTATCACTTACCGGAAACACGCATGATATTGACAAATTTAAAAATTACCTTAGTTTGATTTTTAACCCGGTAGTCACAGATTATCCAATCACTCAACACGAGATTTCTCCACGAGAAAATTAAAGGCTTGATGATTACACTCAAATTGACTTAACATCCATTTGACTTAGCTTAACAAAGGAGAGAGGGGAATGAAAGAGCCTAAGACTCCTTCGTGTCTGTTTATTTATTTTGCGTATGTTGCCATCATGAAAAAGTTTTTCCATTTGGATATTTTTCTCTCGTTGGGGACATTAATTAGTTATATTAGTGATCACTATGTTTCACGTAATTACTGAAATTAGTATTTAATTTTTATAAAGAATATTTTCACCTTTAATAAATAAACAATCCTCGCATATTCTGCTTATTTGTATTTGATTTATGAATTGCTGTAGAAAAATTAATTTTCAAAAACAGGTTATTTGATTATTCAATATTTGGCCTATAGTTTTATACTTTATTGGCGTTATACTCAAATTAATTAAGCCTGTTTCAAATTAACCGTTCGTTTTTATAACAGAAAAGGAAATTATTCTGTCTTTTTCACCTGATATATTCTCTATTATATCTGTTAGGTTTATTCGCTGCAAAATACATTTGTTTTTCTATCATATGATGGTGGCATGATTTCAATTGCCATTCTATTCGGCTTAAGCCAAATATCAAAATCGTTTCGATATTGCGGGGTTCGTGTTATGCCATACTAAGGGGATCTGTCACTTCTTAAACCAAAGCCAACTTGAGTGTAATCAGGTCAAAATAATTACCTTCGACCGCTTTCTTCAAATAATCTTCTCATTACTTTTATGATAACTTGTTTACACTTTATTGTTCATTATGCAAATAGTTGAGTAAATTCCTAACAATGAGCTCAATTTCAATCAGTTTAAATTCTGATTAAAATGATTGGCGTAAAATTCTTTTTTATTTTCTGATTAAATTGATTTTTTATGACGTTAGAGAGTAGACTAACGATGAACTAATTTACTAATTAAATGTTAAAAATTAGCATTTTATTGATTTGAAAGTTTTGATAACTTTCTACCATCTTGACAACTTAAATAGTACGATTTCGCTTTCTTGATTAGAAAAACACTCAGCTTGAGTGATGTGATCATTATTGATCACCTTATGTGCCGGTACCAAAATTTATCAAATTTAAAATATTCTCTTCTATAATTTTTTTAAACTTTACATTCCTTTTTAAATTAAATCACTTCGATCATATTCTCCGTCAATTCTAATTGAAGCTTAATACTGATGACAGGTTGGAAATGAGGTGATAAGGAACATTAGAAAGAAGAACAATAGCAATCAATATAAAATAATTTGACTGTCATTCTTTTAATTTATCTTAATAAATTCTATCGATATACTGATCGCAACTTCTTAATTATTTTAAACACTTATTGGATGCAAAATTCAAAGAGATTTTCTCCAAATATAGGATTTTCTTATATAGATTATTTTCTTATATAAGCTTAGCGTGATCATAAAGAACGACGTTTATTTGTCTTCGTTGTTTTGTTTGCCTTCTTGACCTCTGGAATCGTTATTTCAATACCTGCAGAATTGAAACTGGGGAACGAAATAACGTTTGATCAATTTAATTTCTTGCTTAAAGAGCTGACGAACTTCGCCTAAAAGTTCGCTTTTTCCACCATTATTTAAAACGGAACAGGGATTGTTTTTCATAAAATATCTTTGCTGTATGAGCTTTAGAAATATATAAGAAAAGCGACACTTATATGGGACGTGAAAAAATATGTTCTCTACAATGAATAAGTGAAATTACTTTCCAGGCAGCCCATTATTTTTGTATGAGACGAAGAGATTGCTATAATCAACACCAAGTTTGAGAGAACGCGTTAATTGTAGGAAGTTGGTCCCTCAGAATTTTGTGAAGAAAGGTTCTTGACATTCATACCATTTGCCGTTTAGCGTAGAAAATATACTCAAAATAGTAAGCCTATATAATTAGCTCATAACTCTTAGCAATGTGCTTTTTTCTACGATTGAGTAAAATTAACATAATCATAGAGATTTTAAAGATACTTACTCTAGACTACAATTCAACATTGATAAATATTGAGCGCGAGCCTCGTCGTGGCTCTTCTTCTTGAGGTCCTGCATTTTCTGACGTTCATGTTCAATTACGTGGTGCCCTATAAACATCCAATTGTTATTAATTGTTAATAAAATTTATTGTAATTATTTTATTTTCTTCGTACCTTGTTGTGCTAATAAAAGTTGACGATTCCGTTCAATTTCTTTAATACTGTCAAATATTTTGGTGCTTGCACCTTTTGTGGAAATAGGTGCATCATTTGTAACCTTACAAATGCGATCGATATCATCTTGTGAGGGTACTCGTTTTTCCAATGGATTCACTTCGAAATCGTCGCTACCCAGAGAAAGATTAAATTTGACTCGTTCGCTCAGCGAATCGTCTGGTTTTTCATTGATAGCTGCATCATTTATTACAACTACTTGTAATTTGGGAGTTTTAGGTTTCGGCGTGCTCGAAGGCAATTCAATTTTATTATTATAGAACATATTTTCATTAATACTTTTTGACATGACGTCATCTGGCGCCGATTTGAGATAAAGCAATTCTGTCGAACCGAACAACGACTGTGATATAACACCACCGCCGACGGTAAGATTCGGAGTTTCAGATTGTAATGATGGTGATGTGATAGATGTACTTGTATCCTTCCCAGATAGATTTGTTGTCAACTCATTAATTCTGTTGTCAAGAGTTTTTAAGTTTTCTTGGCATCTCTCGAACTCGTTCAGCAATTTCGAGAAATTTTGTTTCAGCTCTCTAACATCAATAGTGCCATTTGTTTGGTTAGCTTCTTCCTGTTTCTCTAAATGCTGCAACTCCATGCGTTGAGCAGCGATTTTGGTGGTAAGTGTCGTTTCTTCTGCGTGCAAATCTTCACGATACGCCTGCCATTCAGATTCCTCTTCGAGATATTGAAATTCCAAATCTTCGAAAGTTTTACGATCATTTTCCAGAGAGTCACTAACATTGTGTAATTCCTCTTTAAGGCAGTCATTATGCGGTTTCTGTTTTAGCATTGCCTTTAGTCTGTTATGAACGAAGTAAATATTTAAAAAATAGTTATGTCGCGCGAAAAGCTACGAGAAGAATCAAAATGTACTCACTTTTTCACTTGATCCTGTTTCATTTCGATAGACTGCTTAAGCTTGGCCTGCTGATTTTCTTCCATGACACGAGTTGCGTTACGTTGTGCTTCCATGCGATGTATTTTAGTCTGTAGCAACTGCAATTGCTGCTCGTAGGCTTCGACAGTATCACAAACGGAGTTAAGCTCGGCGGAGACAAAAGCCTTTTCTAAGTCCAACTAGGAATCAATGTAAATCGAGAAATTACTATTAGTTACTTAAATAAAGATACGATTTCCTACGACGTATTACCTCTCTCAAAGCTTCGTTTTCCTGTTTCTGCAAATCAGATATATCATTCTTAAGCTGATCCATACGCGCTAAACATTCTTTGCGCATTGCTTGTAATTTTTCCAAATTGGTACATTCAAATTCTTTGGTAATTGCATTTGATGATGCCATTGGACACTTCTGCTGTTGCGGGTTTTCACAACTATCGGAAACTATGACACCTGCACCTTCTCTCGTGTTGGGAATATTGCGCAGGGCAGGGACAGGCTTTTTGGCAATGCGTGGTGAATTTTGCAAAGAGGACGATGTTTGCAAATTCAATGTTAGATTATTGATATTTTTATTAGGACGTCGGGATGGTGAGTTCTGTAAGGAAAGAGCAGGATTCGTATCCGACTGATAACGGCTGCTCTCCTCAATGGCCTGCATTTCGAGCTGAAGTTTATCCTCAAAAGTTTTGATCAGCTGCTCATATTCATTCTTATTTGTAGGTATTGATTTCGACGATGTTTGAGACAAATGCGATTGGCCAAAGGCGCTGGCGAATGCAGTATAATCTGTCTGTTTCTTGGGTGACATGCAATTCGTGCGAATTTTGGTGCGTGGACTTTGTGGTACATATTTGCTGATATTTTCGTATCCCGTTTTGCCAGACGAGCCAGTTAATTGACCATTAATTTCTACACGATTATTACCTACCAAACGAACATTTTCATAGCCGGAAGAAGTAGCTGAAGATGACGACGTTGAGCCGAAGGCGCTATTATTGTTAGTCTGTTTTATTTGGCTGGAGGCTAAATTTCCACTGCTATTTGAAAATGATTGATGCAATTGTGTATTGGAAGGGCATAAGTCGTGCTGGTGGAAGGGCGGCTTTTTGTCGCGTGGCAGCGAACCGTTTGTCTTAATGCGATTTTGTACAATTGGTGATGATGTAATGCTATTATTCTGGCTTGAATTTTGATTTTGTTGTTGCTGCTGCTGTTGTTGTTGTTGCTGACACTGGCGATCTGCGTATTCGGTACATATTTTTAACATATCTTCAAGTCGCTCATGCTCCGACATGCTTAGAGGAGGTGTCTTGGTTTGTTGCCGTTGACTAGTTTTAGCAACTAAAGCATTGCTAACTTTATGGTGATTTGGTGACAACAAATTAGTCGAGCAATTATTTATCTCCGTATTAAGACCATTCATTGGATATATCTGTAAGCCGCCGTATGTGCCAGGCTTAGGATAACGATCGTAAGCTACGTTAGTTGTGGCATTAGAACGAATTGTAGAATTAACATTATTGACTTTGGTCAAATATTCACTGTTTGAGCTCGTAGTTTGTATGTAATTGTTGGCAGTTGGAATATTCACGTAATTTGAAGAGCTATTCAGCGATGTTGCCACACCCAGTCCAGAACTATTTGACGAGTGCGACGATGAAGATGATTTTAGGTTAGACATTTGATTATTTCTTAAAGCATTGTTAACATTCTTATCGATATTACGATGGTTTTCAGCTAGATTACGTGCAAAGTTGGCATACTTTTGTCCAAGAACGTCTTTAGCCGGCATATTGACTGTCACTAAATCGGCGGTAAACACTTTTGGACATTCAAAACTATTGATATCGATAGGAGCCAAATTGTTGTAACCAATATTTTCGGAAGCACTAGACGGAAGCTCGTTGGTGGGATTTATTGTCATTTCATAGAACTTTTCAATTTCATTCAGTTCACGTAGCAAATCGTTATTTGATATGCCATTACTAAAACTCTGACTGCCTCCACTACCGTTTAGAAGACTATTTGTGGCAGGTCCATCATTTTGTTGTTGTGGCGGAATCTGAGTAAAATCAATTTGTGGCATTGAGATTCTTTCGTTGGAACCCATTGCAGAACGCATCATTTGTGCTTCGGCTGGATTATTAAAGCGCAAATAGTTCGAATTGCCAATTGTGATCATCGCACCCTGAGTAAGATTGGTCTCTTGGGTGACTTTAGTACCATCTATAAGTATACGCGCATCATGTTCAGGCACAATCGTTACTTCATTCTCTTCACTACGGTAAATTGTGCAATGGGTAGGACGGACACCGGTACCATTCAATGAGATGCTGCATGTAGTTGAACAGCCGATGGTTGTATCACCTGCGCATAAAGCAGAGTATAGATCAGTCATCGAATTAATTAATATAACAAAAACATTTTAAATAACGTAAGGTATTGTTTCCTAATATTTTCTAAAATTTAAATTCTCGTTTATTAAAAGAAGTATAATGACTGCAGGTGCCTTTTGCAGAAAGAAATTGTTGCCATAAGTCTTATCAGGATTGATTTTTAAATAAAAAAATTCAATAATGGCTAATGGTGATGTATTACCACAATGTTATGTAAAGACGACAACGTATGCATTAAAAATGTAACCAAATTTATTTATAGCACATTTTTACAAATGAGAGAACAATTTGAAAGGAATAATAACATATTGTAATAATTCGCCTTCGTATTTTTTTAATGAAATATTTTATTTAATAGCTTAATTTATCAGCTTACAAATGACCTTGAGTTCAAATTCGAATTTGAAATATTTGTCTGTTTCTAGCTAACCAAGTTATAATGATATTATATTGTGTTGTAAAAATACAGACACTAAACAAACTTACATATACAAACGTAAATACAAAATAAACAAAACATATACAAATACACACACATACATACACGCACGTGTCCACAGCATATTAAATATCTTTTCTGAATTTTTTTTTTTCGTTAACATTGAAATTTTAACAATGATATTCAATACGTTCACTTAGATTCTTCGATTGTTTAGGCAAAAACAAGAACAACTACTACTACTTAAATAAGAAAATAATAACGGCAACAAGAATCACAAATTCTTACCAATGGGTATGTAATGTATTGTCACTGCTGTGCTCAGTCGTCCGCCACCCAAACTCACAAGATGTGGATCGTTGGCGGCAACTCGCAAGGATGGATCTTTCTTTTTTAATGACATCTGCAAATATGAAAGTAAAAATAAAGGGAGGATATTAAAAATAAATCTATATTATTAAAAGTTGAATAATATATAAACAATGAACAAGCTGGTGTAAATAAATTACAAACTTTTTAAAGAAATGTTATGAAAATAATTCTCAAAAACAAAAAATTAAATTAATTCCCTAAAAAGTAAGGCGAAGTAATAAGATTTCCGCAGGCGTAAATTAAAAAAAATATTAAACTATTTAATCTCTACCTTCAGTTATAGAAACCAGTAAGATAAGAAATTGATACGCTCATAACTTTTCCACAAGAGACGTAATTTTAAGTGTTTATAAAAGAAAGTACAAGGAAGAAAACAGTTTTTAATTTTTCAAGAAATCATGTCCCTGTTGGTTTTTACTCTTTCTCTATCACTCTATCTCTTTCTCTCATTCACTCACACACGCTCTCTCTCTACAGTTGGTTTTATTTATTGTCTAGACTTTAGAGTATTTTTGCATTTTGTGGTTTTTCCAATGTTTGTGGTTTTATTTACTCCTGTAGACACACTAGCCCTAACCAGAAGCTTATGTATAGAATAGTCTGCTGCAGTGATATTTTTTTATGGTATGAGTATATTTTGGCAGCAGTTTCTGGTGCAATCATATACGGAAATTTTATATATGTACATACGTATGTAATCATGCACGCAAGCACATAAATTTTACACACGAAGGAATTTACACTTCATACGCATAGCTTTGTTTTCGCTTATACGTAGGGTTGCCATGTGATTTTTTAATACAATACTATTACTGGACAATTTCTATAGATCACTTCAACTCAACTAAAATACCTACGGAGGTCTTATAAAAACTATAAATCTTAAAAACTCATACAGAATTTTCAAAAAGAAAAACCTAAAGGAATAAATATTTCTCGTGTTATGAAATTATAAAGTCTTTCTACTCAAAACGCCTCAAGCGATGTAGTCGGTCTTGCTTAAATTTACCCATTGAACACAAATATCAATCGGGGCGCAAAACCAGGGCGCAGCGATTCCCAATATGAACGAATATGATCTTATCTACGTTTCACTGCGGGGTTTGTAGAGCCTGCAGGGTAAATTTGAAACCACTTTTACGCTTTCGATGGATATTCACGGAAAACGCTGTTTTTCAGCATCCATAATCCTTTGGGCTCAGACAACAAATAAATAACAAATAGATATTCGCTCGGTCATATTGTCGTGTCACATCGAAAATGAGAAGAATCAGATCATTGTCACGACTTTTTTCCAAAGTTACAAACAATTTTTGCCGTTTTACTTGAAAAGTAAACAAAAACAGTTCAAAAAGAAAAAATTAATTATCATTGAGGTAAGTAGAAGCTGAATGTATTTAGTTGTAATGGTTAAGGCGCCAATAAATTTCACTTTGTTATTCCATGGGACGGCTCAGAAAGGGAAAGTATGTATTACTTTTATATAAATGTATGATTTTTCTGTTGGGCATTTTTTTCTTTTAAGATAACAAAACATTGCTCAGCGTACAGAAGTGAAACCCTTTTGGCAGTAATACAGACAATTACTGAAAAAAACTAGTTTTTAAATTTTATTGTCATCACTAAAACAACATACTCGCAATTAACACTTCGATAAACGGAGACTTAAAAACTTCATTTTATTGCATCAAAAAAATTAAGTTTCTCGATATTCCCTAAACCAATAACGATGTTTACAGACCAGATCTATCCGTAATAGAATCGTATTACACAGATTCATATCGCCATATTCACACAAAATTATGTGCTCTTGGATAAAACCCACCCTTTTCCATCAGATCGCAAACGCATTGCATAGAAATAGAGGAGACAGTTTTGCAGAATAAATAAGAAATAAAATTCAAAGAGAGGAGCAGATGTCCTTAACAGATGCTTCATAACAACACCTCAGTACCTCGTGATTGGGATATATAATATATTTAAAAAATTAATTGCTAGGATTACTGCTCGAATACTTACATGGAAATGACAATAGACGTTGGGTTTCAATAGACATTAAAGTATATACGTGCTGCCAAACGCGTGCGTTAAATAAAGATCGCTAATAATATCTACGAGTATATTAAAAAATTGGCAATTAAGTTAAATTATATGTCATTTATCAGGCGATTTAATTATATTAACTACCGTTTTTGCTCGCCAATCTACTCTCTCTCGAAATCAATAAAATTCCAACGAGTTTATTTTGCTCAAGCGCTTAAAATTTCTATCTTGTCTACGGATATGAAGAAGCAGCTAAAATATTTACTATAGGAGAAAAGATATTGACCTAGTAGAGCTCAATGTATCATAACATGATTTATAAAATACAAAAACAGAGGACAGAAGAATATATTTGAAGTTAGAACTAAATATAATTGCATTTTCGAGTGACACCTAACCAGTTGAGTTTGAGTTGAAAATATCTCGATAACCTCGCATAATTCGGGGGGTATTCAAACTGAGAATATTTATTCGGTAGATAAAATTTTGAGAGCTTTAAATGCCCCAAATTTTTTAATCAGTTTTCTACCATTGTTTTTTTTTGTTTTATAGCTTTTTTGTATATATTATAATAATATGTACGTATGTTGTATTAATAATATGTATGTATTTGTTGTATAGTTTTTTTGTAACAGTTTTCAGATGCAGTCGAAACTTAAAAGTAATATCTTTTAAACTGCGATCAGTCTCGCAGAATTTACGTGATGATCCTACATGTGCGCGCATACACAGGTAGCTTCAATAACGTTTATTGAATTATCATTCTATTATTATTGCTATAAGTATTGCTTTACGTACAATGACATCATTCCTTTTATGTTAATTTTTCGCGAATCGACTTTTATTTGAACAAAAAAAAACAGTTTAGTTTATTAATTTACTTTTGTTTTAAATTTATAAACGCGTTAAAGGAATCTATTTTAAAAAACACAAAAAATTATTAGTTTTAATGAATTTATCAGAAAATCAACACGTGTCCGGGTGAACAATTGAACACATTTCTTAAAATCGCTTAACAATTTGTTTCTCAAGGTTTGGTTTTGCTTTTAAGCTTCTTATGGTTAAAAAAATTTCTGAAATTATTAAATTTGTTGAAATTTAAAGTTGATTTCATAATTTGCTTATTTTATATAACAGTTTTTGAAAACCCACCAATTTCGAACCGCAATAGAAAGCTAATAAATGTAGAGATCACGCAGGAAATGGGTGCGGCAGAATTAGGGTTTAGAGAGAATTCCAACTATACATGAGCGTTCATATGTATTTCCCTGATATGTATGTATGAAAGCCTGAAGAATACTAATTTACTCTCCTCAATGCCTGCAGCCTGACTGAATAAATTTAGAGAGTATTTCAAAATATTCTAATACTTTACAAAACAAGGCGGGTTATGACCAATTTTTTTACAGTATAAAATACAAATACAATATATATACTAGCCTTTTTACATTCAAATATTCTAAATAAAAATCCCATAAAAGGTGTTGATAATCGATAATAGTAAATTTGCCAAATTACGTGAGCGGCAATAATATCTAAACACAAAAGAATTTCTATAGAAAAATTTTTGCATCAAAAGCAACAAACAGAATTTTTGTAAAAAACAGTCATTGAAAATCTGTTAATAAGAAACTCACTGACTTTATCTGATAAACTTTAACAAAAGCACGATTGAGAGCATATACCGATCGGTTGAAACAAATCATCGTTATGCCAAGTAAAAACTGATTACTTTGCAATAAATATATATCGTATTTAGTGTAATAAAATATATGCCCAATTTGTTTAGCTCTAGTGAGTAAAATCTGTGGATGCTTTCGAGAATTCAGACGATTTTGTTTAAAGCAAATGAAAAACGATATGGTATGTAGAATCAGATCTGACATTCTAAAACCCTAAGCATGAAAGAACATCAAATAAAAAAACAGAGGAGGGTTAAGGAGTTGCTGGCAGTATTTCCAAAGTAGCCACCTCGAAATTACATTACTTAAACTCTCACTGATTTGATTCGTTGACCTTTTTTCTCACATTTTTTAATTAAAATTTATGGGCTTAGTGTGAGGCATGAAACCCAATACGTCAATCTATAATTGATGATAACAATAAAAAGCAAAAGTAAAAGAAAAAAAACACAAATAGCGGGAGAGCAAGCAACAGATAGAATTTCAAGGCTTATATGCTTCGAGATCTTATATATATATAGAGGAAAGGTATATAAATTCAACTGAGAAGAATGGTAAACCTTGTGCTCATAAACTACCAGAGTGTAAAATTAAATATAAAATTAAATCATAGCTACTTTTAAACAAAAAGCAGAGTTATAAATTATTAAATTCATTGAACTAACTATAAATAAAAGTTTTAGTCTCGGCACTTCTGATTGATCACTATATGTATAATTTAATTTTGCATTGTATTTTTCTAACCTTCTTTTAATGAAATTGCAACAGAAAATAAATTCGGTATTATTTTCATACTTACGATACAATACTTAGTTTATTCCGCACCTATAAATAATAACAGTTTTGCTCCTTGTGATTTATTATTTCCAAATTTCAAATCAAAGTTTCGCCTAAAATCGAAAATTATTCATAAACTACTGACATTTTCACACTAACCACAAGTAAGTTTCACTTTGGCGGAAAAACAATACACAATTGTAGGCAGATACACACGCAGACACATACATACGCTTGTATAAGATATTGATAAAATGACAACATTAACAACGAAGAACAATAACAATGAAATACTAAAACACGCCTGTACTATCTTTTACTTTATTCGCTACGCTCTTTATCTAACCATTTATTCGCCCATCTATCCATTTCTCGCATCATGGCTGGGTCGTTCGTTCCCCCTTATTTTTGTAACACGAATATACAAATGCAAAAAAAAAACCGAATATGAATTAAATACATTAAGTTGCGAAGAGTCTATAAAAACGAAAACTCTAGCAGCGTTCAACAGCTAACAATCAACTGACTCTACTAAGAGTTCAGAGCCGGCTTAATGTACTGCCGAATATAGTTTTACAACAATTGACAGACCCAGTAGGAATTGAAAAGATACTTGTGAATAAAAAATTAATTTTAAAGATAAACATGATAAGCTCTTGCATTCATAGTTTCAAATTGGAGACAAAATAATCTGTTATTTAAATTATTACTTATGGAGCTTATAGTTGTTTAAATTATTCTTTTATTCGAATTTGTTATAAGCAAAATTTTGTCTACCGCGTAAAAATATTGTCGCAAAACGAAAAAGACACTGAAGATAACACATCGCCGAAACCGGTTTATCTACAAACCAAATTTTATAATTGGTGAAAAGCGGAGAAGCGTTTCAATTACGTAAAATTATTCCATAAAACTAATTATCGAGCTACTGACTTTAATTAGACTTTTATATTGGCGGTGACCTACGTGGTTTGTAATTTATGACGGCTTAGTTAAATTTTCTACAGGGTTTTCATCTGAGGAATTCAAAACGTCATTACAATCAATGGCATCTATTTGTCTAATTCGTCATAAGATAATGAAAAGAGTTGATTTAAAAATTATAGCGAAATCTAATTAAGACAGCTGAATGAACGAAGACGTAAGCGATTATCCGAAGACGACACAACAAGACAGACAATGACCATGTTTATGCTAAGAGAAAAAGAAAAACTAGAATACACGATGATCTAAAATAGTATTTATTAGAGCTCTTAAAAACCTAATTAAATTGTATTTTTTTTTGCAAAGAATTGAAATTATTTGGATGCATTCGTACATAAATGAATTTAATCGAAACTGAAATATATCATTTCAACTGATTGATGTTTATTGAACTGAAGTTAGAGCTTATAATGAATGAGTTGCTTTATCCAACGAAAAATCAGTTTAAATCTCAACAAAATAAAGGTGCATAAACTGCAGTCAATAAAGTGCTCATTTGTGATAAATGATGACATCAAATGATAAAAGTTCTGATCAGAAATTCCATTGGAATTCATTGTGGCAAATGGTAGAGTCAAGCATTATACACATACGTAGATGCATAATATATCTTTGTATGTATATACATATATGTTCTTGATATTCATTATAGCTCATTACAGTGACGATACATGCGTTCAAGAGAAAATGCTTAATAACGAAACCGCACAATTAAAAATGCAAATGATGAAAAGAATATAAACTAAATAAAATTAAAAAGAAACAATGAAATTATCATTAGAATTACCTCAAAATGTAGGCGATTGCTTTGCAACGTACAAGCCGGAAAACTAAAAATGGCTCGTTAACGTATTAAATACAATCGCGAACGCTTATTTAAGTACTTCCATCAAGTAAAAGCAATGTGAAAACGGCATTACACTTTAATACCATTGACTTCCATTTCCTCCTCCACCAACAAGTGTTTTTCACCGTATGGTTACGACCGTACGTTACGACGGTTGGTATGATCGAGTATGTCTCGAGTAGTATAATGAGCCACTTATATGGTCATTTTGTAAAAGAAAAACAATTATACAGAACGGAACTATGAACCCATATCAACACAATCACCGTCATTTGGTGAAATTATACTGAATAAGGGCGACCATATATCCCTCTCATTATAATTGAATTATCGTTTAGTTTATGGCCAATTTATTTCCGTTATATCATGATGACCTTTTGTTATGAAAGCGTTTATATATAAATATTTTCTGTATTTCTGATGGTCCACAATTTTACAGCTCATTTATGATCTTTTAAAGGAAACCTTCGCAAATTTAAGTTTTAAATTTTGCAAAATATTGCATTAAACATTGCTTGTCTAAAAATGCTTCACCATATGTTAATATTATTTCCAGAAATGTATGAATATTTCGGTTGAGGACATAAATAAATTGACTTGGCCTGAAGAAAATTATTTTATTTGTTATGGACAAAATCTTTGTAAATCATCGATACTGCTTATAATCTTCTTCTAGAAAAAAGAAGAAATTATTTAAATTTGTATTGCTTTTATTGGTATGAATTGTATAACAGTTTACATTTGTGTATGAAAGTTAACAAATAGTTGGCGGTAATATCTTTTCAGAAATTTCTATACGTATGCTTGAATAAATGAGTTTATGCGGATCCATACACACTTATTGGAATTCACTGTGCGATGTCAAAGTGAAAATCATACTAAATATGATTATCATATATTTTACCAAATCTAAATCTTTCCTAAGAATAACCAGCCAATAATGATCGTCATATGTATATATTTTTCATAATTAAAAGAATCGCCATTTCAAAGGTTTGTGATAATAAAAGGCTCGATAGTTTCTTTAAAAGTTTAATAAATTGAGCGCATTTTAGGAATAATGCTCTACTACGGTTTACATTGCTCATAATTTCATTACTCAGAGCCCTAACATAAGCTGACGATTCATAAAAATGAAACAAAACTGTTATACCGTTATAATATATAAAATGGACTTAACGGTTTTACACATCGAGCGTACGATCTGAGATGACGTTGTCATGGTTTCCAAAAATACTATTTTATTAGTATTAACATTATTAATGAACTTTAATTTTACCACAATCGATGTGATTTGGTAAATGACTGCACCGTTAGAAATGGAGTGAAATAAAAGAATAATTATTCTCTTTTTGATGGTAAATAATTACACCTTCAACGCGTTTAATAAAACGTCTTGTCTCTTTCTGGACTCGACGGCTGTTATTTAATTACGTTCACACAAAAAAAAATTATAGTAATTTTTTTATAACATCAAATTTTTTAAATTTTTACAAAAATATGGGAAAATACTCGTATTTATTAAATGTGTGTCACGTAAAAGCCAAAAAGATTAATTTAAAAAAAAATTATTTTACACCAAAAAAAGCAATACTAACACAAATATTTCACCGAAAAATACTTCATATGGATCGATTAATCCATGCCCACCCACCAAATACTGTAAAACAGCACAAGATATTTAACATCCAGATTGCCAAAGATAGCATTTAACTTTACCGACTTATTCGATATTCAGAAAAAGTAGCCCAGCGTGTAAATCCGGAACAGAAACGTGCAAATATTGCTTGAGAAAATTCTACTCCCGAAGGAATAGAAATTTTACTGTGGAGGTAATGAAATGAAGCAGGAATGTAATTATGAAGAAGTCATGCAAGAAGGAGAAGAAGAATGTATATACCTTAGAAACCCAGATGGCTCTGTCTAAATTAGCTCTTTCCGTCTGTCTATTTAACTGTTCGTCTGTCTGTCTGTGCAAATCACGATTGAAGCACGATTAAAAGCATTGCCATGAAATTAGTCGCGAATATTCTCTATCATTCTAGGCTGCTTGGTATTTAATATAAAAGGAAATCAGTGCCAGTGTCACGAGAGCTCCTTAAAGTATGTTTAGCTTAAATTCTCAAAATTGTAAATCGAATATGAAGCTAGAATTTTATTACAAATTCCGATTGAATATCTGACAAAACTACACTCCTAAAACATTTTGAGGTTGGCTTATTTTTTAGAAATGCATATAAAATTTCCTACGCATTCTTCTGCTTATCGAATTCTATCAAAATGAATGAGCTCAAAGTAAATTGATACTGCAGACAACATTTGACATGATTCTGAAAACAGTGAAACAATGATGAAGGAGACCAAGAGGGCAATTGTACCCAGCGAATATCATTTAAGGCGGAAGACTGGAGCAAGTTAACATGCTCACAATTAGTTATAATTATTTAATAGCAATGAAAACGTAGGGTTATAAGAAAGAGGAGAGGGCATACGAACAAGAAAAAAGGAGGGCATTAAACTACCATCCACTATATTCAATCATTCTAGCCTACGTCACTGCCTGGATGACATTTGACTACATCGTTGTCATTTCCTTTCTTTTTATTTTTACTTCAGTCATATTTTTTTCACCCGTCTTGCTCTTGGTGTGTGCATTCACTTGTTTCAAAAGAACTCAATTAGCTCCAACCAATTATAAAAAAAAAATACCAACCCATGTCGTGTTGAGTCGATTCCTGTGTGACTGGGTGCGGAATGTTCATGGAGAGAAGTTTGTATGGTTTTCAAAAAGCCCCTTCCTGAAAGAAAACAATAAGGGAAGCAGAAAAGAGGCGAAGTCTGAGGCGATTTTTTTTCGAACGCAACAGTTTGTGCAGTTTTCTGCTTTTTTAAATAGCAGTCAGTATTATTTTTCATTTCGTTTTTTTATGTTATTAATTATGACTGAAAGAGATACGGACTTCTAAAAATTGTATCGAAGAAGCGTTTCGCTGGAATTCAAGCATTTATTTGAAAGTGTTACAGGATGAAGGAAATAAATTCAATTATTTCTTCACTCGCTTTTACATCTAGATAACACGCATTGTATGTGTATGTGGTGTAAAAGTCATACAGAGTAAATGTAGGTTTATCTTGAAAAAAGACGTTCTGAAAAAAGAAACGCTTTAATAAATTATTACATTCTTCATTTCGACTTTTTTTAAAGGCAAAAAATTTTTCAATTAAGATGCAATTTTCAGATACGCAATAATGACACCACGATACGTTTTTGTGATGGAACTATACATTACTGCATATACATTATGGTATTGATATTATCTGCCTCCTTTTTGATTAAGCAGTTATTTCAAATGGCAATTTCATTAATTTAATAAGAAACAATTTTGTGAAGTAACTATTTCCAACTTCACATAAAAATATACAATAAAGAATGGTCTGATTATTTCTTCCATAAACTAGCATAAAATTAAAAAATATTTAAAACATACGAAAAATTTATCCCATTAATTTATTCTATAGAAAAACCTCATCAACATCAAAACGAAATTTTAGCTAAGTTCATAAATTTATAGTTCTTCATAAATTCACAGGTCTATGGTCAATACGCCCATGTGGCATACGCCAGAAAGAAAATCGGTCTCATATTCGAAAAAAAAATTAATAAATACATAAAAATAAATCCCACTTCGTCTTATACCGTTTTAAAATCTTTTGATTTTTTTTTGAAGACAACATTCACATTTGCCGCTGTTTCCTCCGAAAATTCTATAAAATTTATTTTGAAAATCTTTCAATAAATTATAGGATATATCTCATTTGTGGATGGATTCACAAATCTTATACATTTGACTGCGCCTGTGTAAACATTGAATGCATTGAAATGTATCATATCAAACCAATTCATAATCGGAGTTTATTTTCGATAAATTAAGCACTCAATAACGTCCAGAATACGTTTAATTGAAAAATGTGACTCATCACTGTGACGCATCAAAGTATTTTCTTTACTATTGCAATATATAATACCGTCACATAAATTTATTGTCACTCTGCTGGGTTGGATCATGCATAAAAATCCTCTCTAATTGCATATAAAAGATAATAATTAAACTGTCTGTGTAGTCAGAGTGTACAAAAGTGAAATTATCTTTAGTAAAAAAGATACGTAATTATATTAAGTCTACAAAGTGTGAAAACAAAAAAAAAAGGAAAAAAACAAACAGCAACAAATGGTTGCATTCAAAGTGAATTAAAATAAATAAAACAAGCACACGCACACACGTACACATGTGTAACATCATCAATAATATCAAAAGACCGATATCGTTGCTTCACTTTTTAACGAATCGAGTGAATTAAATTGTTTTCAAAATAAATTTCGAAAGGTGATGGAAATTGGTTTAAAAAGGGAATGATGGAAAAGTCCAAATGAATCATCAACAAAATCAAAATAAATAATATTTATAAATTTAATAAATTTACTACACAATTCTTAATTAATTTTAGTTTAACATGACGTTAGACAATAATTAGACGATGTAATCCTTTAATTCATTCATAATAATCTTTTTTATTATTATTATTTATTTATTTATTTATTATTTGTAAAGTTCTGAACTAAGCACAATGCTTTATAATTCAATTAAGAAGCGATATAGAATAAATTCAATAAAAAGAGAAATAAATACGAAAGCAATAGTAGATATTAGTAACATTCGGGACATATAATAGTGACAGTAATATTCGGGAAATCCAAATAATTTCAGTTTTAAAATAAGGAGCTTGTGGCTTACTACGTCAAATGCTTTGCTGGAGTCCGTGTAAATAACATAAAATATTTAAAGTTGTTTATCGTGTGAGACACAAATTCCAATAGATTTGGAATATTGGTGATAGATTTCTTAACATGAAAATCATGCTGAACGGGTAAAATTTAGAAACTCACAGAATAAGTTATTTAATCCGTAATTATCTTATCAAATAGTTTCGAAAGTGCATGGAGCTAATCAATGCCACGACAGTTATTTATAAGTTGCTTATTTCCAGATTTATGCCAAAGAATACTAAATAATGATTTCTAACAGGGCGGAAAATATCCGGAACGCAATGAATAACCAAATAGCCTTGCAACAGGTGTCACTAATTATCAATGCAGTATTTGAGAATACACAATGGGATTATAAATGCATCTGATATCCTTCAAAGGGTTATAAATAGTAGATTCATCCAAAATTGGCTGGACAATATAACTTAATGTAACATCATAGGGGTAAGTGTCTGAAGCGTATCTGGAGATGAAATAAGTAGATTTAAAATATTCAGCGAAAAGATCACAGATCGCTATAACATCATCCGTCTCAGTATCTCGAAATGTCATAACATTTGAACATATCATTTATGATGTAGTGTAATTAATGATGTATAATTTACAACGAAATAACGTTAATCATATCCGGTGCCCATATGTGACAACTCAACACATGTCACATGACATCAAGATTTTAACATTTTATAATTCATAAAAACATCTTCTTTTAATAACCGAGAGGAAGAGCAGATAAGAAAATATACCACGAAGATAAAGGAATCTTCCAACACGTATATTATTATTACTTAAAATCAAAAAAAGAATTCTTCCAAATTCATTCATAATCTTCAGTTCGCATGCTCTTACCCAATCGTGAAACTATCAACACAAACTCGTCTGTCATCATCACTTTCAATATCATCATCATCAATACCATCACAATTATTATCATCATCCTCATCGTCGTCACCATCATCATCATTGGCACTCTCATTATCATATGGTTTATAATCATCAAATTCATTAACTTCCTTAATTATTTTCTTACAATCACAAACACTGCCAAGTTTTTTGGTTGAACCAAAAAAAGAATTTCTGTATTTTTCTGGGCTTTCACGTTCGACTGCAGTCAAAAAGTGAGAACTAAACTAATGCGATGTAAATGCATATAGCATACACGTGAATGTATACATATCTGCACACACATATTAAACGTGTTAAATAGACCAGACCAGTCGTCCAAGCCAGAAAACTAAAATTAGATTAATTTCCATTTAATAAACGACAGTCCTCCCAATTTCCCCCCCTCTAATGTTTTTCTTTTGAAAAAAGATTCTTTAATGGGTTTTGCCTGCTGTGAATCAGGTGAGTGAGTCAGTCAGTCCGACAATTGAGAATTATATATATTTTATTTGAAAAATATTTTCAAATTCAATTCAAGTAATAATGTCGGTAAACAAGACTTTATTATTACTATATGCAGTGTTGAAATCCTTTTAATAAGAAATATTTAATTGAGAATTAAAATAAAATTAATTTCATTTCATTTTCTTGCTTTCGTAATTCAATTTTTTCTTCATAATTTTTAAAATTAAATAATTATATTTTACAAATAATTTATGATTATGATTATAAATATTTTCCTTTTTTGTAGTAGATTAATTTTTTATTAATCCTAATTTTAGTAAATCGTTTTAAAAAAAACAAGCAAATTTTATCAAAATGGATGCTACGCCGACAAATTGTATTCATTCGGTAATATCTCACGATACGATTTAAAAAAATGTGAAGTAATTTTTATCGTAGAACTTTCAAGTGTTTATCGTACACTTTCAAATTTATGCAGATCGTACTTCATACAAATTCAAGTGTTTAACCGGAAGCTGACCTTCTTTCCATAATTTCAGAATAATTTTGTTCTGAATAAAGAATCGACATAAAAGTTGTATTCATGTTGATCACTCTTACGCTCATTCTATTATTCGTTTTTGCACAATTTTCATTTGCAGAAATTTTGAAATTTCATTACTTGAGTATGACTCAAAAATATTGCACACACATTTATCTAATGTGCAGACGTTATTACGTAAACATATCGCGAATGTATACCGTGTGCTCGCAGATGATATTCCTGAAATCCGCATAACTTTCGATAGCAATTATTTTCATTAATTATTATTGAGTGCTGTTGCTCAGAAAAAAGAAAAAATAAAGAAAGGAGCACTCGTAAATAAATGGCAATTTGCCACACAGATTGAAATAATTTTTATTGCGGTTTTCCTTTGTTTTGATCTCCTTTTATAATTCTAACATGCCGATAATAATTTTGCATACGCTGTGAGTATTTAAAGCAAATGCTTTAAGGGTTTATTGTATTCATCAATCAATTCATTTACAATTGAAATATATTTTTATTTATAGAATTTATAAATAAGAGCAATTTATATTTAAAAACAAGTCTAGATATTTTAATTGAAGTTTTTAACAGGATTTTATAAATATAGTTCAAGATTATTGAGAACATTTTTCAAATTCATTTCAATCGATCTCATTTCGATTCAATCAATCTGTTAAATCAATATAAAAAAATTGTAATTCAGAAATACAAAATTACGTGCTATTTAGTCTAAATGATTGATATTATTAATGAACATCTAATTATGTGAATTTAAATTTAAGAATGTGGTCAATTATGAATGGCAGATAGATAATCAGGCACAAAATTTACATTATGTGAAAAGCCATGAAAACTCAAAAGAGCATTAAATTCAACACGTGAAAAAATGTCCAACAGCAAACGTACGGAGTGTGAAGTCAACCAGCATGTGCCTGTGCAGTCAGTTATGGAAGCAGTTGAGAGTTGTTTGCTGTCGGCAACAAAGTCAGCATTTATTCAAGATGTGATATAATGCACTTGAGCAAGGCGTACCATCTCGTTTGCCATTGCAAATGAATTTGCATTTCGTCACCGTCTTTTGTGTTTGCAACTTAACACCTCTGTCGGGCATGACGTGTGATGCAACAAGCCTTTTTTATTTTTTATTCTAATGAATTGTTTTTTCCTATTCTTGAACAAAAGCTGGAGACCATTAGAGACGAAATACAAAAAAGATGTTAGGAAATGAGTGGTAGGCAAAGTCGGAAAATTTTCTTGGTAGCTGGAATAGTAAAACTTTTTACTGTTAATTTTAAAAATTTAGAATAAATAAATAAGAACACAAATAGCTATAAAAAGAAATAATTATATAAATAAATAAATAAACAAATAGATAGATAATTATGTTCAGTTTTCGAGATCTGAAAATATAGCCTGAAACACACAAACTGCAGTTCAAACTACACAAAACTTAGTTCAGATATAGTAATTTTTATATACATTTCTACCGTTTTACGATCTCAGCTTATAAAATGAAAATTCTTTATAAATTCTTGCTAATTTTATTTGATTTAAGTGATCTTAATTCTATCTTATGATCGTTTTTAGTTGATTTCAGTTAAAGGCTTTGCCGCAACAGTTTAAAATTTTATGCAATTCATATCTCAAGTATTTTTCTTTTCTTTTATTATCTGAAAAATTCTCGTACGCTAGCATGAAGCGAGAATATTCCTATTGTCCCCAATCAAGCCCTACTCCTTAGTAAATCGGTATTCGATCTATTTCATTCGATCTTTTCGAAATTCAAGGATGCTGCTGCGATGTACCCACTAGATACTCGATGCCGTTTTCATGTTTTACGTTTTACGTTTCTGTTCATTATGTTTCCCTTTGTTTGAGATGATACTGTGATAATGCACATATCGGTGAGTGCCTGATAATTCCTTTAAAGGATTGATATTAGGCCGCAGCTATCATTTGTTTATCTGCCTTTAGGCCAATACTAGCCATTCTATGGGTGTAGATAAATGAAGTTTTCATATTTTTTAATTCCCTTTGCCAGAAAATTATGTTCCTTTTTTTATATGACTCACAGAGGCGCGGCAAATAATTTTCATTTCGCCCGTGACTCTACCACAGTCCAACAGAAATTATACTGGGCATAAGCCTTAAACACTTTTATAGTCTAAAATGCAGTGGTGGCGCCCGCAGAAAATACAACAACAACAGCAACAACAGCGAAGAGATTGACTTAGATACGGTCTAAGAGCATTAGATAACTAGAGACACTCACAAAAAAAATAATGACAGAAAAAAATTATTGTGATAAAACGCCCCATTGAACTTAATTAGTAATCTTACTGTTATTTTAAATGTGAAGGAAAAAAACATTCGAAGACAGAAAGAAAAAGAATGAATTCGTTAGAGGTTCAAGGAAAAACAATTTTCGGTGACTTTAAAGTTTCACGAATTGTTTCTCATTCCCAGACTGAAGTAATTATAGATTTTTCATAACGTTAAAAAGTCAATTAAAGAGATTAATAGCAGATTGTTTAATCCGATAAATGCTTTTCTCTTCATATTTATGCTCCAAAAAATGAATGAAATTAATGTTCAACCCAATGAAAGGGAAATTTCAATTATAATGTAGACTAAGGAAAAGTAATGAAAACAAATATCCCAAAAAAAGAAAGAAGAAAGACCCGTTTCGTGGCGACATGATTATTGCTGCCAAGTTTTTATTCTATAATGAGCTTCTTCTTTGTACGAATATTTCCTCTTTCCCTTCTCGATTACAGAAATTTACCAAACCAATAAATTTAATGCATTCGTTCATTCGTCGCTAACGTCATCATTCGGATTGACTCACTCGGATAGATTCTAGAGTATGCAGTATATTTCTCTTTGTACTGACCCATGTCCCAGTTTCGAGCTGTCTGTAAATGGAGTCGTAAGTACATAATTTTATACTGTATGTATTTGTATGCATGAGTAAAAATCAACTCAACGATCATAAAGACATAATAGTTGCTAACATTGTTCTCGTTCTTTTGAAATGTTTTTGGCTGGCATATTTTTAGTTTTCGACTCAAACGTTTCAATGAAAAAACTCTATCTTTATTACGTTAACGTTTCGTTACGGAGCATTAGGATATGAAAGAATATCCATTCCCAATCATAGGCAGTTAGCTGTCACCACCACCACCGATTGTAGTGTTAATTGAATAATTATCATAACTTTATAATAATCGAAGTTCACCAATAGAAGAAATAATAAATCATATGAAAACTGACTGAAACATTATTCAACCGCAGCCTACGCAATCGGATAAGCACTACACGACTGTGGTTAAGCAGCAATATTGATCTTTAGAGTAACTAAAAGCAATAGAAAAAAATAAAATATTATTACTTTCACCCATTACAAAAACAAACGAACTCTTCCAGTGTTCGGTTAGTGATTTTGCGGACTGAAATGAAACAGAAGAAACGAAGGGGAAAAACATTATTCAGATATTTTCCCCTGTCATTGAGACGAGCTAAAGAAAAGGAGATTGACATAAATAATTATGATAAAAATTAAGTATTTCAAAAAGCTGGTTTCTTGCGCAACATGATTATTACGTTTTTAGGGTCAATTTTATTAAGACTTTATTAACACTGGATTGGAAGGAAAAGAAGTGGATCAATAATAAGAAAGGAATATGTAGAAAACTGAGAACAGGAAGAGGACCCATTGTTACAACTAATGAGAAGACAAATTTGACAAATCATTTTGAGGGCGTGTGTAAATTGATTGCAACTTTTTCATAATATTTCTTGCCGTTATCAGATTGGTGACCGTCCGCCATATCTTACCGTGCTATACTATTTATACTGCCTATCTCCCTATCTTTCTACCTTTCTCATAGCCTGCTTATTTCGATATTCTACGAGATGGTTCTAAAAACAGGCTGATTGCCATTTCATTTGATTCTTTTCTTCTTCTTTATTGTTGTTTGCATTAGAGAGGATTCTCAAAATAACCTTCAGAACCAGTTTTCAAGGCTTCTTTTCATACAAACGACATCTTTCGTTTAAGTTTAAGAAATAAAATAATTGTAAGTTTAACATAAAAAACTATTGCCGGACAAAAATTTTAATCTTTTAGACAGAAATCAGAATTAAAGTGTAGACTAATATACTAAAATACTTATAAAACATTGTATTACAAATATGAATTACGAATTGCATTAAATATTCTAAAATGGTAAAAAATCGTAAGTAGCTTTTTCACAGATAACTGCTTGACTGTCTCGACGACCATAAAAAAATGAAAGATGCTACGCAACGAATAGTTTCGTGATCTTATATCAAAGCATCCCTCTCTATCGTTCCAGCATCGAATTGTTTTCGGAACGAATACCCAGTTGGTTGAAGGGAAGAAATACTAATGGCTTTTCATTTTAAGGAAACGCACAGGCAAAGGCCGTGTAAACAGTCACGAATCCTATGAAAACCACAGACCATCAGTGCAATGTGTTACATAAATCAACCAATGTTCACTTGATGTATAAGAGATTCTAGAGCAAAGAAATACGAGACTCTCTGTGTAGATCTAGGCTAAATGCCTTTTTCTAAATCAGCCAGATTACGAGAGATGTAAATATAATGATCCTGATTGAATGTTGATTTCAAATTGTGTTTTATGGTAGATATTTTCAAAATTTTTTAATCTTATTTTATAACATTATCTTCTCATAGCCTAAATAGTACCGGCTTCACAGCTTTCACATTCATGTTCATCCTAACCAAATTATATATTATTTTATCAAAATGTTAGACCTATTTGCAACACTTCAATAATGTCACATCTGAAAATAAGATAAATCATAATATGGCAACGCTGAATTTCGTGATCGCTTATATGAAAAAATTCATAGATTAATCCTATGAATAACTACAGGATTACTTTGTTTCAAAGAGCCAAATCATCTTAGTAAGCCAAACTTACCTTCTTTCGAAGAAACCCCGTAAAAGATGAGTTTTGCACCACCACGACGGCAAGGACTCATGTAGTGTGCAAGTCAATTTCCTCGTTCAATACTAATCTATCACTTTTGCTATATTTTACGGAATTATTTTTGGGTAAAAGTATTCCAAGACCAGATCAAGTATTTTTAGTATATGAAACACTTTCAAAGGCAATTATTTACAAAGTTTATTAAAACAACCCGTCTTAGTATAATTCGTAGCTTATTAAATATTCAGAACAACACTTTTTTTTAAAAATTCCATTATAAAGTTTTTATTTTTCAATTTTATTGAATATACAACATTCACATCTGTATTCAATTTATAAAAACCCAAAACCAAAACATAGATACACCCAACCGCGGCAAACGAGAATTCACAACTGTTTGGCTTCCTGGAATTGACAGCATCCTCCAAAACATCAAATAACCAGTGTTGTATACGCCGAAATTTTTTGGGTATGCAAGAAAATTTATTACAGGGTTCAATTAATCTATGCAAAATAAATTTTCATTACTTGTAATTTTATTCAGTTGTCACCGTAGCCGCAAGTACATGTTATTCCGTTATTATGATTCTCAAAATGAAATGGATACCGTATTCATTATTGAAAACAATTTTGGTTTCATTATTGGAAGTATTCACAAAAGTTTACTTATTTAGGTATTATATCTCTAAATTCAGCAGCCGAATTTTGACAGTGAAATTTTGTAAGGGTAATTAACAATACAGTTATCGTTTACTGCGCCATCTTATATTTGATGGTAATTTATTTGAAATCAAATTAAAAACCTACCGTCTGAGAAACGAAAGTTACTCAAAATCTTAACTGTAAATTCATTGCGTTCTAAATTGTAACTTGACACCTCACTGACAAAAATAAATACGAAAAAATCGTGTAATGGTCAAACCGTAGACAGCCTTCTATAAGATTCGAACCTCCATGCGGAGCTATTCGCCAAAATAATATTTTCAACAAATTTTTGAGATCAGCAGATGAACTTCTTTCGTTCCATTTAGGACAGTTTGTGAAAACCGACAAAACTAAAGCAAACGTTTGACAACTTTCTTACGGAGGTATACGACTACTTATGGTTAGCCTTAACCCTGGTTTAAAAAAAAACAAAACCAGAATTGCTTGTTAAGAAGTTTCCTATATCATTATCATTAAATAAATAAAGAAAAATTTAAATATATATATTCGTAACAATTGTAAAAACCTTGAACGTGCAATTTAAACATCAAAGTTTTTAATTTCATATATTAGCTTTGCAAAAGAAACCACTTTGATTCCATACACACATGGCGCATAATTTATCGGCGAAGTACGAGATTTATAGCTAAGGTACAAGGTACAAATGTTCGTCGAAACACAATAGGTATGATATTGGATTAGTAAATTGCATATGAATGCGTATAGCGTATCCTATCCCTTTGTACTGGTTTGATCTCGTTACCAACGTTTTGAAGGCACGTGTAGAGAGATTCATGCAGTTTTGGTGCATTAAGGATGGGTGATAGAATAAGATTTGATGATTACGACGGAAATTATGAACCAAGTGATTCGGAAGATGACTACAGTGAAGGAGAAAAAGAATTGCTACAGAAAGTGAGGGAACGAAATAGACGCGATGAGGATGAAAAGCAGGAAATTTTGGCTTTTGATGACAGTGATGACGAAGAGGATTACGATAGTCCGGTCGTTGAAGAAGATGGAGCGAAGGAGGAGGAAGAAGAAGACAATGACAGCGATGACGATATTGGGCAGATAATGAGTGATAGCGACATTGAAGGCGCTAGCAGTGATGATGAGAACATCCCGGATCGTAAAGCCTGGGGAAGAAAAGCACGTAATTTCTATGGCACAGATTTTGTGGATCCGGATTACAGTTCATATACTGATAAAGAAAGGGAGCTGGCCCTTGCGGAGGAAGAAGAAGCCTTAGCAATACAAAAACGATTGGCAGCGGAAATGAAGGAAGAGAATTTTATGCTGAAGGTGCCAAGTATGGGCAAAGTTGATTTGGATGAATATGATATGTTAAAGCCTGGAAAGGAAAGTGATAAAGAAGTTGGAGTAATTGAATTTACAACAAGTCTAAAAGGTTTATCCAAAATGGAGAAGCTTCAGTACCTTCAGAAGGATTCACCTGAATTCCTTGGTTTAGTTGAAGATTTATTATTAAGTCTTAAAGAATGCCGCTCTACCCTGAAGCCTGTTCTGAAGTACGCGAAAGCAAATGAATTGTTCCATATTCCTGCTCTAAAGTTCGCTCAAATAATGGAAAACCTTATGACAGCTTATTGTGTCAACATCAATTTTTACCTCATGCTTAAAGCAAAACGAACTCCTATAAAAAATCATCCCATTCTTAATCGACTGTTAAATTTTAAAGATATGCTCGAAATGTTATACGGTAAATATGAAAATGTGATCAAGCCACAATTAGAGGAACTTTTGGCTCGAATTAAAGAGGGCAAGAGAACAGAAATTGTTATGGATGAACAAGAAAAACCAAAAGAGAAGACACGGAAACAAGTCAGATTCACTGAAAAAATACCCAAAGATGAAAACGTTTCAAAACAGAATATATGCGGCGATCTCATCAATGACGAGGATGAGGAAAATCTAGAAACTGAAGTTTCTGGCGGCGAGGACGACGAGCGGCGGAATATAACATATCAAATCGCTAAGAACAAAGGCCTTACGCCGCATCGCAGGAAGGAATTACGCAATCCTCGTGTTAAACATCGCAATAAATTCAGGAAAGCACTCATTCGTCGCAAGGGAGCTGTGCGTACTGTACGCAAGGAACTAAAACGTTATGGGGGCGAAATATCTGGAATTAAAGCAACAGTTAGCAAGAGCGTTAAATTCAAATAGAAATCAAATAGGCCTGTTAATAATAAACGATCATGTCGTATATATACAGAGTATTTAGTAAAAACATTTTTTCCATTTTAGAGGAAATGGAATTAGCAAATGAAATTCTAGGTTAATGAACTAATTAGCAAATGAAGTTCTAGGTAATGAAAGAAATTGTTTCTATCTAAAATTTTCCAACTCTATAATTTCACTTAATAAACTTTTTGTTCGTGTTTTCAAATTTAACACATTTACCATGTGTAGATTAACATTTGCCATAAATATATAATTTTAAATTTGCTTTTTTCTTTAATTCCTGAAAGATGGCATTTATCTGCATCGAAAACTCTAATCTCATTCGATGTAGAATAATCTTAAAATTTCTGTAATAGTTTTCGGAAATCTTCATTTGTCTTTGCTGGCGTAGCTCCATGTGCTTCTTCATTTGGTGGGGCTGATATTCCGAGAGCCTGAGGAGGTCGCGTTGCTTGAATATCTAACTTCTTGCGCACTGCAGTCGGTATGAGAAACATTCGAGGTTTTTGATTTAACACTTTTGGACGTTTTGTATTAATGCCAAGCAATTTAGATGGATTAATAACTGGATCTAACGGTTTTGGTGGTGGAGCTGATATCGCCACAGTAATCTGAATAAACAGTATTAATATGTTCTGACTAAAGCCATCTTTCAAATATAATTCAATTGCTTACAACATGACCATGTAATTCCATTTGATCTGTAGCCATTACAGCCTTGGTTGCAGCGTGTTCGTCTTCGTATTCGACATAGGCAATACTTTTAAATTTTCCACTTCTGAAATAAAATAAAAGCTTAATAAATGGGCGAGTTTATGAGTTCATCCAGAAATATTATTCCTTACTTGTGGTATACAAGACGAACATCTTTTAATTTTCCGTAAACAGTAAAGATTTCTTCCAGTTCTTCTTTGTTAATGTTATGAGGAAGGCCTTTTAGAAATAATTTCGTCGGTTCCAATCCATCTATCAACAAGTACGTGTATTTATTTTTATGGAAATATATAAGAGAACAAACCCGAATATTTAAATTTTTGCCGCTTTTCTTTATCGCGCAATACGCTAGATATATAAATAGGTCGCCCATTCAGCGGTCGTCGGTCTAAGGATAGTGCCTTCTCGACATCCGCCTCAAAAGATAAAAATCAGTAAAAAGAGGAATAAGAACATTTTTTATATTTAAATATGAAATATGAATAATCCCAATAGCTGCCATCTCATTTATATCGAACCCTGAGGAAAAACTCGTCTTCGGACATTCAGCCTTGAAGACCGTGTTTCTTCGTCGGTTCATTCCTTTACTGAAATATGAAAGCGCAATTTAACAATTTATTAAGCTTGACTTACTGTGGTCTCTAGTTCAAGATAGCCGAAGCCACGACTTTTTCCGTTAGCAGAACGTATAAGATTGATATTAATAATATTTAATTCAGGCAAACCCGAACGTAGGTCAGCTTCCGTCAAACTAAACAGTTAGAAAAATCGTTATCTTTGTTCTGTGTAATCAGAGGCCTCAATTACTTGTAATCAAGATTGCTCAAAAATATTCGAAGATGATCTTTTGCTAAGTCAATCTCCTGATTTTCATGTTCCTTAAACACAGTCTCTTTCTGTTGTGGCGTTATAGATGACGATGCTGCTACTGCCGTTGCTGGTAGTGATGTCGCTGCCGCTGTTGCTTCTGCATTTGCTGAATGAGTAACGGTTGAGAGTTTCTCTATTTGATCCACAGATTTACGTTTTTTCTCTGCTATAACTTCCGACCTTGTGTTCGACTTTCGTTTACTACCTTTTGAAGAAGTTATTGTGGCGGTTATTTGTTTCAAAATTTTTTCACATTCCTGTAGGCTTGTTTTCAGTGATTTAATTGTTCCATTGCATCGTTCAAATCGCTGCCATGCCGACGCGATTACAAAGGGATTATCCAAGCCCGGTGTATTTAAGGCTTTTCGGTATAGTCTACAATTTATACACAAACAAACTATTAAATCACAGCCAGATGGAATTTGAAAATACCTTCTTGCTGATTCCAAGTCACAACGCATTTCCATTTGTATAAATTCAATCCACAGGCCGGATTTCGTTGCATTATCTGAGCTTTCTACAAAAATGTATTTATTAAATTATAGATGCTTCTTTTTCAGCAATTAGTCTAGTAGTCTAGAATATCTTCAGAGAAATTTATTTCATATTATAATTTTGGAATGCTCGGCAAAAAACTTCGTTTTTAGTGAAAAGTCATAAAGGCAATTCAATAAAAAAGAACATCATTAAATCTAATCTCCTAACTGTCCTAGGTGTTAGTTGGCCATTTGTATTTACTTACACCTTAATTGACTTAACCTAATTTGGAAACGAAATAAAATAACTTCCCGAACAATCCAAAACAAAGAATTACCCATAACAGTTGTCCACAATTCTTTTCCTCGTTTTGAATCCTGCAACGGTCCATATTCAAGCCTCCCCCAAAACTGTAAAATCTCACAGTTATAATCTGCCAATACACCCCATTGCTGACCCAAAATCGTCCAGCATAAATTGAAGTTCTTTCGTAAAATATCACACTAAAAGTTTTTAATTGAAATTTGTAATATTTTCCTTTATTTTATTATTTTATACAATTTTTTCTTACCTCATCTTCATTTTCCCAATTTGTATGACGGCGTAAATAAGTTAAATATTCTAACCAAATAGCGACAACAGGTTCTGGTGTTTGAAACCCAGCAGAAACGGAACTCTCTAAAACTTCTTGTATTTCTTCTCTAGATTTATTTAGTTTTTCCAAAAGTTCAATGCGTTTTATATAAAGCTTCTCTGACCATGTGCAATTTCTTAAAGCCCGATTACTGATATCCAAAGAAGTTTGTTGGAAAACGGGTAGATCTTGTAGATCTTCTGGACGACCAAATTCATCTCGATAATCGATAAAATCAATATAAGTTAGCCAACAGTCAGCATTCAAACAACAATCAGCCACCATTCTTTCATAGACAATTTGCAAAACATTCTCATCAAGAAATTTATCCGATTCCTTTATATAATCCAAGTAAATCAGGCTACGTTCTGGGTATTGATTTTTCTCTAAATCTTTAAGTTTTTCTTCGAAAAGAAGAATTTTTCCTAAATGATCTTTGGCCTTAAAGTAGTTCTTATCAAGTAGTTCCCAATCAATTTCTTGAGGTATTTCAGTTTTATTCTTTTCGTAGAATACTTTGAATTCGATATAACTCTCCTCCATATTAAAATGTGGATACTTTAGCTCTTGTAGAAAACTTTGTATATAAGAAAACTGTTTTTCCTGCGAACTATTAAAAATATCCAAATTAATATCAATATTACGGTAGCCCAATTATTATAATTACTTCATTGTAGGATGAGTAGTTATATACTGACGATATTGTTGAAACAGTTGTTGACCTTTCATGCAATCAAGGCCATATGTCCCCAGAACTTCTCTCCAAATAATTTCCGCATTAGAAGTTCGTTTTGATACTACCGCAAATTGTGAAGCTATTTCAAAAGCTTCAATAAAATTAAGAAACAATTTTAAATAAGTGAGAATTATTTCAAATGCATAATAATAACTTACAGTAATAATCACGTAAAGCCCGCCTAAATAGATCTTCCAAATTTGCTATTTCTTTCGGAGATAAAGCAACACTTACTTCGATTTCTAATAATTTTAACCACAATTCTGGTGCAAGTGGATAAACAGCCGAGAACAAATTGTAGGAGTTTCGAATATAATCGAGATCTCCAATAGCACTGCGTAAATAAAATTGATTTCTGTATCTTTCATTTAGATCAAAAGTATAAAGGCTTACTGGGAAAGTTCACACAGACGCACATATTTATCATACGCATATTGCTGTTTTCCTAGCTGTTCGACAAGTTCTTTATATTCTTTTATCATCTCAATCTCACCCACATCATCCTCATCATCGGAATCACTTTGATCATGATCATCGCTATTATCATTAACCGAATCCTCCTTTATCGCTTCCTCAAATTTTGTGGATTCTTGCATTAATGAATCCTCATAATCCGTTTCCTCAGATCTTTTGATCTTCACCTTTACATCCGAGCAGATTTCATCATCGGATTTAAGAAGGGCTTCTTCCTGGTTTATGAATAAAACAATTGAGATGAAACAAATTCATAACCACTGGGCGACAATCTCTACCTCCGCTTCGTCAATTTCTTCAATATTATCAGATTTATTTTTAGCCATAATAAACTGCGATATCTATTCAAAAGCGCACTACCAGATTTCTTATGCGTTCAAGTAAACAAAAACAATTTTTACGTATTATCTACAAACGTAATAATGTCAGCCGCCTAGAAGTACCATGGCGATGCCATACTATTATAATTTAGGCGATAGTTTCCAAAATCTAAACCCTAGATCCTTAAATTATATTCAGATGTGGGTTCGATAGCTAAACGCTTCGATAGCTAAACCTTTGTAAAAATATATACTTTTTTTAAAAAGTAAATTTTTAACCTCCTAAAGGATATATCGTATCATATACTTATTATTTCAGTTTATATAGATTTATCTAATTAAATTATATTTAAAATTTTGTAAAAGTTTTTTATACGCAATTTTTATTAAAAATTCTTCGCCTGCGGCGCCACTCTAAAATATTTTGACTGGTACCTTTATAATACGTTTCTCCTTACAGTTAGTGCGATTTTGCGTCGAGTATTTCAAAGTTTAATAGGGTGAAACTTCTGAACGATATGTGAGCGGAGTAAAATACTGATGTTGTAATCTGCAACAACAACAACAAGAATTACGTCCTGAATTCTCACCTGGTTACAGTGATATGGCGTTGCGTTTATTTAATGTTTAAGTTAATCTAAATCCACGATGACGGATTTCCGCCATACAATTTTAATTTATTACGGTTCTACGCTTATAACAACTTTTGAATAATATTTCATTGAAAATGAAAAGCCAGAATATTCGTTAGTTATTCGCCCGTCGTGTGAGTATAATGAGGACAACCGGCATGTAACAGCTTTTTATTGTGAACCGCCAGTAGTTAGTGATAATTATAAGCTAAAGCTTATCGATAATTTTTATCGATAAATAAGTAGTCATACTCGTCATTTCCATAATGAAAACGCCATATTGATTTTTTGGAAAAATTAGTGTAAGTCGCACCGAGTGGAAGTATATTTGAGAGTTTACCTGCATTAAGAAATAGGTATTTAATTTTGAAAAATATATTGTGAAATGTAGATATTTTAGCTAATAGATAAACCTGAACCAAGAGAAATGGAATCGATTTAGAGCAATGACCATAACTAAATCAAATTGCGGAATTTCCTCACCCACTGTTAAATTACATAACTGGTGTTCAATATTAAAATGCAAATGTTCTTTCAGATTTCATAAAATATCAATAAAGTATTCATAATATATACCAAAAAATGGGAGACATGAAATATTCATGCGTTCAAGTTCATTTTTTATGCAGGAAATTATACGTCACTCCGTACAGCATTCAAGTACGAAAAGCTGGAGAAAAGAGTTCAGAAAAGCCAAAGGAGTAACTGGAATTCAAGCCCGGAAGCACCGGCTCGTCATAAGGTTCAAGTAATTCCAATTTATTCAAAAACTAAAGGCGTATTTTCTTGTCGTACATGTTGGAAATAGAATAAATATGTACATCAAGGAAATATGATAAAACAGATAAAAATAAATGAAGTTATGAAAAATAAGTATAAATAGAAACTGATAAATGCAAAACACGTAAGCTAACCGAAGCACAGTCTGATTTGCAGATACATTGATTCCTCCGGTTTTGATCACAATGTCTGATGCTCGCCAAAGACGAGAAGAATACAGCGACGGGAGGACTCGTTATAGAGAGAAGAAAAATAATAGGACTGCTGAGCGTTACCAGAAAAAACGTCGCTCAAATTCGCGCAGTTGCAGTCGTGGCCGTTCTTCCAGTCGCTTATATTATTCGTCCAATCGAAACAATCGTAGTTCACGTTACAAATCACGGCGCCATTCTCGATCAGTATCACGATCACGATCGAGATCGCGTACACGGCGTGAGTCGCGATCTAAATCAAGATCCTATTCTAGATCTCGCCGGCGTAGCCGCACTCCAATTAGTTCTAAACACTCTCGTCGATCTCGTAGCAAGGGATGTAAATCGGAGACATATTCATCGAATAGGCAGGATGAAGTTAGAAACAGAGAGAGCTACAGATCGACATTGTCTGGAACAGAAGTACCACAAAAGCCAAAAGAAGGATTAAGTTCAGTTGAACATTTACCCCTTCCACCGAAAAAAGAAACAGATGGCGCTTATTATAATCTTAATACTGAAGAGCCCATAGATAAAGAAAAAATACATCGAGAGATTGAAGAAAAATTACGTGCTGCACTAGCTAAAGAAGGAAAGGTTTATCCACCTCCCAAAGCAGAAGCGTCTCATCCTGTTTTTGCTAATGATGGTTCGTTCATTGAAATATTTAAAAAGATGCAGCAAGCACAACAACAATCCCAGCAACAGATTCAGGCTCCCATTACCACACCGAAAGCTCTCTGCACGCCAATAGAACCAAAGTCAACAATAGCTGCTGTTTATGTTGCCGCAACTTCAGCTGGAAAACCAGCTCCTCCGCCACCAATTGTTGGGCGTAGACGAGGTGGAAAAATTTTAAAGACCGGAGTTGTGGCAAAACCAAAAGCTCAAGGGGAAGATAGTGCCGATCCTAAAGATTTTTGGTCGATTTATTTACGCGAAGTGAATAAGTACAAGAACAATGCTTGTGATAGCGATGGTGGCACGCGACCTCTTGTGAAGTAAAGTTTAGAAATCTGAAATGTATTTGAACATGTCTCCGAAGGAAATTATGTGTGTGAAGTTATGCAATCAAAAATCGTTTCCATTTCTTTTGAGTTTTCGGCCATTTTTTCTGTCAGGATTTGTGAATAAATTATTTTAAGACTAGATTTAAGCAATTACATAGATTGCAAAGGTTTTGAGTGCATTTAAAATTGTTGAAAGCTTTTAATGAACGTATCCTTAATAATATTGCGTTATTATTATTCGAAGACCATTGCTTTATTTAAAATATTTAATTAATTTTGGATCAACTAATTAATTGAAATAATTGCTTTTAGTTTATCCTCATTGTAATAATTAACTACTAAACATATTTCTATCTGCAGTTTGAAAATTAATTAAAGAAAATATTTTTATGTCAAATAAAAAGAAAGAGGAAATGTCGCTGAAATTGGAAACGGTACCGTTCGACCCGCGCTTTCCCAACCAGAATCAGACACGTAATTGTTATCAAAACTATCTTGATTATCACCGATGTCAGAAGCTGCACGGAAAGGATTTCGATGCATGTAACTATTTCAAGAAAGTGTACCGTACGATGTGTCCAAACGCATGGATCGAGAAATGGGATGATCAAATTGAAGCTGGCACTTTTCCTGGTAGAATTTAATCAGAAATGATTTTAAATTTCTTTATCAATGCCGAAATCTATTTAAATAAATTATAAAAAACGGAATATTTTTCCCAATTAACAAAATAAAAATGTTTGTGTGGGAGAGTTGATTATTTAATTAAAAGCATTGTAGTCTCATTGAAAGCTTAATCATCGATAGTCATTGTAAGGTTTGCTATGTAACCTGAACGACCTTCAAGGAAAATGTTAGATATCAAATATGAAGTTGTGGTGATAACATCGAGAAAGGAAGAGCAAAATCAATTACGAAAATTAGCAAAAAAGGAACCATCTCTGGAAAAGGATCATTCACTTTTCAATTGTTTTTAACAATTGAAATCGTTTGTTTATTATTCGATATAACTAAAAACATCAAGACACGAAAGAATCAAATCCTGGAATCATGAAACTGAATCACAGAAAGTATGAAATTTATCGCTAGGGAGTTTTTTAAAAATCTTATCTAATTCTGGGACAGATTTCGTAAATTCTGCTCCATTAATATTTACTCAATAAACATGCGGTTTTCTAATATATCACGGAGTTGTATTACTGTTCAATGGTAATTATAGAATACAACCTCTACCTGACGGCATATTGATTTATAAGACCTCTTGCCCTGTAGTTTGACATAAAGAAGTAATGGCATTCAATTATTCCGTGAACGACTTTTTGCGAAATATATTAGAAAAATTATGTCATAGGATTTGGTATAACACAGTTAAGCTGTTAAGTAACCGTAAATTGTGTTCTTCAGAGAATAAGAAAAGAAATTCTTCAAGAACTAAAAGAGGAATTTTGTTATTAATTGCTACAATAATTAAAATCAAACATTTATGCTTCGAAACACTGCGTAGAAACACCCAAGCGACCGACTATTGAACTTTACTCCAAGGAATAGTTACTTCTAGTCACAGGAACCGTCCAGCCAGCCATCTCGCCATCGCTGATTGACTTTTGTGCAATCGAAGTTGGGTTTACCAAGTTTTTTGTTTACACGATTGTGAAAATTACAAAGCCATTGCGAGAACTCTGCCTGCGAATTGGCTTTTACTGGATTATCTCTAAGGCTAAAATAAAAAGATTGAAAAATCCGCCTTATTCTATACACTCCATTGACTTACTCTTTCCGGAAGTCTTTGGCACAATGTTCGCAAGGGTAAACGCGCGATAATGCTTCAATGAAGTGTTTCACATCTGCCTTTTGTCTATCCGTAGGATTATCTTCGTAGAATGCAGCTATTGTATGCAATAGTCCCCAAGTGGCTTTACCCAATGCCACTCTATCCATTGGACAATCTGTGCGTGGTCTACGTCCATTGTTAGATGAGTCTGAGTCACCGCCCTTCTACAATATGATCTATTTTATAACTTATCCTGCATGTTAAAGTACCATTCAGGCTTACCGATATCGCCTTGTGAAAAATTTGTCTTTGCTGTTTTGACCAGAAGTTGAAGTCTGTGCAGGTGCGACAATTGTTATTTTGCTTACTGGGTGTACCATAGGCATCGTAATTGGACATGACTCAGGGAGGAATAAGGAAGTAAAAATATGAAATTTGTGTTTCAAATTTCCGAAAATTTCCAATACAAAAATATCAAATTTTCCATTAAAATGTCATCACATTTGACGGTTTATTGTCTTGACAGCTGATTGACGTGGTGTGTTCGATAATTGATGTTAAAGGTATTATATGAATTTGTTTGAAAACGATTTAAATTATCTTCAGAATTACTTGTAAATATAAATTTATGTTCATATAAAGTCTTTATTTGAACATAATATTATGTTTAGTTTTTGTGAATATATATGAATATATCCCCATGTACTGTTAGCAGTTGGCGCTTATCACCAGATGTAATAAGGTCTAATTTACTATAATGAACAGGACTGTAACTTCCATACGTTTCTAGACTATAACATTTTTCTATGGCTAACTTCTCCGTTTACCATTAACTTTAACCACAATTATGTGCAGTGGTTTTAGTGAGTAACCATGTATTTTCAATGGTTTTTCTGGTAATTGTTTTAGGGGAGGGTGTCAAGAAAATTAAGATTGAATACAAAGAGTTTGAATGGGGTTAAAAAGAGCGAACAAAACATTTGATTCGCCATTAGCCATTCAGAATGGAAGTACAATGCTATCTCGGGTCATAACTTGCATCGAATTTTTCAGCCGCCTGCTAAATCATCACCTACTCCACCAACAACTCGGCCACCTACTATCACCTGTAACGCCTGAAAATAAAAACAAAGCATGCTTTATATCAGAATACTACAATTGTTTCCTCGATGATGTGATGGACTAAATTCTGGGATGACTCACCCACCCACCATATTAAACAAGCTTTTGAAATACTCGCCAAAAAGCTCTACAGTTTGAGTTTCAAAATAATTTTATGTGAATCTTCAGTCTTCGTGAGGGTCTATTCGTGTAAGCAACTCCTTAAGGATATGCACGTTCGTGTATTATGTTCAAATTTGAAAAAAAAAAATAAAAAAACATGCTTTTAAAATGAGGCAGAACATAATAAAAAATGTGTTAAAGTTCAAGCAAAACTGGTAAATTGAACAAATTCAAGAATTTTTGAAGTTGAATTAGCGCTGTTCTCAGACGCAAGAAATTGGCTTATATAACAGTCCTTTGGTCTGGCAAAGTGTTAGAAGGAAAAAATAATATAAAAAACCCTCATAAACCTAATAATCACTAAATAAGCAATAAAATCAGTGCTATAAAAATATATTTAAATTTAGATATACGCAATACATTAATTAGAGAAATTATTTATGAGAAAAAAATGAAAAACTGAAAAAACTATTATGTGAAAATATTCGTATGAAATATTAATGCTATTAAGAAATTATCATACATATAAATTTTCTTAGTTTAAAACAATATCAAGTGATCGAAAATTTGAGAAAAAATCTTGAAAAAAATTAAAAAAAAATTTAAGTTTAAGTGTAGACATAAAGAGTAATTAATATTGTGAACAAAAAATCAAAATATTGTAGTTGTAAACGAATAAAACTAAAAGCAAGCCTAACAGTTTTAAGCAATTCTAAATTTATTCGCAACACCGATTTTCTCTAGTTTAATCGACTAGTAAAAGCTGTAATATCATCGTAACGCACCACAAAACAGATATTTTAACGAAATTTCAATATTTGGAGAATTAAATAAGCCGTTAAAACAATTTAAATATAATTAGTAATTCAGTTATGAAACGAATACTACATTTTAGATAAATACAATCGATTACTATGATATCTTACAATACTTTTTCAAATGTTTACAAGTAGGAGGAGGAGAATGACATATTGAAGGTATGATAATATCAAATTAATACATATTTGGGTTATACTGACTGCGTTAACAGTAAATTAAAAATCAAATTCAGTTAATCGATTTTCATTGAAAGGTTTGCCTTCAAGTGAGAATTGCGTCGACTTCTGAGGTTTAGTCTGATCAGCTGATTTCACATAACAAACAGATTGAAACAACGGAAAGTAACCGAAGTGTCGAAATCTAGAGATAATATTTCATAAATCGATATTATCTGAAAAAACCTAACACTTCGCAAGACAATTTTCAAAGTAGGATGTAATTAAAATTGCTGGGGTTTTGGATTTTTTTATAAAGATGACGTTAGAAACAGGAAAAACTCCCGTTTTGTGCCGGTTCGGCCTTGCATCAGGCTATCCTTCAAACCGATTTAAAAGTAAATTTCTGATGGTTTTGATCACTATCTTAGCAAAATTACGAATCATGACAATTATTTCAACGAATCTTTATTAGCACCTCATAATCGATAACACTAATCGATGCGAGCATGCTGCATAATTGTAGAATAGGGGAAAATAGTCCGTTGAATATGTTTTAAATTATAACATAAATAAAATGAAAAGACGTCTTTAATTTTTATTACTCTGTACCCTGTATTTAGCTGACCTTTCCAAACGTTTCGTAATTTATGTTATGGCTTTTACGAATTTTAATTAATGGTTGTTTTTCACGTAAAGAATTAGAATTAGAAAAGAGAAAATAAGGTAAAAAAGGAGAAAAGGAGAAAGAACTAAAAGGAAGAAAGAGAGAACGACGTAATTTTTTAATTAATGAGTAGTATTAAACTTCGAAATTTTCAAGAATAAAAAGAAAATATTTACTTTAAACCGAGCTAGTTACGAAACGTATTTCTGTTTATTTTACCCCTGTTTTTTTCTCTCAGTTCACTTGAAAGAAGTGAGTGTATAAAATGAAGGCACTGAAAAGGAATTTCATAAAAATATGAAATATATTATTGCGGTTTTGCAGAGTTCTTCAGCGTAATAGTTTTGCAAAACATTAATAAGAGTCTTTTACATTTTAAAAAGAAATTGAATTAATTGGAACAAATTTTAAATGACTGTTTTTAATTAGAATTTGAACGCAAATAAATATTGTTCTGCTTTTGAAATTTCCATTTTTGATTATAAAATGTAAATGTTAAATATTTCTTTGATTATACCTTTCTTCTCTCTACACCCCCGCCCCACCCCCCTATCGCTTTTGCTCTTTTAAAATGCCTTAAGAAATGTCTTCAAAATCTCATCCACAACTTTTCCTTGGTGTTACAGCGGTTTATACTTTTTATGTTGGACGAATAAAACGGCAAGTAAGGGTGGGGAGGTAAATCACCCTCACGGTTTAGGACCGACCGACCTGTAAAGCTATTAGCGTGTTGATCTCCATGAGCGGCGAGGTTAAATAAAGAATTCCTTTTGACCAACTTCAGAAAACTTTTAAAGCTTTTTTTAAATGTTACCCTACAAACCACAATCTTGTATATACATGGGTATGGCTGTGCATGTGTCTGCCCGTCTATACGCGTTTGTGTGCATGTAGTTTGTGGGGAATTTTTCTTATATCAAAGGGCGTAATAAATTACTTAAGAGATACTTAAAGTTGAATTTTTTTTATTGACGGTACGGCTGGCTGGACTGACGGTAAGTCATCCTACGAAATCAACCCATTATTGATCAACTGCATTATAACGCTCGTCAAGTTGTTCCTGTGTTCAAAGTTGTGTTCAGTTGTAGTTCAAAGTTCATTAAAGGATTGGAATTTATTTCCTGAACTCTTAATCCTTTCTTTATCCTTTCTGCCAGCTTTTCTTTATCAGAATTTTGCATTTTATATGAAACCGTTCAGACTGTTCGTTGTTTTAATTCTTTTCCGTGATTCTTTCTTTTAATTTCGTTTTTATTTTCGCAACATTTCTAAGAAATACCTTTAATGCACGCGATCTTTTGAGTTGGTTTATTACGAATTGTGTTACAAACAAGTCCTTGGCTGCGAGTTGCAAAGAAGTTTACGTGTATTAAGATGTCGCGTGTCCATAAATCAATTGCATTGTCTGGGAGATATAGATTATTTTTGCATATGTACTTTTACGTATGACTCAGTAAATGTCACGTGGTTGTGGGTCAATTCGAGGCTGCGTCTTCGAACATTTAATACATTCACACATTACCAGCCATGCAATTGTGGCTGACACTTTAACGGTCGATGTGGCCGATTATCATTCAATGGGAAAACCTCGCAAATACAATGTAAGTGTTTGCTGTTGGTAATTCTTAAAAAAACAGTTTAATATGATTCAAGTTGTCTCTCATTTCAAGCCTCCTAAATTAAATGAACTACGCACTCTTCTGTAACATTTCTTGACACATTTTTATGTAAAATATTATTAATTTTTTGAAAATATTCCCTGAAATCATATGTATATAATTCTCTTGTATTTTTTATCTTAACCGGAAGTGGATATTATTATTGCACTACCATACAGGTCTGAGTTTAGTTAAATTCCGAACCTCTAGTATCAGGAAGTAATTTTGAAAGCAATTTCAGAATTTAATTTTATGTTTTTCTTAACCTGGCCAACATTTTCGGTCTTAAAATGATCGCAAATTGTTTAGCCTATTTAAAATGTATTAAATTAAAGACTCTGATAAATAATTGCTTTTAAAAAATATACAAGATATGAAACCCGATAAGTTTCTGAATCTCCGAATTTTTGGGAAAAGGCTAAGCAAGAGATAAAGAGATAAAGTCTCTCCATCTATTACAAATTATGAAATTTACTGAAACTCTAGCAGAATTTTAATGCCTTTTATAAAATGTGACTTACTAGTACATTTATATAGATTAATATATATAAATATTGCTAATAAATTCCATGCGAATTCGCTCGAATTGGAGGTTAATTAATTGTTTACCTTCATTTCTATTTTATTTACATGTTTGTGCGTGTGTGTGTGAGTGATATTATGACAAATGTTAGCTTTATATCGTTACGTCGCATTTGATACGACACTTATTCAGGCTTTTCTTGTCTTTGCTTTTACTGCGTTCAGGCCATGTTTAAATATTGATTTTTATTGCTTTGGCTTTTGTCGACTTGTTTGTTTTACCTTCCTCCTACCTTCTTTGTTTACTTTTCATATTTATATTTTTGAATTGAAATCGCCGCGATTAGCGATATAGCGATAGAAATGCACGCTATATATATATATATATATATATATATATATATATATATATATATATATATATATATATATATATATATATATATATATATATATATATATATATATATATATATATATATATATATATATATATATATATATATATATATATATATATATATATATATATATATATATATATATATATATATATATATATATATATATATATATATATATATATATATATATATATATATATATATATATATATATATATATATATATATATATATATATATATATATATATATATATATATATATATATATATATATATATATATATATATATATATATATATATATATATATATATATATATATATATATATATATATATATATATATATATATATATATATATATATATATATATATATATATATATATATATATATATATATATATATATATATATATATATATATATATATATATATATATATATATATATATATATATATATATATATATATATATATATATATATATATATATATATATATATATATATATATATATATATATATATATATATATATATATATATATATATATATATATATATATATATATATATATATATATATATATATATATATATATATATATATATATATATATATATATATATATATATATATATATATATATATATATATATATATATATATATATATATATATATATATATATATATATATATATATATATATATATATATATATATATATATATATATATATATATATATATATATATATATATATATATATATATATATATATATATATATATATATATATATATATATATATATATATATATATATATATATATATATATATATATATATATAGTCTGTGTAAATGTCACCAAGTCACCAAGTAGGTGTAGGTGTCTCTCTGAAGGTGCTTATGATTAAATATTTTAAAACAGCTATCTAGCATTAGCGATAATTATAGATGAACGAAATGAGTGATGTTTAATTTGAAGCTAGCAAAAGTTTATGCTTTCTGATTTCGAACTGTTTCAAAAATTTCATTTTTATTGCAATAAAATTGTTCTAAATAAGCAAATACTTTTTGATGAAGATAATATCGATTTTCAAAAGATTTATTTACTTTAATAAATAATTCTAATTTACTTTATATAAAGTCTGCTAACATAATTCGATTTTAATTCTGAAATTTAATCATTGAAGATTAATGTTTAAATACTCAATCAATATTTCAATGAAAAAACTCATCCAGACTTCATTAAATTGGTCAATTTTCAATTTGTTACCACGAAATTAATTTTGATCACGTTACTTTGTGTTTACCTAACCTGCAAAATAATTACAAAGTCATTGTTTTAATTAGAATTCTATTTATCCGAGGAACATTTGAAATTTTTATATTTTAGTATTTTGATTATTTCACTACGTAGTCAGAATGATGATTCTTAAACCGAGAAAAATTCTTTCACATTTATTGACAAGGATAAATATATTCTCATAAATCATTGTTATAAATATTATAATATTTAAAAAAATTAACTATCTCCTCAAAAACCAAAAAAGGTACATCAGCCTAAAATTTTCGTCGTTTCCAATTTAAATTTAAACTCACGTCATAAGCGTTTCAGTTTACGTTTCTTTAGAAGGCCGGAAAACGCGAAATTGTCTTTGACAATTACAGTATTGCAGCATCATAAACTATCGTAGCAGTTACTATTTACTGTATGTACTATATTCACAACAGTGAATAACAAAACCACCCACCCATCTCCCCAATCCAAGTGTTGTTTTGTGTTGTTTTGTTTCTTCTTCCAATTTTATTCTCTAGAGGGGATCCATTTCAATACTTAAGGGGCTTTCTGTTTTTCGATGATATCTCGGCTTTTGTTGTCGGACATGTTTGTGTCGTTTGTTAGTAAATGTTGTTTGCTCTTGGTGAATGTCTTAATGATTGTTGCTGGAGGGAAAATTAATCAAAATATTCCTTCAATATCTTTATGGTTTCGTTTTTGTTATTGCAATTTTTTTTTGAATTTGTTTTGAAAAATGTTGTTGGTGATGGAATATGTTTATTATTTTAGTAATTTATCGCATTATCTAGTACTCGTGACATCGTCCATTAATTTATGTTCTTTAAAGGCCTGAAATATAAAATTAATTTCGAGGTATAAAAAATTTGCCAAAAATTTAAGAAATAGCGACAATAACGATACATATATATTGACGCCGTTATCTATATTATATAGACTAATATTATGCAGATATCGATAAAGTATTTAAATATTCAAAAGAAATTCGTTTGCTTAACTGTTTTTAATAATTTTCAAATGAAATTTCATGAATTTTCTGTAAATACAGTTAGGTTGATTTATATGTATCTTCGTTATATTGTCTGAAAATTAATTTTCCACACACATAATCCTTTCAAATCCGCTTTGCGACATCAATACCTTGAAATATTAGTCTTAGACCAAACCGGAGAGAATACATCACAATATGGCTAAGCACTAAAGTCTGTTAAAAAAAACTGCTCTAATGTAGGTGTAAATTTTTGAGTATATGCGCGTGTGTGCTTATGTGGATTGTATAGTGATTTCATTCAACTTTGACCCAAGAAGACTCTACTGCATACTAATGCAATCAATTGTTTTACTTCGAGTAAAGCTGGCAGCACTATTTCGAAAACATTTATCTTCTTTTCTATGATTCCATTTATTTCGATGGGGTTGCTATGGCAAAGCTTCTTAAAACAATATCGCTCCCCATGGCTCTCTCTTTCTCCCTCTTTCTTTGTCTTTCTACGTGCCTTTCTATCTCTCCCTTTCTGCCCCTCTCCATCTATATTTTTTTATTTGACTTAACTTGTTGTTCAACTCTCTAAGGATTTGAAATGCCGAATATATTCAACTATAAAATAAAAAAAAAAAATATGGGCACGGTTAGTAAATGTTCCTTCCCTGGAAAGGAAGAATTTTCATTGTTTGTGTATTGCCCAAATCCATGAGGTAAAAGTTTTAGGATTGTTTTGAGTCATGTGCTATTACGATATCGTGCTACTGCTTCGACGGCTTTGAGTGGGATGAATCGTCTCCATTCGCGAATTGCCTTCGGTGCTTTTAGTTTATGTGTAAAGTTCTGTTAACCCAAAACTTCCCTTTCACTTTCACCCCCTCTCCCACCACCCACAGCTACTACTGTTGTTGTTTTTGCTGCTGTATAGTGATTTTAGGTCGCTAACTGGCACCATCCCATTGCTGTTCTCCAACGTAATCTGAGGGAAGAACACGCGACTACAGAATGTGCGTTCGTTAGCAGCGGTGTCGAAACGAATCGGAGAGGGAGGAACTGAAAGGAGGCAAGGGTAGAACGACGTTGGCGACATCTTTAAAGGTCAGAGTTTAGTTCTAAAATCGTGTTTGTCGTTGGTAGTCGTCGCTTTAATAGCGTGCTAGACAAAAATACTGCAAGCAGAAGAAGCAACATAGTTAGTTGTGCCTTCATTTTCTCCGTCTCTTTTTTCATCATTTACTTTCCGTTTTGTTTTGGTACTCTTGTAACTTTTTTCCACGCAATATTTTTTCATAGCTATCGGGATTTCCGTAGGTTCTAATGGATTTATTTTGTTGTTATTATTTTTATTATTGTTGTTGTTGTTGCGTTAGGCATAATGTAAAGTAAGCTAAGAAAATTTTTTGGGTCCCAGAATTTTCCTCATTTACATTTGCCTCTTTCATGACCTAAAGTTATTTCTTCAAACACAATAATTTAATTTTTTCTTTTGATTTGAATTTTTAATTTCCGGTATGAAGAAAACGAAGCTTCGAAATGTTCGAAGCTTAGTTACGAAATGTCGTTTGGTGACCGCGTCTGTATTTTATATTTGTAAATATTTCATAATAAAGAAATAATTAATGAAATATTTTCTCATATCATAGAAATTTTTTAATGTATAAGAATTATATATAATAAAAAATCTAATATAGCTTTGAAATATCACTTTGTCATTCTGCATCACCTCCATTTTAAGCATATACTTCATAAAATCAACATACTTCAAACTAAATCAAACTCGTTAGTTTGACCATTATTGATAATCTCACGTCTAGGAAATGACCTCTAGGACGAGGGTTTTGAAGGCGACTCGATAGTAAATAAAAAGTAACACATGGTGTGACATGGTCCCTGAATGAATGACTTAAATAAAAAGTTAGTAATAAAAAAGGACCATGAAATTAATGCGAAATATTGTGTGGCTGTAGAACGTTAAACGAGTTTCAAGGACTTTACGATTAGAATATTTTAAAGGTTAAAATTAATGGCACATATGGATATCAAATCATTATATATATTAAGGAATGGAATCCTTAATGGAATCCTTAGGAATATTTCACTGAGACGAAAATATAAATAGCTCATTAATATTGAGATATAATTTAAGCTAAAACATACTGACTCCTAATGCAAACCAATGTAATTCTTCTCCCGTTCTAAGAATCTCAAGAGGAGTTCAGATATGTTAATTTTTTTGTGGTTACTTCGCGTGCCGGCAGAGCCTACTATAATCCGCTAATGCGTGGTAAAGACATAATCATCACCATACTACATAAAAATGCAATAGAAGGTTTTAAGATAAGTTATTATACTTTATAAAGATAATGTACGTGTTTGGGTATTTTAATACGCCGGTATAGTTTGTACGTCTGTATAGATAGTTTATATGAGCTGACATTATCATTTCTACGAATTTTGATAAGGTGTTGTAAATATTAGGGGGGGGGCGTTAATTAAGCTGGCTTTCACCACACAGATTTGTTGGCACCAGGAGCTATTTAAATCTCTCAGAAATTCATATTACTTCTCTAAAATTACTTTTAACACCACCACTCATCATTATTTCATAGTTTTAATATTATGCCGTATCGTGATGCCTTTTAGTAAACTTTAATTTTGTTATATCGCTCTCTCATATTTCAAAATTGCTTTAATTTTCGATTATAAAGTACTATTTCCTTGTTTTGCATCGTTAGTCATCGAAAATATGTACAAAATTTATTAATAACAATAGTAGCGTTTATCCAGGAGCTCAATAAAAACGTTGAAAAAAAATTTTACAATCCACAACACCACTCCCTCCCCCATCCCGGCTTTGGTCTTCTCCTTCAGCCGTGCTCAATTTTCAAAGTACTGAAATAGATATTAATTATTTTGAAGGGGGTTAAGACCAAATTTCGCAGAAATCTAATATAATACTTTTCATACAAATGTTACTTTTTATAACAGTACTTTTTATAGCACTACTTTTTATAACATTACGGGGTTGAACTTCGATGTATACTTTCTTTTTCAACATATTTTTACTTACTTCAAATGATTCCTCATTTCAACGGTTTAGTCTGGATATTAGTGATTTCGTGAGTCAGGAATTTTCATTTTATACAGATTATCAGTTGAACAATTTTTGTATCTTTTTTCGCTGTTAAGAAAATCTCACAATCGGAATTTATTACGATATTTACAATGTCACAGAAATTTAATCAAAGATAATGTTACCTTTGATGTGAACCAAAATTATTTTGGGATCATCTTTTGAGAACCTTTCCATTCCCAAAATATAGGAGTACAATTTTTAGTCCGTTAAAAGAAGCCAGTAATAATGCCTTTGGCGACTATTATGGTCACTTTGGGAGCACTTTCGAAATGAATTCATCTTCGAGAATCTGGGAATAAAAGGGTCAACCCCGTGTGAAGAAGAATCAATAGTGTTTTCCTTCTTTGTCATGATAACTTTTATCACTTTGGGAGTATTTCGGGAATTTCTTTGTTATCAGCGAACAGCAATAAAATGCTCGTGTCCATTCATCATGGTACGAAGTTCTAGAAAAGGTCTGAGTTTTCGCATCAGAAATTTAATCAGAAACTATTACAGAATTCATACAAGAATCAAGAATGGTAATAACTACAAGTCGAATTGTTTATGATTCATATGAAATTATTGAAATATGTTTGGGTTAGTGTTTGCTCATTTATGTTCGTTTGATTACGTCACCGATGCTTTATGTGTCATTGAATGTTATGCGGCGTGAGAGAATATTATATGTCGGGTGTATGTTTCTGGTTCTTCTCACAAACACATCGTCAACACCGATTCATTCCATTCCCCATTTTGGCCCTCGTTTGTAATAGCTAAAATAAGTGAATGAGTTTGCGTGCATGTGCGTGTATTTGTTTCGAATTGACTTTTGTGATATTTGTCGATAAATATCCGGAAGAACTCTTGATACGGAATCCGATTAAATGGAAGAAGAATTTCCGATAAAATCTATTAGTTTGTCGTATAATCGTATTTTATTTCCACACAAACTATTTTATTTCTTTGCGTAAAAAAACATGTTTAAAACTTGCAAAGAACGTAAGGAAAAATCAAAAGGAGAAGAAGAAGTAAGAGAAAGAAGAAATATAGGAAATACACACCAAAATTCTACAAAATATCGCGTCGCCAATATTTTCAATACTTTCGCTGAAAATCGAGTTAATTAATTATTTAATCTATTTGTACAATCTGCAAAAAAATTATCTAAAACAGAATTACTTAGATTGTATTTATGCCAATTAACGTAGGATTTGGCGAATAAAAATAAGTCTATAATATTAATAATATATATTTCTTACTGCTATTTTTATTACTTTTCCTTAACTTGTACATCAAAAGTTTACTGCTTGCATTAAATCTAATTTTATTGCAAAGTTATTTCATAAATATATACTACAAATGAACATTTTTCATATAAAATTTTTTTATGTAATTTTGATTACATTTTCTAATAATTCCCGACTTGTACTTCTTCTTATAGCTTTTGTTCTGGTGATTCATAGCTTGCGGTAAAATAAGTATATGTTTCTGATTATATTTTCAGTATATAAATTTTAGTTAAGATATGTTGATACATAACAAAAAAGGTTAATCGATGTACCGTGTTATAAATTCCTTACACATTTTTGGTGATTACCATATTAAAAATATACGTAATGTAACTAAGAATTCCTATGCTACTCAGTTTGATATCAAATTTAATAAAGATTCTATTTAAAACATAGAAACAAATATTAATTGGTTCTTTTGCTCAAAAAAGCTCTTGTCGCGAAACGTGTCGTGATGACTTTACCGAAGGGGTTTTCATTGGTACGTTTAATGTTGTCAATATTGTTCATATTGTTAATATTATTAATATTATTATGTTCTATTGGATAGTTTTCTTTATCTGGTGTTATTAAAAAATAAATGGCCACCTTATGAAGGTACGACCAAAAATGTCGAAAGCATTTCTTTATAATGAAATATTTCCTCGTATGATGGTGACACACTTTTAAAAGGTATTTCTGTTCTAGAAATTCATGTCGAAAATGTTGGTTGATCCTACCAAATGCTACCAAATTCCTAATAATAATTTATGCCTTCTCCTTTATTTTGTGTTGGGTTGGGGTCTTGGAAACCTTTGGTTTCCTAAGAGTTTCTTTCTTTGTTTAGCACTCGGACTTTATTAATTTGTTAGGGTAGATATTATTGTACAGGAAGTATATACCGACAATATATTTTGTGTGCACGTTTCGTTAATTTAAGGAATTCCTCTGCATGTGTGTGTAAAATAATGTGTTCTATCAAAAAGAATTACTTTCAATTAGAAAGTGGTTTCTATTATCGTAAATCCGAGTAAGTTAATTAATTTATGAATGTTTTGGTTATGAAGCATGTGATGAATTTTTTATGAAGACATTCCGGAAAGATTACTTTTGTGTATAAGTTGAATTTACAAAATTAAGCAACCCACCGCTCCACCGACAGACTTACACACCGATAATCAATTTTGATTTTCATTAGTGAGCACAACTACTTATAATCATTTAGTCTTATTAGATTAAGGTATATCGTATAATGATAGGACTCTACTTGTATATTTCAATAAAGTATAGGCGTTGGAATTCTTTTAAAAGTCAACCATGTCGTATGAGCGATCTGTATTTCCAGTATTTGAAAGCTGAATTGAAACGGTTATATCGAATGCATTTGAAACTATAAAAGATGAAATTAATTCACCTCGTAACGAAACGGGTACTTTCGAATGACGCTTTAGCTGAAAGCAGCAATCAGACATAAATTATTTCTTGATTTTTTAATCAGTGATGCACTTTAGTGGTGTGATTTGTTATGATTGGGCTTCTTTTTGGTTGTCGGAAACCAACAGTCGTAGTCGATTTGTATATTTCAACAACAAGGCGTGGTGTTGAATTTTGTAATCACATCAGCGTTTCATCATTATTAAATCAATATTTGCGATGCTGATTATAATTTATATGACTTCAAACGTAAGAAATATGAATATGATATATAACATCTGTACTTAATTAGCACGAAAGAGAAATATTATGCATATTTCACCGATATTTTCTTTAAGATAAAATAAAATTATGGAGCAAGTATTAGTAAGTACGGATGCATGATTACAAACGCACTAATTCATTACATTAACCAACGTTTTTATTCAACTCATTAAAATTCCACCATGAAAAATTACGTTAAAATCACGAATGAAGAATGAAGAAATATTTTTCAAAAATTCCTCACGAATGGTATTTTTGTTATTTTTGTGAGTGCCGATGGAGGAGGAATTAGAGATAGGTGCATAATGAGAACCTTAACAATTACAACATTCTCTATAAGTTTCTCATTATTTTCGGGATAATTGAGTTCAGTTATTTTTTCACACAAAACAATAAAAAAATCAAATTAGCCTTTTCTTTGAGGTCGCCCCAATATTTTTAACTTCTATCGCAAATTTCTTAGGATTTATTAATTGCACAAGAAAGTAATATATATATATATATATATATATATATATATATATATATATATATATATATATATATATATATATATATATATATATATATATATATATATATATATATATATATATATATATATATATATATATATATATATATATATATATATATATATATATATATATATATATATATATATATATATATATATATATATATATATATATATATATATATATATATATATATATATATATATATATATATATATATATATATATATATATATATATATATATATATATATATATATATATATATATATATATATATATATATATATATATATATATATATATATATATATATATATATATATATATATACATATATATATATATATATATATATATATATATATATATATATATATATATATATATATATATATATATATATATATATATATATATATATATATATATATATATATATATATATATATATATATATATATATATATATATATATATATATATATATATATATATATATATATATATATATATATATATATATATATATATATATATATATATATATATATATATATATATATATATATATATATATATATATATATATATATATATATATATATATATATATATATATATATATATATATATATATATATATATATATATATATATATATATATATATATATATATATATATATATATATATATATATATATATATATATATATATATATATATATATATATATATATATATATATATATATATATATATATATATATATATATATATATATATATATATATATTCACGATTGGCACGCGTATGTAAATATACATTCTGCTGACGCACGTTAATCTCAGAGCATTAATCAAGTGGTTTAGAAATCAATCACTTTGATGGACTTAGTGAAGGTAGTTCCACCACAGATAGATAGAGTGTATCTAAAATTTTCTATAATTGATGAGTGACAAACAGTTTGGAAGCAAGAAGAGCCGATAGTCTTTGCAAAATAATTTATTTTCCTTCATTAAAATGCACAAAGTGTTTTACGTTAAAGTTGGGATGAAATCTTAAACGTCAATGGAATGTGTGAAACTTTACTAACTCTCACTTTAGGTTAATTCGTGTGAACGACCGCACACAGGTCATGATGAAAAACAGTAATATAATTCTGAATTTAATTTAATTTTCTTTTCTGAAATATATTAAGTGAAAAATATATCCTCCATCAAAGTGGACGTGGCTGATTGACTAATGCGTATTATTACTTCTGAGCTACGTTCAAACTTTCTGGATCGTCAAGGAGCTAGTTTCAAAGTTATAATTTCAGAATTTTTGCCGCACACGGAGAATATTTATATGTTTTTTCGACAGCGGTCCAAAATTTTTCGTCTTATAATAAACGTGAGTTTTTAAATCTATTATTACATCGTCATCTATTTCTGACCCAAAACTAAAATTTCAAGTCATTAACTAATCGTGGAGTTGGTTTGCAAGCAATTTCAGAGTTTGTAACGACGTTTTAAAATTATCCAAATATTCTGCCTTGGGGTGGACATGTCCAGTTGGTTTATGTTAAATAATGAATTGTCATCGAGTTCTATTTATTTTATTTATTTTTTTCTAAGACATTACCAGTGGGAGATTGAAGGAGGATAGGAGGTCCTAACAATTAAATAGAATTAAGTTAAATATATAATGATTACAATTTAGTTAGATAGCATCAATCTTGCGATGAAATATTATCTAATTAATAAACTAAACTAATTAATAAACAACTAAATCGCAGAATTAAAATAAGTAAACTGAGTTACGCCCGTAAATCATAAGAAAAACGTAATTTGAAACCATTTGTTTTGTATGAGGTTTCTCTTGGATTCAGTCACAGTACCGTTAAAGGGAAATAACTTGCTTTGGAAATACATTTTATGTGGAAGTCCTTTTTATTTAAGGAAGAACGTATTTAACTTTGAAATGAGTAAATTTTGTTAATCTTCTTTCTAAAATGGCTCTAGCAGTGTAGAAGGCGAAATATCGTTGAATTTGAAAATTATTGATTTCAATTGAGTCTTCCTTGAGTTTTTAATCTCGTATCCTCTTCGAAAAAAAGACGTTACTCTTACAAAAATATGGCAAGTATTTTATTCGCTCGAACGAAAGAGATATTAAACATTTTCACAGAGGTTTTCTAAAACTTTTCGCTTATTCTTTCTTTAGTGTTTGTTTCTCAAAAATCTTATCAAAACTCTTAGTTTAATTATTTTTTTTAATTTTAATTCCTTTATATATTACATAGTCGTTTTGGCGTGCTTCCTTCGTGTTCGTGTAGAATCAGCGAATTTTTTAGAACTTAGAAATATGATTACATAGAAAATTGCAGTTGTTCTGTCTTTGATGTTGTTAGTGTAATTACTTTATATTTGTTCTTTAATGCTTGCAATTTTCCACATTTAAACAAACAAACGCCAACAACAATGGTAATAATTACAACAATAAAAAAGCATAGTCAACTCTTTCAATAGTCATCGTGGGTGGTGGGTGGTGGGTTGTTGTGTGTGTTAAATGTCACACTTAATGTTGTTCGAAGATTAAGTAACCGCTCTATGCAGTATTATTTGTTGTTAAAATTCGGAGTTTTCTATTTTCCAACTACTGGGTCAATTTTTCTCTGTCCCCCTCCCTGTTTTTACGGTTATAACCGTGATGGACTGAGAGAAGTAGGTTTGCTTTGGTGGTTTGGTTGATACAGAAGCTGGTTATGAAGGATGAAAATTTATTGCAAAAAGGATTTAATTAACGTTATTTTCTTTCTGCGTTCATTTTTATATTAAGTAAAAATAGATTTAAGAGAACTAATTTTAATTCGTGTAATACACAAAGCTCACAACTTTAAGATCATATATATACACATAAACAAAATAGAATATAATTTCAACGGGATGGGTGAAAGAGTCCTCACCCCTCAGTGTTTACACTGGCACCCAGTCAGGGTTTCAATTTTTTTTATGTAATAGATAAATTCCAGTTAATGCAGAATTTTAGATTAGTTTTTATTTGTTTTTATCAAACCAAAAAAAAAACACCCTACTTGGGTAGATTTCTAATATGAAGATTTTTAGAGACAGAATTTTTATCAGAAATTTTTCTGTCTCTTTTCAAAATCACTATTTTGTCAAGGCTTCTGGGATTTTGGTTTGATACAATTGAAAGCAATTTTGAGTAAATTATATATTGATTATAAATACATATTGATTCCATTACTACCAACAACATCGATACGTTATATATGCGAGGCGATAAAACGACTTGTTTCGGGAGTCGACGATTAAATTGAATTCCACTAATGCTGATGGAGGTCTCTGTGGTTTTTCCTTGCCTTTTTATCGCAGCAGGTAAAACAGGAAACATCTACCACCACAAGGATAACAATAACAATAAAACATTATTTATGGGACATAAACTTCTGTACGATGTTTTGAAATTTTCAAATCCTTCCAAGGCTGAAGAAAATGAACTCCTTAATTTAAATAATTCAGCAGTTTAAATTTATAGGGCATACCTTTGCTTACTTCAACAGTGAAACACAAGAAAAGCAATAGCAATCAAAATAATAATAACAATAATAATAATAATATTAATAATAATAATAAAAATAATAGCAATAATGATAACAACAAATCCAAAGCAATTTCCGTGAAAGTTATCGCAAAATATCACCTGATGAACCAAGAGACAGAACAGCAGATAAGAAAAGAGTAAGAACGGAAATAAATCTGTCATTAAGAAAGTAAAGTGTCTTTCATAAAGAAAGTAAATCTGCCAACACCCAATTTTGCCACATATGTTAAATTTCACAGAACATGAACTAAGCCAGAAGACGGCAGGAAAATTTTGAAAAGCGAACCAACAATAGTACATTTTTATTGTATTTTCTGGTTATGGTTTCATTGTGTGTGCGCGTGTATGTGTGCAGTGTGTTAGTGTATTTGAAGTGAAGAAGTGTCAAGCTTGAATAAAAATAATAAAAAGTAGAATTTTCCATACTGACAGTACGAAAGGGAGTTGGCTGGTGATGAATATCTGCCTATGATTGTAAGTGTTAGTGTGAGTGATTTTATATGTAAAAAGAAATGTCAAAGTCAAAGTTCTTAAAACCGGATGTAGAGACGAAATGAAAATAATCATCAACAAGTGTTTCAGAGTGATTCTGTCTTGAGATTATCTGTAACTGATTCAGATCACGGTACGATTCAATGCCCCCAATCCACATTTTTAAGAAAATGAATAATTTCAAAATTAGTAATAATTCCGACTTTACTGATTTTTGAAATATTGGTAAAATACGCGCGATTCTTTTCAGACTTTACTATTTATTTTCTCTTAAGGTGGACTTTTTCGAAAAAAAACGATATTAACGGTTTTGCAAACGAAATTTCAGAATGGACAATTCCATATAGAAGAATTTATTGCAACAAATAAATAAGTTTGGAATTTGTAAAAACGAAAAATGGCATATTTTATTATGAGTACGAAAATAGTATGACGAAAAATATACACGAAAGATATATGACGAACAGAGGTGACGAAGAACATTTCATGAAAACTATGTTATCAAGATAAATAAATTTTGCTTGCTTGCGGTAACAAAAATTGGGGGAAAAAACAAACTAAAAATATAGATTTTTTGAAAACAAATTCCATTTTGTTGAAAACAACATTCTAAAATGATGAATGGGCTACGTGTGATATAAAATTACACGAAAAACATTGTTTTTTTTTTGATAATTTTTGTTGAAACGAACATATTTTCAAATTTATAAGGAATTTTCTGTAATAAATAAAATATTTTCACAAGAAATATAAATATAATCATGAAGAATATCACTGTGTACATTTAGAGAATTTGTTGTCATTTTATATATCATAACCGAAAGGATACGATCATACACGGAATTATCAAAGATTAAATTATTCTGTTTCTAATAAATGTCATAAAATTTTAGGAATTTCAAATTAAATATTTCTGGACACCAATCCTAAAGTATCAATTCCTATGGTGATTGAAGAAGCTTAATATTCAAAAGTTTTCAGATTTTCAAATTTCGAAACAATGCGCATAAAATTGTATTAATTTATTACGTTCATTATATGTTATGTTCATTATATTAATAAAATTATATTTATATTAAACATAAAATCCCCTTTGTGTTTGAAGCCTTTAATAGATTCAATTCCACTCATGTATTTATTTTTTACTTTTAAGAAAAGGCGCGGGAATTTTAGCCACTCATATGTCACGTAATTTTGTAGATAATCCTATTCGGTTTTTTGCTTCCTTTTCACGTATTGATTATAATAGATGATTTTATATAAGCGTTGCAATTCAAGCCATCACATCTTACAATAAAGCCTTCTAACATCCGGGTAAAATCACGCAAACAGATAGAGTTTGCACACACACCCATACACAAACATACATGTAATCTTACAGTAATCACGTATGTACCGTTTGCACGTACGTACGTAGTTAAAGTTAAAAGAAAATGGCAAAGTAAGCTTTTAAGCCATTTCGATGACAGCGTTCAGCATAAAATACGAGTAACCATAATTTATAACAATAAAATGAATGCAATACAATAATTGTGTCATGTTTCAGATCTACTACAAATATAAATACAAGACATTTCTTAAAATAGATTTATTATAACATTTGTTTCCATGGGACAATTTGCTTCAATAACAACAAATTTCACCAACAGTTGTTATTGCTTAAGCCTTAGGGATAGTGTGAGAGAATCATGCATGAAATATCCGTGTCGTCGATATTACGTACCTTTCTGGCAAGAAAGTGAGAAAAACAATTGGAAGATAATTAAGAGATTAATGAAAAATAATATAAACCGGTTGTGCTTTCATTCGAAACGTGTATTAAAGTGCACTTAACTTTAAATTACATTAAATTTCATTTTAAAAAAATTAAAGGAGTTTGCGGGAAGAAATGATTCGCTTTTAATATTCAACAGTGTTCAGCATTTAAATACGTGACATTTGTTCAAAGAGTTCAAGCAACAAAATTCTTTAAAATATATTCATTTTGAAGAAGAGGAAAATAAAAATGTTTCCATTTAGCTTTGCCGTCGTGGATTTAAGTAAAAAGAGTCTAACCAACTCTGATAAATTCGTTAAAAGGATGTGAGAAAGAACGCGAAAGGCACGTGATTGATAATGCTCGTAAGTTTGGCATACCTTCCCATCAAGAAAATATGTCTCGTATTCTTAAAGGCCGATGAGTATTAAAGCTGGTTTTCTTTAGAAGTCTTTGAAATACTTTTCAGGATTTTCTTCAGTTGAAGTGAGGGAGGGAGAGAAAGAAATGATGACGGTGGTGCGGTTAGTAATCTGTTATTTCTTCATTACGCCCAAGATTCTGCCCACTAATGGCTTTAACTTTTTATTTATGTAGAGAAAAGGAACTCTAATGAGCTTTGAGTAATCATTTAGCCAATCTTATTTGAGTCATGAGTGATTCAGAAAACGTGTCCTTTGTCACGTGTTGTTAACGATTACAGCTTAAACATTACAATAGTTGTCCCAAATTGAAAGATTCAAATGGACTTCCGATTATTTTAATAGCAAGCGATTTTCTATATAATCATTCCTTATATATATATATATATATATATATATATATATATATATATATATATATATATATATATATATATATATATATATATATATATATATATATATATATATATATATATATATATATATATATATATATATATATATATATATATATATATATATATATATATATATATATATATATATAATATATATATATATATATATATATATATATATATATATATATATATATATATATATATATATATATATATATATATATATATATATATATATATATATATATATATATATATATATATATATATATATATATATATATATATATATATATATATATATATATATATATATATATATATATATATATATATATATATATATATATATATATATATATATATATATATATATATATATATATATATATATATATATATATATATATATATATATATATATATATATATATATATATATATATATATATATATATATATATATATATATATATATATATATATATATATATATATATATATATATATATATATATATATATATATATATATATATATATATATATATATATATATATATATATATATATATATATATATATATATATATATATATATATATATATATATATATATATATATATATATATATATATATATATATATATATATATATATATATATATATATATATATATATATATATATATATATATATATATATATATATATATATATATATATATATATATATATATATATATATATATATATATATATATATATATATATATATATATATATATATATATATATATATATATATATATATATATATATATATATATATATATATATATATATATATATATATAATATATATATATATATATATATATATATATATATATATATATATATATATATATATATATATATATATATATATATATATATATATATATATATATATATATATATATATATATATATATATATATATATATATATATATATATATATATATATATATATATATATATATATATATATATATATATATATATATATATATATATATATATATATATATATATATATATATATATATATATATATATATATATATATATATATATATATATATATATATATATATATATATATATATATATATATATATATATATATATATATATATATATATATATATATATATATATATATATATATATATATATATATATATATATATATATATATATATATATATATATATATATATATATATATATATATATATATATATATATATATATATATATATATATATATATATATATATATATATATATATATATATGTGGAATTTTAAAGAGCTCCGATCCGTGATAGGACAAAATACATGAATCAACCTAATGACGGCAGCGAAAGTAGTTTTTTACCGACTGATTTTGGCTAAGCCGAAAATCCAGATTACAAATTTTATATATATTGGCTCATACCCAATAGTTTTTGTGATGAAAATTGAAACCAAGAATCAAATCTAGAGTGGCACCCAAAAACATATTTTGTCAATTCTGAACACTTTTTGGTTCACTTAAAATCGTTTAATTGGATTTCAGCCAAATTGCTTTAAACAAAAATTTCCCTTTTTCTTAAAATTTTGTTAAACCCTCGTTCTCTCATCCTTCTCCCTTCAGAGAAGTTGTTGTGTATGTTTATCAAAAACCAAGCATCAGAATCGGGCAAGAGCAGTCCTGAGATGTTGACTTGGCCATTAATGGAACTTGAGGTCACATTCGTAAAAACTAAAGAACTGAAAGCATTCAAGGTTAAATGAGATATAGCTCGCTGTATCCTGGCCTATCTTGTGCTTCTAATGGCTGCTACATCAATACGATGCCATGAACATCGGACGGAAAGCGATAAACAAATACTCCATAAGAAAATCGATACATTGAATACATACACGTACGCACACATACATACTTGTTGTATATACAAGTTTATGAAAGATTTTGCCATGACGTAATTTAGCTCCCAAACAATTTTTATTGATTTCCTTCATTGTTGTTTAACATACACTCATCTAGTTCTTTTTATACTTTTGGGAAGCATTAATGGTGAAGCAGGTGGTATATGTACGTGTATTTAATAGTGCTTACGTGTATGTATGTGTATGTTTGTGTGTATTTACTGCATTGAATATCAATGTAAATGTCTTAACCTTTATTTTTATAAGCATCACGATGAAGTGGTTAAATTCTTAATAACATTTCCATCATTTTTCTATAAAGAAAAGAAAAAAGAAAAATTTAGTCGATGTGGAAGTTATGACATTTCTCACACTTCTGGTTGAATGGAATTTTATAAATTGTCATTGTCGTTTGTTATTATAGTTGTTTGTTTGTTGTATTATATTTACAGAAACCAAATAAAATCTTTCAATCGTACAAATACATCAATTTATTTATATCTTCAATTTTTCAAATTCATCTGTTATAAATTTATCATTCCGCATTTTGGAAAAAATGTCCATGAGTTGCGTAAGAAAAGCCTTTGGAATGATTTTTTTGCAAACATTGCTTTTGAAATACAGTTTGCAGAGCAATAATCGGGCAACATTGGAAAACCGGATGTCATTATATAAATTGTTAGATTTATTTCCTGTGAAAAAACATGCTTGAGTTTCTTTTAGAAAGAATCTTTTTTAAGACAAGTCATTAAGATTTTTGCCTTTACAATTAAAAATACAGGCTAAAAATCGTTGCTATTTTTGAAAAATATGTTATGCTCTTAATTAAAAACTAAAACCGTATAAAATATATTTTGTATTAGTAAATTAATTACAAGTTCAAATTGTTCTATAACTTCCGCAAAATTAAGAGAAACACGAGTTGCTCTTTTAATATTTTAACGCAGCGTATATTGTGATACGGCAATATCGGCCACTACGCCATTAACGGTAATTAAAAGGTTATTATATACACAAGCAAAGAACATCAACATCGGTAACATTGATAGCATTTGTAATGTAGAAGACATTTTACCGCAAACTCAATTACGTTCAGTTCAATTCACCGGATCCTATTTATTGAATATCTCTAAATACTAATGGACAGCACCAACAAGTAATAATTTAGACCAGCATTTCCCAACCGATAGGTCGTGACCTAAAATTAGGTTAAAATTGGGATTAAAAATGGGACGCGAGTTCGTACGTAAAAATGTCCTCTCCAGACAACACATAGAAACACTTATAGATGCAGAAGCTAAATTAAGATTATCCTTGAGCAATTAGATTGATGCAATAATTGATAAATTAGTAAATGAATTTCTACAGCAAATAAGACAATAACAAAATAATGATCTATTTGATAACACATCTCATTAAAATGTTTTCACATTTTAAACCAATTGTGAATCAAATAAAAGTTTGAATTATTTGAAACAAACTTTACATTTTTATGAATTTTTAAATTTAGTAGTTTACGATAAATGCGTGTGATTAATTCGAAAATGATGCCTGTTACATATTTATGACTGTTTTAACTTCGTTGTGGGTGGCAGTTTTTTACTTTAATATTTCAGATCGCAACCTTAAATACATTTGGAAACACTGATGTAGATAATCAATACATCCGGTTTTTTTTTGTTTTATGCCTTCATTATATTGCCTATGCTGCCTACTTTCAAACGAAAGCACATAATTGTTTGTTTTTTTTTCATTTAACAGGCCCATATAATACATCGCTTGTTTACGACAAGCCTTTATCGTATTGATGTGAGTTTATGAATGTGTATATGCGTGTATGTTCGCGTGTATGAATAGGATTTAACCCACACAAAGAATATTGTTTTTACGGTCAGTGTATTTGTTATTTTACCAATCAATGTCACCCTACTAGTATTCACTGAATATCTTCTCTCATCGTGTCATTGCCGTTAATATCATTATCATTATCATTACCATTGTCATCACCATTACTCATCAATTAACACATAGACGCTACTAGACGTTTAGTGGAAAGTTTTCCTATTTTTGCTTTTGTTATTTCCGTTTTTGTTGTTAATTATAAATGATTGTTGATCGTTCTTCTAGATTTTCGTTCTACCTTTTATAGCTTTCTCGGTTTTTTTTTCTCTAAATAGAATAGATTTTAATGTGAAATAATCACATAGTCGAATATTCTTCTGATTACAGTAGCAATTTGGTATTGCCGCTGTATTGGATAATGTGTAGTTGAGTCACATCGATATTAATGTAAACGCTCGAAAGCTAAAAAAATATTTTAACGCTAAATTGCCTCGCCTAATTAAAACTTAAGTTATATAAGAATTTCGCTTGGGAAGTAATTGGATATAATTTGTTCGTTTAATTTTTTTAAGACATAATTTTTAGGAAAAAACTTTAAAAAGCTTTTGTTTAAGACCTATCGCAATATATTACACCATCAAAATATCATGATTTCGTCGCGTGTATATCAGAATTATATTTAATAAGTTACATTTTTGTGTAGTTTCAGATTTTTAAAGTCACATTTTAACACTTATAAAAAGTATTGCAATCCGGATGCGTTTCCCTACATCCCAAAAACCGCCAAACACTTGATTCAATAAAATTCATTAACAGAAACCAGTTGAAAATGTGTCAATTCCTGTGCCATTCCTTCATGAGCCCACTTTTGTGTCATCGATGGCACTACTCTCATCCATTCCATCACTCTCTTCGAGTTGCTGACGAAAACTAGCCTTCGTATGGTATTCGTTATTGTCAGTGTGTGTTCATAGCTATAACAACAACAATGGCAAGAGCGTATATGTGCATGTGTGTGCGTGAGTATTGCATGAAAGCCTTTGCAGAATATGGAATTATATATATATGTGAGATATCCTTGTTATAACTGTTGCTCAGCATTAACAATTTCATATGTAAACAAAGGACTTTGCATGAAGGACACACACCATAGAATGAATCTTATATCTCGCTCTTCTTCTTACCCTTTAAAATTCAAAAGCGTTGGCGTTGGAATTTTTCCCTTTCAATTCTAGCGCAAGTCAGAGATGGTAGTGCAAAATATAGTTAGTAGATGATGATGATGAATTTTTTACATGCGCAAAATCAGCCTGAGGCCATGAGGAAATGTAACATATGTTCCCAATTAAAATCCATAAAATTTAAAAATAATAATGCATTAAGCTTCAATGCTTCCTGTTCTTCTAGTACAAACATTGTTAAGTTTTATTTTCCAAAGGCCTACGCTCCCTAATGTCTGGCAACAACTGGCAGTGACTCAAAATCGTAACCACATCATAAGTAATCAGAATATATTTTTTGCATTGGCACACCAACCCACGCCGACTCAAATCAATCAAAATTTATTTATATATACGATACCATTTGTACGTATGCACACTTTCCCTTGGGAATGCACAAAAAAATGGATACAGTGGTGCAAAATGAGAAAATACTTGGCACAAGATGAGAAAGAATTAATTTCACTTCGACTTATTTGACATAAATTTTTCCTTTTATGAAATTAGCATCGATAAAATCAGCATCGATTTTATAAATATTTATAGATTACTGTAATAAAGAAATAGAAAATTATGATCACATTTTTGTAATGACATTATTAATCAAAAGTCTTATACAATATAAAAATTATTTCATCCATTTCCATCAAATTGATGGGTAAAAAAAGATTTGATTTGTTATTTAAATTAATATTAAGAAACTGTATACGGATCAGTTAGTTTGATCCGTATAATAAACGGTTTTTTAAAACATTTTTTGAAATATTAATCGTTTTGTTAAAAACGTTGTCCTTTAGATATTGATCGTAAATAGCGATAATTTTGAGATTTACTCGAAAGATTACTGTGAATTTTTATGAATACTCAAATTTAATATTAAGCATAAATTTTGACACCGGTTACAGACGTGTAAGTGGTTTTTAATTTCGGAGAAAAGAACGCGAATTTAAACACCAATTAGAAATACAGCATCTTGTTTTAAGTGATGGCAATAACTTCACTTAAGTTGCTCAAATTTAATTAACGATTCTATTCAAAAATTTTACTCTGAACTTCTTCATGGGATTTCTCGTTTCTGTTTCTGTGAAAAAGAAATTATAAGGAAAAATTCTGAAACTTAATGAAGCACTAGAAAAGGAATCTAGAGGAATCTAGAAGAAGGTTGGAGTGGAAATGAATTGCTTGCCATCTGTTAAAACTATCGTTGTTCTTTGTATAATTAAATCAATCCTTGCAGTTTCGAAATTTGTCAAATAGTATACTGATATTACTGACTATTTCTAGGATACTTTTAGAAAATTTAAATAGTAAAAGCTTTTGCGTTATTTAAGAAATGAAGACGCCTCTAATCCAAAAATTTGCAGTAAAAGTTTGAATGAAATTAAATCTGGAAATCGAAAAAAAATGTAATTTAAAGAACGTAATGTGAAAATTCAAATTATTTAAATGACAAATTAAATGGAGCTTAAAGATTCAATTTAAAATTTTCATTTACGAGCTCATCGATTTACTCTCGTCAATATTTCAGAGTTTCTTCCAAATTAAACTACTCTGGAATTACTTATACAGACGAAATTGGTAGAAACAATTTATATGGTTACCCTTAACTGAATCACTGCCCAATATCTTGCTAGTATTAACTTTGAAAGGGTGGATTTATAAAATGTCGTTACGGAAAAAAGACTGTCTTAGCAAGCATGTAATAATTTTGTTTGAATCACGATTTGGATTAGGTGGAGTAAGAATATTTCCATTGAAATAGTAGTACGAGAGTGGTAGCAACTCATGCAAAGTGACTTGACAACAGTAACCATACACCGGCCATTAAATCTCTGTCACGTAGATTCTACTATTGGCCTCCTGCCTGGCGTCTCTTAGTCGCTCCCATAACAATATTATAAGCTTAGTGGTGACGGTAACTTAGCTCACCAAGTTTGTTGTTGGATTTACCCACTGCCATTTTTGTGACTTGCCAGTGTTGTCATTGTTGCAGAGTGAACACGTTTCACGGTTAAGTGGAATATCAGGGACGATGCTTTGTTGTCGATACTCACATACAAGGCCATTGGACTTAACGGTGCTGCATGAGTGCCACCAAATTTTGTATATATGAACATATATATATATATATATATATATATATATATATATATATATATATATATATATATATATATATATATATATATATATATATATATATATATATATATATATATATATATATATATATATATATATATATATATATATATATATATATATATATATATATATATATATATATATATATATATATATATATATATATATATATATATATATATATATATATATATATATATATATATATATATATATATATATATATATATATATATATATATATATATATATATATATATATATATATATATATATATATATATATATATATATATATATATATATATATATATATATATATATATATATATATATATATATATATATATATATATATATATATATATATATATATATATATATATATATATATATATATATATATATATATATATATATATATATATATATATATATACGTCATTTATTACGCAAGGATTTTAAAACCTAGAAGAACGAAATTTTCGAAACAGCGCTAGTATTCGTTAAATAGTATTTTTCTATAATAAGAAATTAATTTATTACTATTTCTTTCTCTGTTTTTGCAGACTAAACCTCATTGTCAAGGTCATAAGAGAACGACAGGTGCTAGAAAGAGAAGAGGAGATAGTATTGCAATACAAGCAAATGCATTAATACTTAAAGCACAAAACGCATAATTAATTCGTGGCTCCTCAGCCAGAAGAGCACAAAAATTAATAAAAATTCAATTGAGAATTCCAAAAAATACCGTCTATGGACAACCAACCTCAACGCCTGCAAACACCACAAAAAAGCTGCCACCCGTGTAGTTCTGATAATGATGAAATTATTTGTCTGGCTTATATTTTTCGGACTTTTCACAATCCAAACAGTCAGCCAAATGAACAGTGATCCCGCGCCCGGCCGTTCACCAGGACCACCCGCTTCGAGTGTACAAATTTTGGTGAATGCATCACACACCAAACAACGATCATCGAAAGTAAAAGATGAGAATAGCAGAAGTCAGTTTAGACATTTGTTCAGTTCCGGTTTAGAGCAACTGATTAGGCCTGACAATGGCATAATAACCTCTAGTCATGCAACAACAACAACAACAACAACAACAACGACGCCGTCAAGCAATTCGAATACCACCGACATTAATTTCGAATTAACATCGGAAATTGATGAAATCGAACGCAATGATCGAAGTAATAACGTCAGCAACAAAAGAACTAACAACCTGACAAATTCCATCGATGGACGCATTACAACAGCAACAGAAACAACAACAAGAACAACAACAATGTCAGCATCGTCGATGAATTCGAACAGAGGGCATTCGGCAAAAGCAAAAATGCTTCCAAAAAGTAATGGTTTTCTAACCTGTCATGAAGGTGACAACGACTTCTTAAAGGATGTCAGAGATGCCGAAAATTTGCAGCTAGCGCTGGGAGGTGTTAAAAATGGTCGTGAAGGACACTCGAATCTCGAAATAGAACTGAAATTGGAGCATGATACCTTTGATAATGATGAGTTTGGCATTGCCTGCGGTTTGATGTATAAAGGTAGGTGCTTCTCCCCCTTCCCGACCAAACCTATCGTTAATTACAACGATAGTTTGTGCCAGAAGTAAATATTGGAAATTGGTATAACGTCTGAATCACTTTTTAGTTTTCAGAATGAATAAATATTAGTTGGTTTCATTTTTATACGAGAAGGAAATGAACGAGAAGGAAATGAACGAGAAGGAATGAATGAAGGAATTATGATGAGGTATAAATTAAGCGTCTCCATGAAATAATTCCCAAATAAAACTAAATCCCACAAACGGCTTTATTTGTTTGAACGACCATGATACTCATTTCCAAAAGAAATTGAAAAACTTTATTTTGGGTCTTATGACATTTGAAGAAATTTTGAGGAAACAAATTTTATAATAAGATTAATTTAAAATTATTATATAATGATCTTTATAAGACTATATAATAAGTTCTAAGATTACTTTAAAAACCAGATTTGGCTTTCTTGAAGGTTTTGTACATTTCTAGCGAATAAAAGTCACCAAAAAAACTTCAGATATGAAATGAATCTGTTCTGTCGGTTGATTTGTCGATTTCTAAGATTGATCTAAGACGACCTAAGATTGTTTTAGATGTTATTTTAGTTTTACGAAATATTCAAATTTGACAGATTGAAATACTAAAACTTCAGAAAGGAAACGATAAAGAGAAATCCAAAGTTCACGATTTAAAAATATTTTTGATATATTTCTTTTAGTTAAGCTTTATTTAATTTGGGAGTAATTTTTTAAAGCCAGTTCAAGCTTAATCGACAAAATTTACATATAAACGCATATTGGCAATTTAACTTCTTCGGCGTTTTGGTAAGGCTGTGAAATTATGAATAACAGAACAAAAACCGAAAGGCAATAAGCAAAGTTTTTAAATAGGTCAGTCACTTCCTCCTCCACGTCATCTTCGGTGTGGTGTGGCCAGTTCAACAGGATATTCAATTGATTTTTGATTGAAGAGGTTGTGAAAAAAAGAGGGGAGAAAAATATTAAGTCAACGGGTTTTTCCAACGAAAATTTGATTCAAATATCTATGAACGCCGACGTCATGAAAAACGTACGGCACCGAGTGCTAAGGTAGTAAGGTTAAACCGATTTTTTTTTCTTTTGTTTTCAATCAGTAAATTGATAAAGAGGAAAAAATTTGGAATGAATGTCAGAGCAGGTGAGTGCGTGGGGGGGAGGGGGTGGCAAGTGTGGTATAAGAATCAATACAACGAGGAGGTGATTTGCACATCACACAACTACATACGTACACATACATGCGCATTACTCCTTTCCTGATTCGGTTTGGTTAATATACTTTCTATTGCCGCGTGACCCTGAATGAAATCTAATTTTAATGGATGTAGATTCAACATTATCTATGCCAGTTTAATGAACTCGTAATTTGTCACGGAACAAAATTACTTCCAGGAAAACAATTTAATGTCGTTGCTTGAAAAGGAAAGAAAACATACCACAGTACAAATCCACCACGTATCATATTACATATTCAGGAGATTTTAACTTAAGGAACAATCGATCAAAACGTATAAAACAAATAGAGAGTCAAAGTTTAAGCAAACTAATGTTAATTATTCTAATTATTCTGCTCATATATATCCATTATCTACTCCGCGCAGGGCACTAGACATTATCTGGTTTGCTATATTAACCGGTTTTGATAGAGCGCTATCCCTTAAAATATTTAAAGAGCTTGCGTTTGCAATAAATACCTAAAATTTCCAGGCAACGCTCTTACAATGATGTCATCTAGGATTGACCTTTACTCGGTCCTCGCACCCGATCGTTACGTGATGGTTTGCCGTTGTTATGAAACTTTTGCATGACATTTTTATTGCATGTAAATAACTACAAATCGTTTTTATTGCATATAATTTTTGAGCATCAGGGTATCTCAATATGTCTCTGACTAACGTGCTGCGGCCAAAATTTTAAATTTTAATTCTAATTTACAACTAAAAACTAATTTATACCACCAATAATTTCCTAAAGTCGTTCTGAGTTTGAAATTAATTTTTATAACATAATTTTAGTTTTTTGTAAATGAAACGGTGGAATTCAACAAATATTTATTGTGTGTATGTACTCGATTTGTATAACGAACTCTCTCTCCTGTTGTTCAAGTTTTTTGCAATTTTATAATTTTTCCTGTAAGGTATTACCATTTTCTGCTCAACCAATTCCAGTGATAGTGATTTGGAGGTTTGGAACTTCATGTTGTGGAAACTTACGAAGTTCGGGAGACTGTTCTTTAGTGGTACAAGGACAACGAGTAGATGCTGCAGACGTACAAAATACGTACGTACTGGTCGTTCATTTTTCTAATGCGCTTAACGGAAAAAGTTTTTTCTCAATTTTTATTAGTTTTGCGGTTTGCGATTTAAAGTTTTTAATAGAAATGTTTACCAGTGTTTTTTCAGATATTTTGCTTGGAAGAAACTGTCTAAATATGATTTAATGTGGTTGTGATATAAAGTGATGATAGCTATTTAAATGTTCTTTATTCGGATAACGTTTTGTTTGTGTCATATTAAGATTAAGGAATATAACATTAAATATTAAGGAATATAATATTCAGAATTTAATAAAGAATAAGGAAGTTTTTTATTCAAATATATAATTTTTTTCAATAATATGGTCTATGCTTAACTATGTTTAATAATTATTAAATGAAAATTTGCCATAGAAATTCTTCCTATTTAACATTCAAAAAATAAACAAGAGACGGAAGAGAGAAAGAAGAAGAGAAAGACAAGAGACAAGAGAGAGACAAAAGATAAGTGAAAATGTTGAACCACTACTACGATAATGTCAAGGGTTATGTCGGACAGCTGAAAGGACTTTAATGAATTAGTTAATTATGTCTGAAAACCTCACACTATTTAATGTCACTCGCACGCGCATTTGTGAGGATTACCGGCAATGCAACGTAATTGCAAAATTTAATAATGTACTAGAGCTCAGTCAAATTCCACGAGATTTGTCTTACGTAAAATGATTTTGCAATATATTACGTCACAATGTCATTAATTTGTTCAGATTTTAATCAGAAAGGATAAAGACTAAAATATTAATTAAGTTGGGGGAGCCACTTCATTTAAACTGGCGTCGAATCTTTGAAAATAATTATATTTTCGAGAAGGCATTTAATAAAATATTCATATAAGGCTCGAATGTTCGAACTTGGGGGATAATTGGGATCATATACTTTGTTAAAAAGTACTTTCATTGTTTTAGGTCTCAACAATAAATTGTGATCAAATGAACCCTAATTTTGATACGCTTTTATAAATGATGAGAAAAGTCTTTAAATGCAAGACTTTAAATTTTATCCTGACTACGTTATTCTGAAATCACGATCACTGATTTAGCATAATTTCAGGTTCGTTTTCCATTTCGTTAAAATTGTCGTATTGTTATCTACAATTGTTATCTATTATTATATTGTTATCTATCTAATAGAATCTGAAAAAACTGAACGATATCGCTTAGTAATCTTTATTAAAATATATGATTTTTTATCATACCAGAGAACATAATTTTTCTCGCAGACGTCTCGCATAGTAAATACATTATTAATCAAAGTCAATTAACTTTTGAAATATAAAACTTAAAAGAGAATTTGCACTTCATGATCAATTTAAAATTCTTCAAGAGTTTCGAACTTTACCGCTGACTTAATTTGATTTAGACGACTTTTAACAATGCAAATAAAAATCCTATCAATGAGAAAATAAAAAGGGATGGTTTCATTTAAATATTCTTGAGCATTCTTTATTTGCGCAAAGTTCTATAAAGCAAATTGAATTGCTTTTCAAAATGGATACCAAAACGATTTTAGCTTTTTGCGTGACGTGGCGCCACGGAAATAGCATTCCATTACAAAAGTGTCAATTGTTGGCGCTTTTAAGACAATTCTCTTCGAGATGTCTTTCTCTGGTTTTTCCACTTCTCTCCCAACACCCAGTATTCAATAAAGACAATGTTTGGATAATGCGCATACCGAAGCGTTCAAATAAAGGATAATCGAGTCTTTAAATCAAGTGAAATGTAGAAATGTCAACCGAACGTTTCGACAAACAATGAAATGTATTTCAACTCGTTCTCGTTTATTTTCTTAATATAAATATTCATTTTAAATTGGTTATCCTTGGAATATAGAATTAAATTTGTTAAAGGGTTTTTAATACTTGCATTCGATTCATTAAGGATTCAAATAGTTTTTCTTTGTCAAAATTTTCTTGTCTTTTCTATATTAATTTCAGTTATTTTTTTCAATCGATCATAGTTCAAATAAAATGCAATAGAAGCGCAGAATGATTTCGATGGAACGGCTTATGATAATTTCATTCAATTTACTTTTTCAAATTCGATTATTCAAATTGATTTATGACTTAATTGCAAATTACATTGCTCTTGTTCTTCTTTCAGTGAAATTGTCCTTACAGCTTAGGGTTAAATCTCCCGACTTAGTTGCATCGTCTGTTCAGTCGTCCTCAACGACGTCATCTATTAAATCGCCAACAACTTCATCTCATACCTCTGCCACCAGAAAACCACACATCAGCTCACGGACACCGGTCTCTTTTAATTCATTTAATTCTGGAGAATTTTTTGTAGACACATTTTCACATTCAACTGGTCGAGAGCGCGGAAGTTTTATTAGCAATTCTTCGGGCCACAAATTGCCTATTTCATGGTTCAGTTCGCTGCAAGGGAGCGATATTAGTGTCTCATCAAAAAGTAAATCTGACAATCAAGATTACCTCGCCGTAAGCGAGGAAGCTTTGCCTTTTTCTTCTGAAGATAGTACTAGTATTGATGATAAGGATTATTCTGAATCTCCTCCTTCATCACTCACAAACCATAGGATTCCTCAGAGGAATGAGAAATTACCGCCTACGAGGAACATTGCGAATGGGGAGCAGAGGTCACGAGAAACTAATGGAAAAGCAAAAGAATGCTCGGAAAATAAATGGCATGAACATTTTCGAGGTGTTGGGCATGGAAACAGTACATTATCATTTCATAGTTTATGGATGATAAATGAACTCTGCGAGGTGGATGACGTTATTGAATTCAGGTTTGCTGTTTTCTGCTAAAAATGCTAAAAATTTAATTCGATAAAATTAATAAAAATTTAAAGGCTAAAGTTTTCTAAAAGCAAAGAAGCAATTTCAATTTCTCTGCCAGAATTTTTTACTTTTTATAATTCTCCACTCTCATATATTTTATAGAATACTTCTCCGGATCCATTCCCGGGATGCAATAAATAGCACAGATGAGCAAGAAACAGCAAGGATTGCCACGGTTTTTAAAAAGAGTTTTATATTTAATCTAAATAAAGGTAAACTTATTACAATTATATTGTCATCAAATCCCAGAAATATCAATAATAGTAAATTTATTATAAGTAAATTTGATCCAATAATTCTGTAAAAATTGTGTCGAGTCGTTTTTTATTATTTTATACACGAAACTTTTTTTTGCTATTTTATACACGGACCTTCTTTTTACTATTTCAAACACGAACCTTCCTTTCCTTCTAGACTGTCACCTTCAGTTAAAAGAGTCCGCAGCAGGCACTCTGGACTATACTATGCTGCCTCTTTATAATACTCACTGCATTGTGCATTTTCCGTCCTATAATTCAAAAACTAAAATATCTGTTGGTTCTTCTACACCCACGCCTGGAATACTCGTCGGACTGCAACGTCTGAATGTTCCCTGCAGTAGCGGTGGTTTCTTACAATTTCACAATCACAAAAGCATATGCGGTAAACTCGAAGATCTCGGCGAAGGCGATCGGGTTTATCATTTCAATACGATCCGTAATATAACCGTTCGCATTGTACGAAATCCAATGTTTAGTCTAACATATAAATTGGTCGATTATTGCTATAATGTATCGTCGCGAAATCAAACTGGCGAATTCTATGTCACGCCTACTATGCAAAGTTCGCTAGAATGTTTTTTTCGTATTCATTTGCCGTATGGAAATCGTATACTGTTATGGCTAGTCGCTAATAACGATAGCAGTATTCTTCAAACAAGTCCTATTGGGAATAGCAATGGCCATCTAATGGAAATATATACAAGCGTCGGTAAAAGTATCCAGTTGCAGTCAATAAATCTTTCCATTAGAGAATATACTCATAGTCATCTAAATGCAATACCATTGTTTTCGAATCACACCAATCCTCCTCTTCAGACTTCTTCCAATCTAAATTCACCAAACACTAACACACCACACCAAACCTTCGCCTTCCTGAGTGAAAGCAATGCCAAAACGCGACTGAAATCGCTGGCGACAGTTGATTGTGATGGTATTGTAATCAAAGTATTTGAGAATGACTTCGCAAAATGGTCTCACTGCGTACCGGATGTACAAATGCAGAATGCCTTTGTTCTAGAGTCGATGAGTAACACCTTGAGTATTCATCTTTACCACCCTCAAGCGCAACGTAATTTAATGCTCGATGGGAGCCAAAACGAGAAAGCGCATTCACTATCACTGCCCACCATTTATCTGGCTTATGAAGCAAGACCCATACCAGAAGTTGTGTCCAATTGCAATTTCGGTTGGATTGCTATGCAACAGTTTTGTGTGACAGCCTTGGAAACTGAGCTCCCGTGGTTCGATGCCGAGCAGACTTGCGTGGCATTAGGTGGTCATTTAGTATCCATACGCAATGACCTTCATCAAAAAATAATCGATGAGATGTTAATCAATAGTCCAGGCTATCGAGATCATCATGCCTATTGGGTTGGTGGATCGGATAAAAATTTCGAGGGTGATTTCCGTTGGAGTGACGGACTTCCATTTCAATACGCAAGTGAGACCTTCTTGTATGAAAGTGATAGAGATGTGATGATAATGACAGATTATTTTTCATTCTCTTAGACTGGTTCCCGGGCTGGTCCCAACACGGTTATTATAACAAACAGCCCAATGATGATGGTCTTAGTAGCCAGGATTGCATTGAATTGCGTCGTTATTTTCGCACATCGCCAGGATTAAAAACTGACAGCAATACGTTGGTCAGAAATTTTATGTGGAATGATCGTGATTGCAATGCTAAAAACTTTATTATCTGCGAACAGGCAATGAGTGATGGTAAGTGAATGCGTGGACACTTTTCAAAAGTAAATCAACAATTTGCTTCTCTTCTCTTTCTTACTTCTTGCATCGAAGATACTGTAAGACGAAATTGGGTAAGCGATTGTAATAAAACTGTATCGCTAACCAAAGAACATCCACGCGCCTCTGTTTGGAGCCCTTCATTTCCTCGTCAATATCCGGACAATGCAAATTGTTTTACCACAGTTACGGCTCCCAACGGTTACCGGATAGTAATCGAATTTGAAGAGCTAGTAATCGAAAGTGAACCGGGGTGAGAAACTTAAATGCTGAAAAATAAAAATGTTGTCCAAAACTAACGTCGAGATATTTCGAAATTTATTTGATGATAATTTCAAACTAAATTTTTCATTTTTCATTTCAGTTGCACGTACGACTATTTGGAAATTTCCGAACCGGTACGAACCGATTTTTCCAAAATCCCGAAATCTTCCAAACATAAAATTTCCAAGGGCAATAATTCCCGAAATTACGCTAATAATGATAAAGAAACTTATGTAAACCTACGAAAGCGCAGTTCTTATGAAAATCTTAGCCTTAGTTCTTTTACATCTACGACTTATGATAACGATAACTCTAAAACTAATATTAATAATTATGAAAATAATAATAATAGCAATAATAATAATAATAATAATAATAATAATAATAATAATAATAGTAATAATAATAATATTTATTCGAATAATTATTACAACAACTACAATATCGCTCAAACTAATTACCACAATTTGCTAAATGTCTTCTCGACTCTCTACAAACCTCACACAAACTTTTTAATACAAACACCCGATTATCCCAAGGGCAATCCTTATTACCCTACGCGGCCTTTGAGACCTGATGAAGTGTTACCAAAGCGCTTGTGCGGTGACTGGAGTTCAAAATTGAAACTTTTACGCCATGTATCTAGCGGCTCGTATCTCGGCTTGCACTTTGTATCTGATTATTCCCATCATTTTGGAGGATATAAGGCGAAAGCCTATATGGAAAATAGTAAGTATTTTAGAATCGATCATATCTTTACCATGCTCATCCCTTCCTCACGTTAAAGAACCACTTCATGTGAATTACGCAGGTATAACATATTAATTACATTAATATTTAATTATTTATTACCAAATGCATAATTTGATTATCGTTTTTCATCATTTTCAACATCAAGAGCAAATTCTAAATTTACTTGATTCTAAAAGTTCACTCTTTATTGAAACAGTCTTAATTGTCATCTTTACCCTTCAAACCATCCTTATACTTTATCAATATTAAGCTCTATCAATGGTAGTCACCGATAAAAGGTATTGGGATTATATTACACATAAATTGAAGATGCCATTTTAAAACATTAGGCAGTTATTAATTGAAGTAATTTCTTTAATATTTCTCATTAATTCTTTACGCGACATTTATAAAAAGTTGAGAAATATTTAGCTATTTAGAAAAGGATTATTATCATTAAACGAGAAAAGGATAATTAGAAAAGGATAATTATCATTAAACGAGAAGTGATTTGAGCAGTGACCAGCGAGCAAGGGGTGGGTAATGAGTACTCGAAGATGTCTGCCATTAAATAATCATCGCCCTCTTCAAACTATTTCCTTCAGAATTCACTAAACCCAAACTAAATAAAATAGAGTGAAAGAAAAAGAGATAAAGAAAAATATACCTTTATATAATCTGTAACCAATATGGCCTTAGCAATTTTATCCAGTTTATTTTTATTCACTCCAATTAACTTAAACTCATGTGCTTTAATTCTCAATTAAAACATCCTGCCTAAATGTATGTGCTCATTCCGATCGTTTCCTCTCAACTGTTTGAAGAAGTATCTAACGGTTAAAAGTCGTTAAAAATCATTGACAATCTCATTAAAAATACAATAGGAATTTAATATTTACATTCACGCTTGATATTCGATCATAATATTAGCAATTTATTTCAATTTATTTCTATTAATAAAATTGTTGCAATACAATTACAATTATTACACAAACTTGTATGCATACACTCATTCATATATTTTGTTATACATTTATCATCAAGAGATATCAAAATCATCCCATCTATAATCTAAAGTATATAAAAATAATCAACTTTGTTCTTTATATCCACCTACTATTCACCACTTTTTCAATAATCAATTGTATGTGCGTACGTATACATGGATACACCTCTCCATACACTTGCAATGTGTGCATAAATATTTAAATATATGTGTGTGCATTATGTATTCTCACATATGCAACTGCTTAATTTGTATGCTTACATATATGTATGTGTGTGATCTTAATACAAAAATATACATGAACATACGAATTACCTTAAAATCTACCCCAGGAGGTCCTTCATTACACGGTAAGTTAACTGAATTGCATCTTTCGCGTTTTAATTTTTCTTTCGTGTTTCGTGTGCTTTAGGAAAATTATGTAGCTTTGTTAATGTTGGAAAAAAAGAATTAAAATTTTGGCGAATGGTTTTACTTTATTCAGCTTCATACCATCAAATTACATTAGCGTGTACGTAATTTTCCCCCAATCATGTCGAACGTAATTAGAAGAGCAATTGTGCATCACAAACATTTTCCAAGTACACGATACGAATTTTTTGGGCTATTTGTTTTTATGTTTAAATCAAAACGACATAACATTTTAACTTTTCATTACAATTATAAATTTGATTTCATTATAATTATAAATTGTAAATGTGAGTCTACAATCCAGTCGTCAAATTTAAAAACACATTCTCCTTTTTTAAAAGTATTAAATTCAATAATTCAACATTGAATAAACAAATTGGGAAAAGTAGAATTGCTTTAATGACGTTATGACCTAAAATGTGTAACATGTTATTAAACGAATTAATTTTCTAATAGATAATTTAATTTGAAAATGAAAGTGGTCCTAATTCCGACTTTAAAATCTAGGCCAAATATCTAAAACTGTCAACCTTCGCTTAGATTTTTCAAACCTAAGTCATCATTAAGATCAAGGTCGAGGACATTTTCATTCGTTTTCTATTGGAAATAATTTTTTTCATTTCATATAAATTTTATTGAAACAAAACAAAAGTAAATTTTAAAACGTACATACTGAAAACATTTTTACAGGTACAAATACACACATACATTGAAAATGAGTACATATTTAATTGAATATATTATGTATTTTTACTTCTTAATAAATATTTACTTTCTTTTTTAATAAATATTTGTTTTTCTGCGCAGAGAAAATTATAATAAAATTATTAAATTTTTGAATAGCAATTTTGAATAGCAAGTTGTTTTAAAGCAATTATCGATTAAAATAATAATAATATTTTTTCCAACTCGCCTTAAATTTCGCACCTTGTTAAAAAAACAATTCGTCAGTTTAATTTTTAGTTTTATACTTTTCAACACCTTCAATAGTCAAAAAAATATTTTACAGCATTTCGTGCAATAATTTGTGTGTATTACACGCACACACATAAACCAGAGACAGGCGCTTGGTTGAAACAAACGCTATATTATAGCGTAATTAACAAACAAAATTAAAGAGAAGGCGAAAATAAAACTTCATGAAAGCTGTTAAGTCTTATTGTTCTTGTCTGTAGACACAAAAGTACTTAAATGAAATTTTAAATTAAACTTCAGTATTCTAAGACTTTCATAAAGATTACTGAAATAATTGCCTTCGATACTATTATATAAAACAATTCTAATTTTTAAATTTATTTGTTATTATTGTAAGGAATATTGTAATATTGTAATTCATTTCACCATAAGTTCCAAGCATTTATTAGGTTTAAACGTAAATAACTCAAGGTCGCAAAAGTTAATTGAATGTATCGAGTTACGCGATGGGAAATATTCACCACCATTTTACGCAGGAGTAATCTAAATTGGTCACGTCACTGCACATGAATTGATTTGGAATTCACAAGAAAATCAAAAGCAACGTTCAGATTTTATGAGTAGAGTAATCGCTCAACTTTCCCACACAAGTCGTTTGAATACACACATAAATAATCAACAATTACAAGGAAACGACTCAATATACATATATTTACATCATCAATATTATTTTAGTTGAATACTAATTATTATGATGTCATTGAAAGTAACTAAAAATAAATGTTACTACCCTGTTTCCTTTATGCGTTACTGCGTTCTTCTTTATGATTTTGCATCTTTCGATTTTCTTGTTTATTCCTGTTCAGGAAATTAGCTCGGCCTTTTCTTCGAATATTTTTCGGTTATATATATATATATATATATATATATATATATATATATATATATATATATATATATATATATATATATATATATATATATATATATATATATATATATATATATATATATATATATATATATATATATATATATATATATATATATATATATATATATATATATATATATATATATATATATATATATATATATATATATATATATATATATATATATATATATATATATATATATATATATATATATATATATATATATATATATATATATATATATATATATATATATATATATATATATATATATATATATATATATATATATATATATATATATATATATATATATATATATATATATATATATATATATATATATATATATATATATATATATATATATATATATATATATATATATATATATATATATATATATATATATATATATATATATATATATATATATATATATATATATATATATATATATATATATATATATATATATATATATATATATATATATATATATATATATATATATATATATATATATATATATATATATATATATATATATATATATATATATATATATATATATATATATATATATATATATATATATATATATATATATATATATATATATATATATATATATATATATATATATATATATATATATATATATATATATATATATATATATATATATATATATATATATATATATATATATATATATATATATATATATATATATATATATATATATATATATATATATATATATATATATATATATATATATATATATATATATATATATATATATATATATATATATATATATATATATATATATATATATATATATATATATATATTTAATTAATTAATTAAAATTGGATTCGATTATTATTTGAAAGCTATAAACGCTAAAATCGAAAATGCGTTTCGATACAAGCTTAAGCCTTCCATATTTATTTGCAGCTGCTTCAGAATGCGCTAATGAGCGTCTAAAACCTTATAACGGTTCCTGTTACCTGATAGTTTCGTATCCAGAGGTTGATTGGTGGACCGCTCAGCAAGTATGTCGCGGTATGGGAGCGAAGTTATCATCAGTATTATCGGCAGATGAACATCGGTTAGTATTTGTGCTATTGGTTCTAGCAGGAACGCCATGATTACCTTAATCGTTAACAAAAATAATTTATAGTTTTTCATTATAATAATTCTGAAGTATTCATAATTGATTAGTAATGAAATAAGAACATGAAAAAAATTAACTCTGTGAACTTTGAGTTGCTTAAATATCTGTCTCCCCCACTCACTAGCTCTCTTCATCTGACTCAACTGCATTTGCTTCGTCTAATCTATTTTTCTTTGACACAGATTTATAACGGCTAATATTCGTAACCAAATTGATTACTCGCCTCAGCTTATTTATTGGCTTGGCGCTGAATTGGAGCAAAGCGGTCAATTCGGATGGACTGATGATACTAAAATGACTTTCCAGGTATACGGCGTCATATGAAATTGTATATATATATATATATATATATATATATATATATATATATATATATATATATATATATATATATATATATATATATATATATATATATATATATATATATATATATATATATATATATATATATATATATATATATATATATATATATATATATATATATATATATATATATATATATATATATATATATATATATATATATATATATATATATATATATATATATATATATATATATATATATATATATATATATATATATATATATATATATATATATATATATATATATATATATATATATATATATATATATATATATATATATATATATATATATATATATATATATATATATATATATATATATATATATATATATATATATATATATATATATATATATATATATATATATATATATATATATATATATATATATATATATATATATATATATATATATATATATATATATATATATATATATATATATATATATATATATATATATATATATATATATATATATATATATATATATATATATATATATATATATATATATATTATATATATATATATATATATATATATATATATATATATATATATATATATATATATATATATATATATATATATATATATATATATATATATATATATATATATATATATATATATATATATATATATATATATATATATATATATATATATATATATATATATATATATATATATATATATATATATATATATATATATATATATATATATATATATATATATATATATATATATATATATATATATATATATATATATATATAATATATATATATATATATATATATATATATATATATATATATATATATATATATATATATATATATATATATATATATATATATATATATATTATATATATATATATATATATATATATATATATATATATATATATATATATATATATATATATATATATATATATATATATATATATATATATATATATATATATATATATATATATATATATATATATATATATATATATATATATATATATATATATATATATATATATATATATATATATATATATATATATATATATATATATATATATATATATATATATATATATATATATATATATATATATATATATATATATATATATATATATATATATATATATATATATATATATATATATATATATATATATATATATATATATATATATATATATATATATATATATATATATATATATATATATATATATATATATATATATATATATATATATATATATATATATATATATATATATATATATATATATATATATATATATATATATATATATATATATATATATATATATATATATATATATATATATATATATATATATATATATATATATATATATATATATATATATATATATATATATATATATATATATATATATATATATATATATATATATATATATATATATATATATATATATATATATATATATATATATATATATATATATATATATATATTAGTGTTTTTTATTCAAGTAAAGCATAGTTGTTCGCAGTGAACGATAGATGCGTATCATTTTTGTTCTTCATCATTACTATCTTAATCTTTCATTCTCTTTTCTTATCTTTCTCTTTTTTTCTTTCGCGTCTTCTTGAACTCAACATCTGCTTCCTTCGTTCGTTCCGTTTGCAGGGTTGGTTGCCTGGACAAGGACAATTCGACACCATACCGTCAGATGCCACCTGCTTAGGTCTTCAGTGGAAAATGTCACCGACCCCAATGTTGCCCTCTGGCTTATATTGGCAATCTCAAAAGTGCAATAAAGTCGGTGGTTATGTGTGTAAAAAGCCAAAAGAATACTTCGGTAGATATGCTTTCAGCAACTTCACAGTCACTGGCATTGAAGGACGTCTGGTATCACCCGGTGAGTATCGTTTATCGTTAAGCATCTTAGCTCTTAAGAACCATCTTATCTTCATCTGTTATGAAGGAAAATTTTATAATATTTCAAGCTTGAAGTAGGAAACTAGAGCTCGGGAAGTGGGAAGTGTCGATTTTTAAAACTGCGTGAATTTAAGAGAATTTTTAGCTCTATACAGCTTTATTGCTTGTAATGATTAATTTCCATTTAATATCCATGGCTTCTTATTTTGTTATATCTCTCAATTGCAGCCTACCCTAACTCATATCCTTTAAATGTCGATTACTGGATACATATTATAGCCCCGGAAAGGACGCGGATCGTCGTGCAATTTCAAAAGATCGATTTGGAGCCACAAGATGAATGCCTATACGATTTTGTCAGTATTGAAAATTATGAACTTGTGTCAAAAATAACTCTTGAACCGGGTTCCAATCCCATTCCAATGGCTATGCTAACGTCTTATGAAATTTCGGAAGATAACGAAATTGGTCTCTCTAAAACGGACTTACGACTAAATAAAAAATTCTACACTAGGATGGAACGAAGTATTCCGACAATCAAAAAAGAAATATTTTCAAAATATCGTAATAAGGAAGCATTTTCCGGAGGACGTGTCGTATTCCCAAGTAATGAAAACCGATTCAATAATGTGATTAATAAAGTTACGAACACAATTACAAACGTAAAATTTAACCGTGTTGAAATGAATGGAAAATTAAATGAAAATCCCAAGCGACGTCGGCGAAAAAGATTACGCGATGAAATCGGTAAAATAAGTGATAAGTGGCAGCGTCATCGCCTTCATGGAAGTCTAATGGAATATTCTACCTTATCACGTCAAATACGTAAACGACGTAGAAAACGTAACATTAATAATAATCCTAGGGGTGGTGGCAAATTTAACGACGACACACTTTTGGACCAGAAATCAGGCAATGCGCAGTCCTTTCTGCCATACGTACGCTGGTGTGGTTCACATGATTCCAACATGTCAAAATTTGATTTCGTTTCAAGCTCGAATCAGGCTGTTCTCAATTTTCATAGTGATTTCTCAGTAACTGGTCTGGGATTTGCAGCCATATGGAAAGCTATTGATGTATCAGGTTGCCCCGTGCAAACTCTGACATCACGTGAAGGCATTATTGCCAGTCCGAACTTTCCACATTTTCTTTTAAATGGACTCAGTTGCGCCTATGTCATACAGGCTCCCGCTGGTCGGCGTGTTTGGCTGGAATTTACAGATTTTGACCTGCTATTAGATTCTGTTCTGGATATTGATATCGGTCAGGAAACCTTCCGACCATTTCGCTTACGACAGCATATAAACGATGGTATATATGTTAGCATACGCGACCGAATACGTGTTCAACTTCGAACCGGGCAACATCCGCGAGGAAAAGGATTTCAAGCTGTTTATCATACCGGTAGGATGACAGAATTTGAGTTTATCTATCAAATTTTAAAAGTAAAAACGCGAGAATCTACTTCCGTTTCATTAATCAATATTTTATGATTTCCTACAGAACCTCATAGTCCTTTATTAATATCGTTTAATATGCTGGTATAACAGTTGCCAAAACACAACCGCGTAGTAACTGCTGCAGCAACTTTATGTATGGTGCAGCAGGTTTTTTATGAAAAGCTGGCAACCATTCAATAAATTTTCGGGATTTTGGATAAAAGGTCTTCAACATTTTTTCGCTCTTCAAACGAAACTACTGCTGCAGAAATAAATTCTATTTTCTCGTATGTAGCTGGAGCAGTTCTGCTCGCTGTTGCAGACGCTGAAAGCTCGTGTTTTGGCTGTAACCTTAAGAATAATACTGATCCAATGTTTATTTATTCAATCTTCTTAATTTAACTCTTGCTATCGAATTTCATGACATAAATTTTTGGCATCCATTGAATTGTTATGTGGCCATTACGACCTAATCTCGTTTCATTCAATCCTTCTTATTTTATAGTCGATCAGTTTGAAAAACGGGAGCGAATCATTGCTGTGAGTAATAACATCACGAGCTACCTGCACCATCTAAATTATCCACGCGACATGCCAGACAATGTAGATTTCACACAAAATCTGATCGCCCCCTTTGGGCACAATATTGTGCTGGAATTGCATGGCGTTGAATTTAGCGACAATGGTTGCCTCGATAACAGTATTCTTGAGGTAGGCAATTGTCAAGCTCATACCTCGTACAAGCTTCGCACTTCTACAAACTCATATCCATACAATTTCATGCAGTATCATACTTATAAAATTCCACACAACTCTATGCTCACGCAGTCTCATCCTACTCCAATCTGACATTCATCTAATCTCAGATTCATACTATTTCTCACAATTTCATACCCGTACAATGTCATACAATCTCATACTCATTCAATCTCATACTCATACAATCTCAGACTTACAGTCTTATACTCATTCAATCTCATACTTATACTTATTCATATAATTTTTCAAATTTCGACGTCCTTGTAAAGATATATGATAATTATGCCGACAATAATGGCACTAAATGGAAATTGTGCAAATATCGAAGTACGGGAAGCTCCATTGAAAATTCCGACAACGGACATAAACAAACATTCGATGAACAATCGCCCAGATTACTACAGGTAGGGAGTATTTCCCTTCAACAACAAACCGTTGCACCGCCGCCAGTGTATATAACGTCATATTTAAATACTCTGCACGTACGTCAACGGTCAACTTTTAAATCTATGCCCAATTTAAATGCTACCATCAGGATTCAAATCGGTACGTATGCACGAATTTCTTCGCAGACTGGAGAATGGATTAATTATTTCCAATCGTTACAATTACGTTTGCTTATTTACATTAATGTCATGAGTAGAAAATTACCGTTAATTTTAACATCAAATTCTCCATTACGTCTTTCATTAGCTAAATCTGTTGGCTTGTGTCTTTGGAAGGAAAGAGACAATTTTTGTTAAATAGAGGTTGATAAAAGAATTAATCATTACAATTTTCGAATCCCTCCAAACTTCTCTCCAAAACATCCTGATTTATGTTATAATCTTTTTTAGATAATAATTATAAAATCAAATTATCAATTGGTGCGAAATCTGTTGAGAGTTGTCAACCAAATCCTTGTCAATTCAAAGGAAAATGTGTGACGGCTAATGGAATTAGCTATTGTCAATGCCAAGGGCACTATACTGGAAGGTAATACATTTCCATGTAATAGTAATATTTTTTGCATTCTTCATAATATATATAAATTCCTGAAGTTCACAAAAATCATACAAATTCCCTTGCATGATTTCCTATTACATTAAGTTGTGTTACTTTTATAAATACACTTTTTTTAGATTCTGTGGATTGAATTTATGCGAATTGGAGCCTTGTGTTTTCGGGAGGTGCGAGTTAACAACAACAAATTTCAACGTAAGTACTGTATAATTAAGAGCGTGTTAATCACACAAATTATAAAACGGATCCGAATCCATTAATTTATTTGGACAGTGTTTATGTCAGCCGGGTTACATGGGCGTTCATTGCGAGCAGAAGCAGCGTCCATGTGCGGACAATCCTTGCGAAGGTCGCGGTATTTGCTATGAAAAAAATGGTGGATTCTTTTGTCGGTGAGTGTGCTCTTAATAATAATATGCATAGATATATAAATAAACAAATAAATGTTCGTGTGATGTAAAACTTTGCTAACCACTTTGCAGAGGTCAATGACCTCTGACTGAGGTCAATGACTTCCAGCTGAGCCCAATGACCTCTGTGTGAGGTGACCAACAAAACTTGACCAAACTATAAAGCATGCTGAACACATGATGATTTTCAACAAAACTTGGCAATAGAGCACGTTGAAGATTTCTAAATGATTCTCAAGCTTGTAGATGTATTTGTTTTTTATGATTTGGGAATTTCTCGATGATTTTCAACAAAACTTTTCAAAAGAATTTGTTTTAGTTAAAGACTTTCTTTTTTGTTTTGTATATCTTTTTAATAAATTATTAATAGGTTTTTAAACGAAATTAATTTAATATAAACCCCGAAAGCACGCAACGAAATTTTTTCGTATACAAATAATTGCTTCCGTGAACTCGCCCTAAGTTGCATTCGCCCTATGGCACACCAGTGTGCAACAAATTCTTCATTCCGATATCCTGCGTCGATTGTGGAAATTTTTATAACAACAAATTGTCATGAGTAGTCTAAAATTTGTATCTAGATTACCTGAAATATGAGAGTATTAGTTACGCTTAAATTATATGTGCGGTGTTTATAGAGAATCAACTATCACCTTTGTTAATAGTTTTTGTTAAGAGTTTGTTAAGTGTTCCCGCGCAGATTGCAAAAAAATGCCGGATAGGAAATTGACCAAAGTGGTATTAAAATGTGTGCATGGACTGAAATACATTACAATAAGTCCCTAAAATACAATAGTATAGGTGACATAACGTATAAATTATACTGAGATTTTTTCCAAACCATAAACCGTCGCAGGTGCTTACACAATATGATTCAGCATTCCGCGCAGATTGCTTCTGTCGCGGATAGTGGTCTCTGTCGAGTCGTGAGAACCTCTGGAAGACATCTAAGTAGGTGGCTTTGCACATAAATTATATTTGCAATTTTCTTTTTTCTACACATAAATTATATTTGCAAATTTTTCAAATTTGCAATTTGAAAAATTTTGAAAACATTTGTGCTTCCACAAAAATTATTTATAATTAAAAATTCTACATAGATTTTTACAAATTCCAAACAAAAGTTTATTTCTTTTGCACCAAATTTAAAGATAATTCATAATTTAGAATTACAAATTAATAAATGTTCTAAGCATTCTATAGTCTCTGGTGCAGCTATATTAATTATGTGTTGCTGGCTAAAAGTAAATCTCAAAATACATACAGAAATTCAACATATTATGCATCATTTCCTATCAGTTGAAATAGAGTGCGGTGCAATTTTTGTGGTACGTTTATTAGTTTATATAAAAAAATCAATTATTAATTTGGGGATTCACCCTTGTACTTTGATTACTACCCTATTGCATAGTAATAAAATTGGGTTGGTGCACGTGATTTCTTCCCTTCAGCTTCCGCAACTGTTATATTTACGCCGTGTATCAAAAACAGAGCTTTAAAACAGTTATACAGTTAAATTCGCCGGATTCTGAATTCACAGGATACTAACTTCACACCGATATATATATATATATATATATATATATATATATATATATATATATATATATATATATATATATATATATATATATATATATATATATATATATATATATATATATATATATATATATATATATATATATATATATATATATATATATATATATATATATATATATATATATATATATATATATATATATATATATATATATAT
>OZ016504.1:39278884-39293884 GCA_963966595.1 Physocephala rufipes
ATATATATATATATATATATATATATATATATATATATATATATATATATATATATATATATATATATATATATATATATATATATATATATATATATATATATATATATATATATATATATATATATATATATATATATATATATATATATATATATATATATATATATATATATATATATATATATATATATATATATATATATATATATATATATATATATATATATATATATATATATATATATATATATATATATATATATATATATATATATATATATATATATATATATATATATATATATATATATATATATATATATATATATATATATATATATATATATATATATATATATATATATATATATATATATATATATATATATATATATATATATATATATATATATATATATATATATATATATATATATATATATATATATATAATATATATATATATATATATATATATATATATATATATATATATATATATATATATATATATATATATATATATATATATATATATATATATATATAATATATATATATATATATATATATATATATATATATATATATATATATATATATATATATATATATATATATATATATATATATATATATATATATATATATATATATATATATATATATATATATATATATATATATATATATATATATATATATATATATATATATATATATATATATATATATATATATATATATATATATATATATATATATATATATATATATATATATATATATATATATATATATATATATATATATATATATATATATATATATATATATATATATATATATATATATATATATATATATATATATATATATATATATATATATATATATATACAACTATACAACTTCCAGTCATATGTTTGTGTATTTGTTGGCTTACGATTATTCAAGCGCTGATTTATTTTGTTTGGGCCGTTGTCATTTTTCTCGCGAATATTCTACTTATTAATTCGAACAATATTTGCTCGGAGTTTTTAATTTTTGTTTCCTTTGATTTCGTTGCAGCTGTCATGCCTGGTGGGAGGGTAATCGGTGTGAACGCCGCATGCTTCGAATACCTTACAAACCGCTTTCTGAGCGAATGTTGCAAGAACCATTTGGTTGGGTTTAATAACGGTTTTCGTTGTTTTAGCTGCCATTGGATTAGTTTGGTGTGCGAAGCGACATTTTCCAGAGAAAATAGAAAAATTACTGGCCGAGGAAGCGGATCGAAATAGACGTATGTAGAAATAATTACAACGAAAAATAATATTTTGGTGATGTCTTCTAAAGCGAATTTTGTTTCAATCAACTAATTTCAAAAAGTTTGTTTAACAATTTGTCCGATCAATCCAATGCATTGTACTGTTTGTTATGTCTCTACACGAAAGAAATTATAACACGATTATATATCGTTTCGTCCATGAGTGCGGTCATTACTATTTTTGCTCTCTTTCTCTCTCTTTCTCTATCTCTCCCTCTCCGTTTCTTTTTATCTAGCACCTGGTTCCATACATGGACATCATCATCATACATCACTGCGTGAGCAATTGCAATTTACAACAGCCATTCCTCAGACTGCAACCAATACCGTACCGGGGGCACCGCGATCAATTTTCAACAGATTGGGTATAAGAAAACCATCCCTTTTAAGCCTCAGCAGCCCAAATCCGGTCCATGGAGGGGGAGGCGCAGCAGCGCGCACATTTTCACTTGACGATCTATTACGACCACCCCCCCGACGTAAGATAGGCGTAAAATCGGGAATTAATGAAAACAAAATCACTTCTCTTTTAATTGGATGAAAACTCTCTAAATTCTCTCTTTAAAACACACTATCTTTTTTGCCTTGGCGTGCGTGTGTGTGTGTTTGCATATGTGCACACGTGGTTGTAAATAACGAAGCCCCCTCCCTCACACCCACCAAAATCACATTTGTAATATTGCAAATCACTATTTCTGTAATATGTAGCAATTTTCTACCTACCCCGCCCCAAACCTCTCTATTTTGATCTATGCTTCTGCTCTCTATCTCTCTATCTCTGTGCCTCTCCTCACGTCAAAATAAAAAATCGTTAGTTTCTATGTGAGTGTTTGTCATCTGCACTTGCCATCCCGTTCTTATATATTCGAGTATAATTAATTAGTCTGTAGCAAATATTTAGCATCTCAAACAAATAAATATTACATTTATTTCTATAAGCAATATTCATTTAGCCAATGGTATGGACTGATTTGATATATTCATTGATGGTATTATTTATAAAAGATATCAAAATGGAAGGAATTAAAAAATTTAGGAATTAAAAAAAACAAATACTTAAGTGACTTAAGTTACTTAAGTTTCTCACGATTGGTATTATTCCTATAATGGAATGCTTCCATAATAAAACACTGGAATATATCCAAAACCAGTGGAAGCTTTTTAATCAATTTAGGATTAATCAATCTGGAAACACTTCTGCTGAGAAGAGTCAGTCGGAGAGAATTTTTAAAAAAAATGATAATAATTTCTCAACTAAACTTTTGATAACCTCTATAACTTAGAAGAAGCCTTTATTGCTGGTGTTGCAAAACATACCTCTTGCATTCATTACATTTTAAATTAATTTCTTGAATCATTTGTCAGCATTCTTTCCTTCTTCTCTTCTTCACTCGCTTCGGCAGCTCATCCATTGAAACACAAGTAATATTATTCCATTATTCCTCTTGCACTATGGCTATTCTCTTAATTTTGTATGTATATATACTATATATCGCATAAAAAGCACTTCTAAAAAAGAAAAAATTTAATTTGTCTATTCCATCATTGTTGACAGCGTCACCATCACTTTGTCTCAATACCAGAAATGTGTGAGCTGGTTATTGAATCTAACACCGCCTAAACGATAATATCAGTTCGTTATTTAGAACCGCTTTTCTACTAGATCCTTCCATTAAATAATATTTGATTACAAATCATCATTTATTACAGATAACTTCCGTTGGCCAGTAATGAAAGCCTCCTACCAAATCAATATAGATTCACCATAAGTTACCTTTATATTTTACGAAAAAGCCAAGTTATCGCCTTAATCTCTCTGAAAACAACGTGTCGTAATGGGTTATCAATAATATATGTATCAGGTGTAATATGTGATTCAACCTTTCTAACGAAAATTATTAAATTGTAACGAATTTTAGTTCGTCCCTAGAAGATTTACAAGAATGAAAACAGCATAAAATGCTCGGAAAATTATTTTAATTCAGGATTCGGAGCGATATTTCATGTTTTACACTTTAATGGCGTTTTACTTCGTTTGTGTGACTAATTTGATTCACTGAATGTAAATAGTAAATAATAGTAATAATAAGAAAATTAATAATAGTAAATAATTTCTAAAAAATTAATATAATCATTTGTAGGAAACACCTTTTGTCTTCTTTAAAATTCAGAAAAACGCAAAAATCATGAAAGAAAAAGGACTACACAACATTTTTGATAGAAATTTATTTGAATAAATTGAACCGATAAATACTTCTATTAATGTTAGTGCTGAAGATTTATCGCTCTTTTTCTAAATGTAGTCAAATGTTTTTGTGCTGGCAACTCCATTCTTGATAATTAATGTTTCCCTATCAGAGATTTAGACATAACACAAATCCCAAATTATAGAAGTGACTCCAAATAAAATAAAAATTGCTTTAAAAGAATTTTAAAAAATACAAGTATTACCTAATGATTATATTAGTATTATCATTGTAGGCGGGTATATTTAGAATCTCCTCAAAAATCATTCTCCCACAGAAACCTCTAAACCACTAATGCGATTTTTAAGTAACGCCCATCGTTACATCGTTACATCGTTTCTACATGTTCGTCACATATTAGTCATTTGGAGGGTGATAGAGGGTGCTTGGTCCAGACTCAATAACTGATTTAGGTCCTACTTTTCTACTTAATTAGTGAAAACTTTTCAGGAACTAAAGCGATTAATAGCAAAAACAAATTTTGTGGCTGCTGGTGGACTCTTTAAATTTCTCAATTTTTTAAAAAAGGACCGTTTATTGTAATTTAGATATAGCTTAGATATAGCTTGATTGCTCTGTTAGTTTTTTGTAAAAAGAAGAAATTATAAAACTTTTATTATTTATTATTTTACGTAACCAAAATGTTAGATATACTTAGACGCATTTGTAGAAGGCTTACTAATTAATTAAGTATTATTAAAAACTTTGATAATTTATTGCCTTTTATTGCCAATTTGTTACCCTCTTTAAGTAGACTCCTTACATTCCTTAAAGAACGCATGACGCTTAATACCTTCGCTTAATACCGTCAATTAGTATTAAATTTTTTATTCTTCTGCATTTTCACGTATTTCTTTTCTTTTTTCTTCGGCTGTATGTATGTGTGCTAATTAGTATATGTAAGTTGTAATAATTAATATTGCTTCTATAACATATTTTTTTCTAATTTTCACAGGATCTCCATCACCTCGTAAGAAACGTAATAATTCGACTCCAGTTAAAAAAAATGCTGCCGAGAAAAAACAAATTCTTCAGCAATTGGTCTCACCGGCCGCCGTATCACCCAGCCCAAAAGTTAGCTTAGGCGAATTAATAACAATGTCGGAAAACCGTCTCCGCCTTAAAATGGGTGAATCTGAGAGCGATCTTAAAGAGACGACACTGTCTGATAACTCTGGATCTCTAGCTTCAAGCTCTGTCGCTCGCGCCATGACGGATCCGAAGCTGGAGAAGAAGGTTACATTTGCACGTTTGCTGAATAAGGTATCGGCTGAGATGAGTACCAGCTCTGACGTCGATATCGGACAAATGAGGGTAGGTACCCTTCAATCCACTGATATCAATAGAATATAATAACTTCGGGTCATTTCTGCGGTTCTCAGAGTGGAAGAGAAAACCATGGTTTACGTAGACCGTTTTCGGAAGAAACGAAAGCTTTTCTACCAAACACTTACTAAACTTAATCTATACAATAATATTCTGATGTAGGACAAGGCACTTTTTTGAAATAATGCACGATATTTTTGTTTCAAATTCCATACATCCTACATTTCATAAATATAATTACCAATTCATAAGTGTCTGTCTTGTGTAATAGTCATCATTTTTGCCCCGTATATTAAACAAGAATTAGAGAAATTAATACTAGAGAAATGTTCAAATTTTATGCGTTACAAAATTTCTTTCATTAAATCTTTCGATTACGCCGATAATCGATCGATATTCCGTAGCAACAGTATTATGTAAGTTTTGCCTTCATTTTGGCTTGAAATTAAAATTTTCAGCAACAAACATTTACTTGTTGAATTTCGACCGTGTGTCTTGAAAACGAGATGACTACAAACGAGATTGGAGGCGCATGCGATTGTTGAAGTTTGGGATAGTTTTCGGTTGAAGAGACTCCGTTACTTCTCTCTAAGTAATTCATCACCAATATCGTTGAAGAGATTTTCTCTGAAGAAGAAATGTTTATGAGAGACAAAAAGCTCTTACTAGTCGAATTCAAAACGAGCCGCTTAGATATGAATAAATTTCAATAATCGTAATGCAGTCTAGTTTCTTATAAATAAGCCTGCAAAAGAGGAACAACAGAAGGAGTTCTATAGCTTGTACATCAAAGTCACATTTGAATGCCTAACTTGTGAGAAACCACCCTCGACCCTCGCACGTGAATTCAACAATAGTATCATTTATATTAATTATTTGTTATCACGATTTTGGTTATTTTTATCGCGCTTTTATTCTCTTAATTAACAGGGCAAAAGAAATTCGAGTGCTCTCAGCCTGCCAACGGATATCCAATTGCGCGCTAGCTCGATGCCACCCTCGCCCTGTGGCAACAATTTACGTTCATCCTTAAGCACATCTTCGAATCACCGAAGCGATTCATTATCAAGTTCCGATGTGGCACTGAATGACCTTAGTCTGCAATGTGGAAGCAATGGAAGTGGAATGAATGGATACAAGGCTGGTGTCATCAGTGGCTTTCAACGTTATCGATTTGGATCAACGACGCGTCCGAAGGTGTCAAGTGCTGATTCATTACTGGCAATGCTACGAAGTTTTGCTACGCCGTCAGCATCCCCTTCGGCAAATACTGCTTCCGTACAAGCCAATAATACAATAGTTTTTGTTTCGCCCTCTACTACACCAACTATTTCGAGCCCACAAGATGATATAGCTGGGGATGATGACTCGTCGACGTCGTCTATGTATACGCCTATCAGTTTCGGCAGTGGTCCACCGGACTCTCCAGTCCTTTATCATCAGGCTACCATCGAAGTACCCGTTTTAGACGCATTGACTGCGCACAAAAATACAACATCATCATCATCATCATCATCAACACCGATCTCAGCGAATCTTTTACATCCACCGACAATCTTACTAGAAATACCCAGTGCAGGAGTTAATAACAAATGCCTCTCACCAATACGTGAGATGCCAACACCAATGCCATCGCCAGCGCTGACACCAATAATGAATCGATCGCCAAGATCGAACAGTCCGATAATATTTCAAGATGATCCACTATCTCCAGAAGATCTCAGTGATGACGATGATGACAAAAGTGATCGCAGCGATACGCAACTATCCGTAATTATAAACAAATAATTTTTATAATTAGTATTAATGCCAGACATACTAGACGGACAATTTTGTAAAATATTATCACAGTCCTGCCAGTCTAGTCATATCGGAAGCCAAAGTTATTCACAATTTAGAAGTAATCCGTTCGCAATTAAATGCGGCGAATTCATAAGCTTGAGCTAGAACTAGAGTCGCCTCGTAGGTTATTGAATATAGTTTGTATTTTGTCGGCATTGCATATACCATCATCTCGACAGGGAATTAATCAAGTGATCCTATTGCAACACTTCCCGCATATCCTTCAGTGCCTTCTATAGCATGAATATATATTTATTTAATTTTCTTCTTAGGTCGATTCAGACGGTGGAATCGTTATTGAATTTGGCAAAAAACAACGAAGATGGTTCAGTTAAAGAGCAGGCAAAATATTATTTAATGCGCTTTATGTATGAAAAGCTAGAAAAGATTTTGAGAAATTCGCCAATTTTTAGTTAGTCCTAAATATAATTATTGTTAAATTTTATAATTTTTTTCCATTCCTTCATGAGTTTTTACTTTTTCTTCTCTTTTAAGGTTCGGTTTATGCGAAGCCTAAAACGAAGTAAATGCCGGATCTCAGAAACAGCATTTACACAGGATCCAGAATCCACAGGCGTCAGCACAACAACAACTGCAATCACAGAACTGTGCAATGAGCCAGATTCTGGGCAATCTACGCAATCGCAAACAGTTCCAAAACCAGCCTTCATTAGTATCGGTCTTGAACCACCAACCCCGCCCAACGAAGTAACATCAAGACCGAGGGATCTTATAATCCCGACACTAATAGTCGAACAGCCAAGCCCAACGAAAAGTCGGTATCCCATGATTACATTCCCAGGATCGCCGCCGCCACAGCGTGTGAAACGAGTTTTATGTTCCCAAATAAACAACAACAAAAAAGGTATAGAACTAAGTTGGGAACAATTTTTAATTGTGCGTATTTCTCCTTTCTCAAATTCGATTAGTAGTAGTATTTTACTAATATAGTGGTAATACTATTTGAATTAGTAGTAGTATTCTCCTAAAAATATGGAACTAATAGAGTAGTGGTATAGTAGTGTTAATTACTATTAATATTTGTTTATCATATTAATTTCATAATTAAATTTTATGACTTGCGTAATTTAATTTTTAATTGTGAAACTAATACTAAAACTCTATTAAAAGACTTTAATTGAATAGAAGTGACTATTACTCCAAACCCCCTCCAAGACCGTGTCCCCTCCCGTTAGTTTCAAACAGAATTTAGTAGTTTAGCGACATAATTAGTAAAACAATTTAATTAATCGAAGCTATTATTGAGTGCACGTACGACTGCCGACCGTACGTTTTATTTTACTTCCACTTCGTCGATTGACGACACATGAATGACTTGTAAAAACAAACGACTGTTAGTAATAGAACAGCTGTTATTGTTATTGTTTTACGGATTCTTCATTCAATTATTAATGTTTAAACACAAGCAATCGATTCGTTTTGAATTCGATTGGGTGGGACAAATGAATTCTCGTTTCTGACACAAACGATGAAAATTCAAATAGCTTGATTAAAACAATTTCTTTTTTTTAATAACATTTCTGTAAGATGCTATAAATATTTTAAATAATATTGAGTAGATAAAAAATTCGTCTAAAATAGATTTTGATATTCGTCTACTTTTGTTCGTCTATAAATATAGAAACTCGGTTTATCTATTAATTCATTTGATAATACATTTCTCTTAAGGCTTTTAAAACAATTCGAGAAGCCCACATCTTTGGAATTCCCGATTGCTCCTCCATTGATTACCGTTACATCGAATATGAGCGAATTAGAATCAGATGGGGATTCGTTATCGCCTACTCCAAAGATTAGCACTGCCGGCAATCTTATGCCGCCAAACCCAGCCGGTATGAGCTACTTAAGCCCCTTTGCCATGGGTAACCGATCCGATCGTACGATATCTGAAAGCAATCTAAGTTCATCAGGTTACTCGAGTATGGCTAGTCCTGGCCCGAGTCGTTGTGGCTCCAGCAATCCGCTTTGTCCTAACGAAATGGATGAACCTGGTAGTGGTCACTCCTCGACAGGTATTTCATTGCATATTAGTCTGTTAAATCGTAGAAGAAATTCAGCATTAGCGAGTTGCAAAGAGAATATAGGAAATGGTAAAGGATCTGAGGCAGGAGGTGTTAGAAATAACACAACTGATCAACAACCAATGCGTCAGCGTTCGGACTCCGAAACATTTTCTGATGAAATTTTACTAGAATCGAATGATGAAGGAATCGGTACCGATCATATTGATGAAAAACTGGAAGATTGTCGGCGTTTAAATGATTGCAGGAAGCAAACGATGCATTTACTCACGGATGAACAGATCCTGATGGAAGTGGAAGAACCACCATCACAATCTCCCTCGATCACATTGAACTCTACCAACAATCAAATGGATCAGCTCCAACTACCCCAAATTGTGATTCAATTTGATGGCAATAATGGCAAAGGTCTGTCACCAGTTTCATCCCGTTCTGAGAGCCCCTTAAGCGAAAGAGCCAGTATGGGCCGATTTTCTCCCCATTTCTACGGACGCAAGGATCAGCTACCATTCACTGATTCTGATGGCCTGTACGATTTTCCCTCATCCGACGGAAAAGGTGTCTCAACTCAATCATGTAGTCATCAACGTCGGAGCAGCAGCAAGAAACGTGAACGCAAATTGGTCAAATCTGGGGCTACGCAGTCACCAACAAAGCACCAATTGGATATACCATCTAAATCTGACTCATTAAACACTCCAACGTCTAGTGGAAGCGCACACGTTTGCAATAAGCACTGCAATTCGTACCACCATCCGTGTCCCAACACAAATTTGACGGCGCGAAAAAGCCCAAAACGACGCCCAATTGTTCGGCATCCAGTGGCGACTAGTTCATCGTCTTCAGAGAGTCTGACCTCCGCTACAGAGTTAGCAAAACGATCGCTGCCTAGACGTAAGTCAATCAAAGGGAAATATTTGAATGCGGATATATATATATATATATATATATATATATATATATATATATATATATATATATATATATATATATATATATATATATATATATATATATATATATATATATATATATATATATATATATATATATATATATATATATATATATATATATATATATATATATATATATATATATATATATATATATATATATATATATATATATATATATATATATATATATATATATATATATATATATATATATATATATATATATATATATATATATATATATATATATATATATATATATATATATATATATATATATATATATATATATATATATATATATATATATATATATATATATATATATATATATATATATATATATATATATATATATATATATATATATATATATATATATATATATATATATATATATATATATATATATATATATATATATATATATATATATATATATATATATATATATATATATATATATATATATATATATATATATATATATATATATATATATATATATATATATATATATATATATATATATATATATATATATATATATATATATATATATATATATATATATATATATATATATATATATATATATATATATATATATATATATATATATATATATATATATATATATATATATATATATATATATATATATATATATATATATATATATATATATATATATATATATATATATATATATATATATATATATATATATATATATATATATATATATATATATATATATATATATATATATATATATATATATATATATATATATATATATATATATATATATATATATATATATATATATATATATATATATATATATATATATATATATATATATATATATATATATATATATATATATATATATATATATATATATATATATATATATATATATATATATATATATATATATATATATATATATATATATATATATATATATATATATATATATATATATATATATATATATATATATATATATATATATATATATATATATATATATATATATATATATAATACATTTATATTAAATATATCTAATAATCGATTTTCTTATAGGCTTAAATTCGCCAAATCGGGATAGACGAGCCCGAAAACAAGATAGGCCCAGTGAGGACGAAGCCGCTGATGTAATATAAAAATTTATACTTATTTTGCCAAAATGCATTAAAATTCCAAAATAAACATTTTAGGAATTATTACGTCGAATTTCTCCAAGTGTCGTCAAGGACGAAAATATATCTCCTACACCAAAATGTAAAATAAACCGACTTCGTGCAATCGGAAATCAAATCAGGTGCATACCGTTACCGTTATTAAATATTTCATCAATTCAATATTTTTTTAAAAATTCTAGATTTTTACGACGTCTTGAGAGATCTATAAAAACCCGCGAGCGCGTGGTATCTCCGTCGGATAGCTGCCCAGAGGAATATACTGATGATGCTGATTCACCTCAAGCAACTTCACCGCTTTTACAATCACCTTCGCCAAGTAAAACTCGTATTTCTTTGTACAGACAACGACGAATTCCATCCGGAGCGTATGGTATAACGGCTACGGCTTTAAACTCTGAATGGAAGGGGATGGATCGAAGCTTAATTGATGATGACTTAAATAGCGACTAGACATTGTAAACTGGAGCAAACGAAAGCGTAATTTGTGGAACTAAATTATCAAATATGCACAAGCGAACATACATGAATAACTAAAGCACATCAACAATCCGTGCAGATCGTGTTAAGCATATATCAGAGATAATGAGATAGGACACTCACACTAATGCATGTGCATTTGGGGAGTGCATTCACAAAAAGGTACACTTTTCTTAGGAGTTGGGTCCAAGTTTCTCGAGAAATTTGTGACCGCGCCTACGTTATAAGTGACTCGGACTTACTTTATTGCATAGGTAACGATCTTTGTAGGTGAAAAATTATAGGAGATTTGTTTGAATTCATTAAACATAAAAATTATGATTTCTTATTTCTTAATCATTCTATAGGTAAAACATGATTTAAATGAAAAACTTAAAACTTATATAGTTCGAATTTATTTCGTTATAATAAACGAGAAACAGAACTGGTATTAAGCGAAGTTCAGGTAAAAGTATTTCACTGCGACAAATTTTTTGGTGACTTAGTGTTACAAATTAATTATATACATCTAGATATTTCTATAAAATTCTATAGAATTGTATATTTCAAAAAGATCTCGCTTTAGTTTTCTTAAAATAAAACCTACAACTATTGTTTACTTTTGTTGAAAATTATATAGAAATACGAGCTATGCTAAATGGATTCAACACCTTCGGTGACAAACTTGGTATTGTACTCGTTAGCAAACGCACAGCAAACAAATACACAGCAAACCATAACAAATTTCTACTTTACAGTAACGGATGTCCTACCTCTTTATCTCTGGTATGAATATACTTACATGTATCACATGTATCACATGTATCATCACTGTGGTGATGATCGTAACAGATGAACCTTGGGAATTAAAGAATAAGAGATAAGAGACATACATAGGTTATTTAATAGAGTGGGAATTGTATATAATAATCCTTAACTAGAAGTAATGACCAACTAATTACTACCATCACAGCCAACGAATTAGATAGGAGACTGGGCTCCAACTGGGTTTCTTTGTTGTTTTCATTGTTATAGTAGTTCTTAATGTTTTCCTTTAAGCGACAACAAATCATTCTTTCACTCTCCAAATGTTTGGTAAAGCTTTTAACTGAATTTATTCTCTTCGAAGCTCTTACGGAGCCAAAAAGCGATGGTTTCCATCGTTTCCCAAAACCTGAATTGCTTTTGTCCTTTTTGCCGTTTTGTAAATGTGTCTATCGGGATTTGTTTATATTTTTTCGTAGAGAGAGAAGGGTATATTTCAAATTTTAAATAACTGTAACCCCTAAGCCAAAGAAGAGATTGCTTCCTCGGTTTAGGAGATCTAGTCCTTTAAACTTTGAAATATACCCTTCTAAATTACAAAAAATATAAACAAATTCAGATAGATATATATCAAAAGAAGCAAAAATAATTCAGCTCTTGTGGAACGTTGAAATCCACCGCTTTTGAATCTGTCAGGGCTTTGAAAATAAACAACTCAGTTAAAAGCTTTACCAAACATTTGGAGAATAACCGGTTACCGATTACCAAATAACGAAGTCACAAAGTGATGGATTGAGTTATTTTCAATTTATACTCCTATAACGTAATGCATCGGGATAAAAATGGTCATGCTATTACCAATATAATTCCTTTCTTCACAAATGGTTTAGTTTAATATTTTCAAAGATTTAAAAAAAACAAAGTATAAATCCTGCAAATCCTACGTTTAAAATGACAACTAAGTTGATTGACTTAAACTTTTGACTCTGAATGTAAATTTTAAAAATTCACAATTTCTATAATTTTATTAATTTTCAAATTAATATTCTCTGATATGATGCTGTATTTTGATCGAATTTATATCGGTACAATAAGTAACATATCCAATATTTTTTATTAATTCAAATGTATTATTTTCTACATTATTAAAAAGGAATATTAAAAATTTGCAATTCATCAATCAAATGATACCATAATTTATATCTTTTTTTAACTATTGTATTCAATTTTTTGTTAAATATCATAATGTTTTATTTTGTCAATAATAATGATGTATAAATGTCATTATATTGCAAGCCTTTACCAAATATTTCAGTTTTCCCTCAAATGTCGTAAGATTTGCTTTTGTCAAATTTTGTAAAAATACATAAAATACAATGCCATTTATAATAACGTCATATAGAATGTAATTGCTTTTCCATCAGGTGTCACGATATTGTATTTTTTGTCAATTGTTATGTTATATCTTTTTTTGTTATTGTTGTTGTTATTGTTTTGTTTTGTTAATTGTTATGTCTTTTCTTACCAATCTCTCTGACCGTAATTAAAATAGCTATAAGGAGTATGAAATAATAAACCTATAAAACCCACTTTAAATAACATAGAGTCAAACATATATGAATATATGTATGCTCAAATCCTTTTACCGAGAATGGAGAACGTCAAAAGCAATGATCATAAAATCCATAGAAAGATTTGTAATACTGTTCACAAGAAAATTAATATTTAAAAAGCGTATAATGAAATAAGAATTAATAATTTCTGTAGGTAATAATGAAAGTAAGAAACACGATTAGGAGAAGGCAAGGGAAAATAGTTTCGCAGTAAAACGGCTAATTTAGCATCAAGGTAGAAACATAATATGACTTACACAAAATTGTAGGCGTTTACCAGACCTTACATTTAGAAAAAATATAACTTATAATATTGGAATATAATATAATATAAATTAAAAATAACTAAATTAACAAGACAGTCCCAGAACCATTTGAACTGTCACTCTAGAGGGTAGCAAGCGCTAAAATATAGTGACCGCGATAAAGGGCAGCTTACTCAGATCTCGATGACGTCGCGAGATCTACTAAACACTGGGGAAAACAGCATCGACCTAGATAGAGGCTATGTTGAGAAATAAACGAAATTGTTTCCAAAGAAATTGTTTTGTGTTTACTTTATCGGGCCAATCCATTTCGGGACTGCCCTTTTAAATACAAAATATTACTACAGTTACAATTTAGATTTCTTCAAACCTAATCATTAAAAATAAAGGAAATTTAACTCTGAAAATTTTAAGCACCAAAGAAAAGCACCTGAATTTCTGATTAGTTACTATTCGTATATATTGATATATAAGGCTTATATAACACATATAAAATACATAATCGTGTGTGTAATCTGAATATACGCGTAATGTAAATACACACAAAAACTAATAAACAATTGGTTAATCGTTAGAAGGACGCGAAGGGCAGCACAAAATGGTCTTAATTGCAAAGTGCAAACCGACGAATGCAAATGAATAATAGTCGGGCCTTCCCTTAAGCAGTTTCAATGCTTGCATTGATTAGCTGCAGATTGTGAACGAAGTACTGTAGATTGCAAATGAATAAGAAATTTTGCAAACGAATAACTGCCGTTCGCAAATGAGTGGCTACGGATTGAAAACGATCACGCAGATCACGCAGATTGTATGATCATTAAATTGTCAAATCTTGAAATTGTCTGCATATTTTGATAATATATTTAAGATATTCGTACATACGTAAGAAACATTTTGAAATGCAAGTAAAAGACGAAAATGGTTAACGAATAATTTGACGTTTGTATTGAGACTGA
>OZ016504.1:39298520-39416749 GCA_963966595.1 Physocephala rufipes
AGACGCTTTCTCTTCTATCGGCTCCGACGGTTGTTTCCTATTATTGCTGTAATGCTCCGCATGATCAGAACCTACATAACCACTACTTTTCCCGAATGACCCAAGGCCCGAATTATTTACTTGACCACCAAACCCTCCACATAAATATCCAGAATCATTACAAATTGAAGAAAGCAAATGATGTTTCTCGTTGTTGAAAAGTGATTCTTTGCTTCGATGCATGTCTTCGTTATCTTTCTCAAGAACAATATTATCCGATCCATTTTTTCGTGGCGAAGAATTGAGTGGATCAAGTCCGGGAGGTAGAGCACAGTCAATATTCGCCATTTTGTTATATTTATTTCGAGCTAAGTAAAATGCTATCATTACACCCAAAGATATACCAACAACTAACAAAGCTATAAAAGTTATACGGCTAACTTTAGTTGTTGCCGCGCATGCATATGTTGGGCCTTTTTCCCAAACAGATTTGTACAATTTATACTGCTGAGGGTTCCAATAACTTCTTATCGTATCAATTTGTCTCTCTTCGGGGAGACTAATACCGACACATTTGATATCATCATTGCCTTCATATAATTGAGCACCGGAATCCTCAGAATCCTCAGTAACGTTTGATGCGAATATATGGTGATCAATTTCAGTAGGACGCGCAGCTACATTTACTGCTCTCACTTGCAATGTGTGCTTGTAGTCAGCGTCTGGGCAAGTAGGAACTTTTATAGCACAAGAAGTGGCATTAACCACTCCAGATATATGTTCTCTTTGAATTTGGTCTTTATGCCACACAATGACGGCAACTTCGTAGAATTCAATTCGTCCAGAAGGAACCAGCGGAGGTGACCACATCATTATGGTTTGATTACTTTCCATAGGAACCATATGGCGAGGACTGGACGGAACTACATACATATTACAAAGTTATTTTTTAATTTTAAGCAAAGTTCATAAATTGCAATAATCGAGATAGACATAAGTTAAGGCTATTGGCATACGTACTTCCTACTAGAGTCTCAAAATTGATATCGTTACTAGGAAGTGAATCTTCAACCGTGTGAGCGATAATATAAACGTTGTAATCTGTAAAACTGCTAAGATTTTCCAATTTGTAGAAGATTTCTCTATTTGTTGCATTATGGCAAATACTTCCTGCTATGGAGCAATTAATTATTTGCCGCTCGTTATTTTGACTGCAATGAGGGCAAAAATAAATAAAAAATTAATTTGAGTAAATTTTTTAAAAATAAGAAGGAACGCTAACTTAGGCCAGGCCGAAGCTTATATATACTCTATATCCGTCATAAATCACATAGTTTGCTCCTAATAAACAGTGGATTATACGTGCCCATTTATGGATTTAGATTATCCCCGTTATGGGAAATTTTATCATCGAAACTGTGCAGTAAACTGAGATAGTCTGATAAAGACTCATATATTTGGGGAATTTTATCAAAAAGTGGACGTGACAGTGAGACAACTTTTGTCATCTGTTGGAAGAAATTATCGTCGCCAAATTTCAAGACGATTACCGCTTCATCGAGTTCTCTGCAGCAATTATTTGATTTCTTGATTTTGATATATTTTTCCGACAGGGTATGAAATTGTTGTGTTGTGGAACGAATTTCCGTCATTCCTTGTCATTTTTGGTTTGTAGACAAACCGGTTTCGGCGATATGCCATCCTCAGTGTCTTTTTCGTTCTGGTCAGTATTCGTTGATTCAGTCTCTTTTATAGTCAGGTGGCTGCGTCTTGTCTGCGTGATTTAGTTGCCGTCGTTGGTTTACGTGACTGCATGCTGCTTTTTTACAGGTAGGTGATGTGCAAACCGGCGGGCTTATCGCTAATTAGTTGTTGATCCGTTTTTATCGTAGGCACCTAGGTGAGCAATATTACGGGTTTCGATGGGAAGGTAGAAGTCCGTTATCCTTGGTTTCTTTCTTAAGGCTTTGACCTGCGTTTCTGTATTTATTATCTTATTGCTGCTCTTGTTCTGCTTTTTGTATAATAATTTTAGGGGCTCAAATATTACGTCTGATGGAGTATTTGTTTGTTCGTTTATTATCCTCCCGTCGAAGGTTTTCTGCTTGTAAATTTCCATGTTTTCTAACACATTCAGCCGCCGTCCTTTATGTTGTTTATGCAGGATTTCCATTGTCTTCCTAATGTGTTTTGGTGTGCATTTATTATCGTGCATGTGATTTGCAAATCCAGAATCTAATTTTGCAAATCACATGCACGATAATAAATGCACACCAAAACACATTAGGAAGACAATGGAAATCCTGCATAAACAACATAAAGGACGGCGGCTGAATGTGTTAGAAAACATGGAAATTTACAAGCAGAAAACCTTCGACGGGAGGATAATAAACGAACAAACAAATACTCCATCAGACGTAATATTTGAGCCCCTAAAATTATTATACAAAAAGCAGAACAAGAGCAGCAATAAGATAATAAATACAGAAACGCAGGTCAAAGCCTTAAGAAAGAAACCAAGGATAACGGACTTCTACCTTCCCATCGAAACCCGTAATATTGCTCACCTAGGTGCCTACGATAAAAACGGATCAACAACTAATTAGCGATAAGCCCGCCGGTTTGCACATCACCTACCTGTAAAAAAGCAGCATGCAGTCACGTAAACCAACGACGGCAACTAAATCACGCAGACAAGACGCAGCCACCTGACTATAAAAGAGACTGAATCAACGAATACTGACCAGAACGAAAAAGACACTGAGGATGGCATATCGCCGAAACCGGTTTGTCTACAAACCAAAAATGACAAGGAATGACGGAAATTCGTTCCACAACACAACAATTATTTGATCCCGGTGGACGGACCACGCCAATTATACAGGTGCTACTTTTTCTTGGATGTAATGGGAATATAAAATCAGTTCACAGTTTACAAACATGCATACTAACAGACAGCAAACAGAGAGACTGATAGACAGATGGCCGCACATCGCTAAATGTACTCAGATGATTTTGAGTATGAATATACTTTTCTGTATCTACCACGCCTCTTTCGATGCGTTACAAACGGAGACACAAAATGATATATGATCCCACCACTTCGAGTGTAGGATATAAAAATATTATTCCAAGAAAAAATTTAAATTATTAAGTATTAGTCGGTCTGGTTATTAAAACAAAACCAAATATAGTACTCCAAAATACCGTAAAGTTATTGGAACATAATGAAGTAAATTAACGTACATTAAGCAAATATGTAAAGCTTAGGTAACCAAGATGGTTTGACTGAGATGTAAAGCTTTTGTCTTAGAGAAATCCCTTCGCTAGTTCAATCACTTGGGGCATCTCAAAAACACAATTGGAATAAAAAAAGGGAAATTTGGGACTTACATAAGAACGTAATGTTTCAAATGTCCATTCATTTGCGCCGGAGCCATCCACGAGATTACGGCCGAATTACTGGTTACGTTCATAAACTTCAAATTACGCGGAGGAGAAGGGGCTACAATGAATAAATATAAGTTTAATTAGACAAAAGTTTAAGAGAGGAATGAGGGAAAACTTTTCTTGGAATTTATGTCGCTCACCTTCTTCGAGAGTTCTAACAATAATCGGATCACTCTTTTTTCCACTTTTCAATTTCGAATACATAAATATTTCTAACTTGTAATTCGAAAATGGATCTATGGCAGTGATCATATATTTCTTTGTTGTTTTCTCTATAATTACGTTGCCTATTTGATCTAAACACTCTGTAGCTTCTGCCGACCCGTTTATTTCATTTCCAATCCTACAGTAAGTCAGATTATATCCTTCCAACAATGATGGACAAACAGGATCTGGACTCCATTGTATTTTAATAGACCTTGCTGTTATTGAAGTAATTTCGGGTTCAAGTTTCACTAAGTCACTGGTTACGTCCGCTGTACACATGGTCCACAGCATTCCGGTATTATAATCCAAATAATTAGCAGATACAGCGAAATTTAATGCACGTTCTTCTTCTTGAGGCGTCGTCACAAATTTTGTTACATTTTTAGCGATATGTTGGAAATAAATCGAGCTCTTTAATAGAAATTTTTTTAGAAACTGTCAGGAATAAAATTTGATTTCTTCTTACCCTACACTCATTCATTGTAGCTCGTTTTGATTCACACCAAAACACGGTATAATCTAAAAGATTTTCTGCATTCAAAGGTGCGCTCCATGAGAGAGTGTAGGTATGGTTCGAAGCGTGGTAAATATTACGTATCCACTTCGGTGCTTTCTCTTCATGATTCACTCGCATTGCATAAACAATTATGCTATGACTTTCCAAAGACTCGCCCACATTATTGCGGCTTTTTAGAGTGAATTTATAGGAATGATCTTTATTCCAATTAAAAGTGGCCGAAGTTAAATCAATCTGACTAGGAAGCATTTGTCTATTAATATAAAATGAAAAGAACTTAGATACCATCAATTCACGTATTAAAATTGTTATTTTGTAATTACATTTCTTGTCCATCCCTTTCTACCGACTTAATTATATACTCAAAATTTGGACCATTCTGAAGATAGATTGGTAATTGCTTCCAATACAATCTGAGCCGTGTCTCCGACGAATCTACATAATAGCTTCCCATGTCAAGTATTGGAGGTGAATCTGGTAGAGTAGACTTTGTTTGGAATCTTCCTAAAAACGGTTTACTCCAAAGCGTCGAATCATCCCTTGCCGACCTTATCTTCATACGTACACTCAAGGTATACCAATAATAAGCATAAGGTAGATTTCGAAGCTTAAATTTATATTCAGATTTGTTGTTGCGTATTTCATTATTTGAGTGATTCGAAATGATCCACTCGAAGTTATCAGGACGAATTTTAATCTCATATTGTAATCCTCTCGAATTATAATAACTAAATTTGACTAAATTCCAAGAAAGCACTACACTCTTTTCCGTCAGCTGTTCAAATTGGACTTCCGGCCTAGGTGGTATAACTGTACAACAAATTTATATCACGATTATATATTCATTAATATTACAATTTTAAATATTTTGCATTTCTTATAATTCTCACCGCTTTCATAGTGATTAACCCAAAAATTTTGCCTATTGGTACCCAGGGAATTGTAGCCTGTTAACGTAAAGTTATAGAATTCATAGTTGGGCCGATAATTACTTTTTTCCAATGTTAAATTGCACAAGCCGTATCCTTCCTGTATTTCTAAATCACACATCTGTAGATAATTCTGAGAAAAGAGATTTTGTGAACAATTGATCTATTTTTGGCAAAAAAACTGACACGAAATCTTTACGTCTAATTTTTATATTAACAATTTTACATAATTATCTATAGTTTGCGGAAGATGCAGGCAAGGGAATAAAAGTGTCCAGATAGAGCTTGTAAGAATTTGGAATACAAATGTGTTCAATTATAAAAACGAAGTGTATTGCATTTACAGAAGAACATAACCTTTAAAAACGCTTTCCACACCCCCACTAAAAATACCATACATATAGAATACGTGACAATATTTTAATATAGAATAAATGATATTATATTGATAATTTTTCTTCAGGATTTTTTCTACAGAAATAAAAATCGACGACACATCTAAAAATTAAAGGCAGAGTAAATGCAAAACAAGAGCTTCTGACGACTGCGACTATTCGTCCTCTCGATCATTGTTTTAAAGAATAGGCAACCTTTTAAGGGTTATCTGTTACTTTCTGTTATTATTCAAATATTACTTTGATCAGTTCTATTGTTTTCCAAATTGAAGACTTTACTAAAATCTAAATTAAGAGATTTTTATTAAAAGCGAAAATTTCAAATGGATCGTCAGTATAAGGCCATCCGAAAATAAAATAACTAGAATATCAATGCCTGAGCTGAGCACTTGTTTATTTTCGAAGTCTCTCATAAGATTACGAATGAAATAACTGTTGCAGATGTCAGTCGTTTTTGTACCATCATTTACATACCATCATTTTGCAGTTACCGTTACCAAGCCAATTAATTTTTGCGAACGTCTACAATCATGTTCTACTGCTACTTCTACTCCTCTTCTACATTTTTCTAATTGATAAAATTAACTAAATTATATGCGAGTTGCTCCCAGGTTACTTTTTACTATGACTAATACTACATCATTATTTATAAAAATTTGTTAGTATCAAATTTATAATATTACTAAATCAGTAAACAGATAATAATCAGAAAAAGCCTAGAACTTACTGGAGATTGCGCGGTATAGCTCAAATTGTATTGTGTTAAAATCATGTTTTGAGGTATGGAAAAATTACACACCATATATGAAAAATCATAGCCACGACAATTAAAGTCTTCCACGTCAGTAGGTGCAGTACCTATAAAAAATAATGGGTATATCAGTCATAATGCTTGCTATATAATATTTAATTAATAAAATAATAAAAATATTTACCAGCATATACTTTTATCACTCCTATAGCATTTAAGCCACTTTTGCATACATACTCTTTATTTTGTGCTACAGCATTTTTTATAACGTAAATGATCGAGGTTGAATTTACGATCTAAATTTTAACGAGGTGAGAAATTCCATCAACCCAATTTATTTTGCAAATAGTAAATAAAAATATACCTTGACTTCATGGTCGGGAATTCTATTTCCTGACTCCTGTTCAACAAAATACAGCGAAGAACTATCCTTACCCGCAAATCTTTGCAAGTTCATTCGACACGTTAGATTAGCACTACCACCAATTTCAATCTCAACACGTTGCGGATTAACTTCTATTAATAGAATATATATTTTATGATGAATTTTTGATGACTGTTATGGAACAAGCGTAAATATTTTGATTACTCACCACCAGGAGAACGTGAAGCTATCGAAATCTCAAGGAAAATCCATTGCAGAAAGATAAGATCAATTACAAAAAGTCGAAAGGTACTGAGGAATATGCAAAGCAAATAAATTCTAAGTTAAATCATATTTAATATTTGCAAAAATTAATAATAACAAGTAATAAGAAAAGGAAACAATTATACGGTCCTTGGTTGCAATATATTCGTATGATTTCATTGCAGTCGAAAGGGGGGATTGCCTAATTGAACGAAAAGGAAAGAGAAAAGTTTTTCTATGAAAACTAAGGAATTTGGTTGACCTAAAAGAGACCACTGTCAGAATTTGTCTTAATGTATTTTAGGATTCTCTAAGGTCTTAACATATGCTTCCAAATCTACCGAAATGATTACATCTGTAATTTGATTCGAAATTAACCTATCAATTGGGTGTAGCAAAATATATCGCCATAAACGAACTACTACTGTAATGGGTACGACGAAATCTATCGTCATGAAAACAAGCACGTGCACGGACTTCTTCAATCTCAAGGAACAAAATTATAATTACAAAGGAAATAAGTTCAGCAAAACTTTAGTCCCTAATTAACGGGTTAAGTGGATGCACGGTAATCAAAAAGATACTGCTTTTCCAGTGATGTCCGATTGCTTTGTGAAGTTTTTTCCTCTATAATTTAAAAAACTGAATTAATTTTAGCATTGTTTTGTGGTATTATAAATAGATAGTATGAGATTTGCATTTGCTCTAAATTAATTAATTTTTATTTGATTGGAGTTTTTAATTGAATCACGTTGACACGATCAAAAAAGTGCTCAGAGATCTTGATTTAAATCAATTTTCAAATAATTAAAAATCAAGTATATAGTACCAAAGGTTAATGGACTATGTGCATCAATGAATTTGATGGTTATATATCTTGGTCGCAGCGAGAAAAATATTTCCTACAGCGAAAAATCATTTTCATTTGTATTACTTTGAAGTTGGAATTCATATTCATACTGAAATCCTTGAAACTTACCTCATTTTATAAATTATTCTTAGACGAATTCCTGTAGACCTTATGGAACAGAGGAGTAGCCAAAATATTTTGATAATGTAATTAACTGATAAACTTCAATTTACAAACATCAACACTGCCAAATCGGGGAGCATGCATACATACAAATCATCCACGCACTTGATTTTGTGTGATGATATGAGCACATACTCTGCTACGTGTTGCGCACGGCACATTTGAAGATGATTATTTTTTACTCTTATTGATTAGATGTATTTAATATTTTAATTCTTACATATAGTTTTCACCATTAGAACATATTGTTAAGGATATATGTCAAACCTCAAAAGAAGACCGAAAATTTTTAATGCAAACTACGTCGGCTAAAGAAAAAAATTGACAGGGAATGGATGAAAATTAAAACATCGAAATTATAATTGCCAACCACAATTTTTTATATTATTTGTTTATTCTGTGGTTTGTGTCGTATGGGTTCGGCTTTCAACTTCAGTTACCTTGCAACAGTTTGACGTAGTTATGCTCGGTAAAACGTCACCTATAGTAGTATCAAACAGTTGGAAGACAATTGGAACATGGAAGTTTGAAGTTAGAAGACGAAACGAAGCGAAAGAATTCCAATCCTTGATTAAGCAAAATAATCACGTAGTTTTATATATCCATAAACATACATTTATAACGTCATGTTCGGCTCGTCTTTGCAATTGCAACAAGAGACAAACGATACGTTCGGAGATATGAAATCGCACATTTTATCAGTTATAGAAATGTGTATATTGTAAAATATATAATTTGAAATCGGTTAATTCCTTCTTTGCGAACTGTTTATTCATCTAGTTTCAATTAAATATATTTTCTAAATCTCGGACGAACAGACCCAAAATCAAATTAAATTTACTTTTAGGGCCTGTGCGAAATAAGACTAAAATTCAGTATTTGACTAAATAATTGGAAATGTCGGTAAAGTAAGCCTTGTCGGTATTGCAGTACAGTCTAAATTTTACCGACTTTTTGAACTAAAATTTAGTATTTTTTTGAGCAGGCTATTTGAAATTTCTTGATCTTTGCTGATAAATTCTTCGACGTCTTGCGCTTATATATTCGGAGTAAGATCGAATTAAATTCATAAAAAGAGTTGCTTCAATTTCTTCCTCCATTGTTTTCAAAATAATTTAAAAAAAACGTCTTGTCAAAATTTTATTTCTGCTGTCATTTGATTTAGTATTGGAAAGCAATTCGAACAGTTCGGGAAGGCTGTAAAGCAGTTCAATGGCAATTAGTATGTCGCTAATATTTAGCAGTACAGGATAGTACTTTTATAATTTTCATCAAGAATTATCGGTTACTAATAACTGATTATCAAATATAATTTGGTTAAGTGGAATTTGAATTTCACATATCGCAAATTCAAATGCGACAATATTCTGTTAACATATCATTGAAAGTGGCTATTTTCCACAAATTATATTTTAAACAGAAAAATCTAATTTTTTTTCTAAAAATTTGCAGAAGGTTACTGGATCGAGGGTCTTAATCCGATGTGTAAATTATAATTCAGCAGTAAAACAGAAATTAATAACTATTGGAATCTTATGGTTCCATTAGTCTAGACGTAACGTAAAGTAACGTAATGTCCTTACGTTGACGGGCCGGAGTGATGAATAGTGAAGTTGTTAAAACTTTTGAGAACAAAACTTATTGAGAACAGAGTAACAGAGTGTTGTGAATTTATTTGTTGTAATACATGGTGGAGAAATCATGTTACTATCTCGCTCTATTCCATATGTTTTATAAAGGAAGCATAAAGAGCAGAAATAGATGTCTGAAATACGGATGTAACTTGAAGTAGAGAAACCAAATTTCAATAGGTTCGTATATCCGTCAACGTCTGGACGGATCGTTTACATTAATCGCGGTAAGGTAGGTTGAAGCGGCCGCCACGTTACGTTACGTTACGTCTAGACTAATTGCACCATTAGCGTATGGAAATGAGATTGTAATTTTCCCAATTGTAATTTCCAAATTATTTTCGAATTTTACGTCTGTGAAATATGGAGTGTACACTGATTCTCGTGTACATTCTTTATTTTATATTATGTTCCTATGAAGGCAGTATACAACTGTCACATCTTTAAACTTTTCTACCGCTTTTTTAGATGCGAATGTTGAATGTGTATTCTCAAATTTTAACCGAAAAATAATATGGTAATTTAAAAGGTGTACATATAACTTTGGCATTAAAAAATGCAGCTAAAAATATCAGACAGTAATTTTGACAGTTAAATACAATTTTCACGTGAATGAAAAAAAATTAGGATTACAAGATGCAGCAAAAAATCAGTGTACACTAGAAAATTCATAGGAAACGCCAAACTCGTCATCTTGTTCAATTTTGTGTGTGCAATTTCTTCATCTCTGACATTTGAATTTATTGTGAATGGACACACAAACCAACCATTTAGCACAGAATCACGTTCGGCCATTCTTCTTCCGGCGGTCGTCGGAGGTGTTGTGTCGTTTTGAGCTTGTCGTGATATATTGACTGATTGATTGGTTTGTGCACCCAAATGGAGATTAAAACAGAAATAATTAATGGAGGCACTCCTTTGCCGCAAAGAGCTCCGAAAAATCAACAGAATGCAAACAAAAATCCTGCTTCCATTGCAGGAAGTAAAAATAATCAAATGCAAAATCAACAGAAGCCTCAAGTCGATTCCGGAGACGGTGCTCCCGTGGAAAAGAAGCCTCGTTTCGGCGGTCAACAGCAAGGCGGTGGACAAAATCAGGCCCAAAAGGGTTTCCCTGGGAATAAGAATCAAGGGGGTAATCGTGGTCGCGGTGGTGGTAATCAGAATCGTGGCGGAAATCGTGGCAACTTTCAGGTAATAAATTTGTTTATATCGTCATTAAATACCTAGAGTTAGGGAATCGTAACAATGTATAAAATTAATAGCTTCATTTTGAAATTTGCAAGAAAAATTTATATAATAGAACTTCGGCAGAAAATAAAATGGCGGACTATTTTCTGTATTCGTTAAGCTACCTTTCGTGTTGGTTTACCACTTTGAATTTCATTTCCGTGGTTGGCAACACTCAAGGTACTGAAGACAAATGTCTCCACTCGTATGAAAATGTGGAAAGCGATCCATAAAAAATGACCGTTTCACAAATTCCAAAATAATACGCGAGTTTATAGAAAAATGGGTGAATTCTTAAATCTAAATATATTGTCAAACTAGCAGTTCGTAATCAACACTTATGCAAAAGTCATACGTGCTCGAGAGGTCATGTATAAATGGCATTCTAGAGATTGAAATTTTGTATACCCTTATTGTCTTGACTTCGAGTGACTTCGGATGGAGATTTAAGACGGCACCGTCTCAAAAGTTGCTTTTTAGAAAACGTCGTATTGACAAAGTTACTTTTTTGGTGGGTGACCACCTTGCACGTGGTGCTAACATCCCAATTTTTTTATTTAAATATGTAAATGTGGATTTTTGTTATTTAAATATGGTGGAGTATTCAGTGTTGGCACACTATAGGCTCATTATTGAATTTCGAACGAGCTTCTCTTCGCACTTTCTAAAACACGTTTGATTATTGAGATCTATGGTTTTGGTTCGCATATTTGGTGTCCCCTATAGCCACTTCTTACCTCACAAATTATCTTCAATATGAATGGCCAGTATTTCTCCCGTGGTAAAGCGTTTACGGCCTTATTACACAAAGCGAAACTATGACGCTTCTTCGTTTCCTCTTTTGTGTTTGATGTAATTTTTCTCTGCTTTAATAGCTTATATATAAGTAAAGGTAAAATTTCGATGGGCACGAATAAACAAAGGTAGTTAGTGCTTTTTGGTGCATTACAGTGGAAGACGGAATGTCGAAACCTAATATTGTTGTGTGCCGGCACCTAAGCAGCTAGTGAATAAAACGCGAGCAAGGAACCTTTCGATTGGGTGTGAGTGAAGCGGCGTCGTAAAAGTCTACAGCCTTAAAATGTATCACGAAAACGAAACTCAATCTTCGATTTTCTTTTGACCAAGATAACTATAACGAAAACGTAACGAACACGAATCGAAAACTAGATGGTTGGGGTTTTTTTTACATGCTTCCCGTGTTCGATTGGAACTCACTTGATAATGTAGCACGAATACTTCATGAAAGGGTTGTTAAAATTCGACGATAACAAAAGGCGTTCGTCACAGCAAAAAACCATTGCTCCAAATTATTGTCGGAGAGGAGTGAGAGGAGCGCATTTTCTGTAAATCCCAACAACAATAAACTGGAAAATGAAACGAAGTCAACGAAGAGAATTGGTTTTGTATTTGTTTCTTGTTCGTCAACGTTTTCGTAACGTGATACATTATGGGGCTGTTATTCAGTAACATTCAAGACGTTGGAATGGTGGGTGATTTTGCTAATGGAAAACTGACTTTATCTAAGGAAGCTGACAAAAGTTTTGCATACTACAAAAAATTCGAGCGTCTTCTCAAAGTTTCGGTTTGTGTAATAAGGCCCTTAGTTTTATGAGGAACGGAAGGTCACTCGTCTTTAAATCCGATACAGAACATTTCCATAATCGGTGCGTACTACAGATTTGACAGCAACTGAATGCCGAAGCTGATTATTATTGACTGCCGGTGCTGAAACAGCTAGTTAATAAAACGCGGGCAAGAAACCTATCGGTTAGATGTGAGTGAAGCGCAATTACTCCCTATTGGCCTTATTACACAAACCGAAACTAATGGAGACTGCGACGCTGGCTTTGAGAAGACGCTCGGATTTTTTTAGTATACAAAACTTTCGTCAGCTTCCTTACAGCGTTATTACACAAACCGAAACTAATGGAAAGACAGCGACGCTGGCTTTAAGAAGACGCTGGAAGTTATTCTAGTATACAAAACTTTCGTTAGCTTCCTTGTATAAAGTCTGTTTTTCATTAGCAATCCATTTGCTTGCGCGCAACAAAAACACCCTCCTCCCGAAACGACGTCCTGAATGATACTAAATAAATTTTCATTTCATTTATTTGCTTCATTCACACCCAAGCGAAAGGTTCCTTGCTCGCGTTTTATTTACTAGCTGTTTCGGTACCGACAATCAACCGGCACTTGGCTTCGGCATCCAGTTTTTCCCTGGAATGCACTGATAAGCACTAACAATGTTATTTTATTCGTGCCCAACGATGTTTTATCTGCTGCTTATCTATAAGCTCTCAAAGCAGAGAAAAACACAAAAGAGAATCGAAAAAGCAGCATAGTTTCGGTTTCTCTAATAACGCCATTAGATAAAGTCTGTTCTCCATTAGCAATCCATTTGCTTGCGCGTAACAAAAATATACCCTCCCTCCGACGTCCAGAATGTTACTCAATAATTTGTACGACGCCGCTTCACTCACACCCAAACGAAAGGTTCCTTGCTTGCGTTTTATTCACTAGCTGTTTCGGTACTGGCACTCAATCTGCACCCGGCTTCAGTTTTTGCGCGGAATGCACTGGTAAGCACTAACAACGTTTGTTTATTTGTGCCCAAAGAATATTTTATCTGCTGCTTATCAATAAGCTCTGAAAGCAGAGAAAAATGACATCAAGCACAAAAGGGAATGGAAAAAAGAGCATAGTTTCGTTTTGTGTAATAACGCGGTATAATTTAAAAAGCAAGTACTGATTTTTTAGTTCAATTTCGAGAACGAAAAGAGATATGGGCGTGAAATTTGGCATAGATATTCTATGTTACTGGAAGCAGGTTATTGTTATGGGCGAAATCGAATGAAAACAACGCCCATTTTTTATAATTTATATGAATGTATGCGCATGCGAATCTGTTCCTAAGTTTGTAGAGCAAATTTGATGATACAATTGGAGTTGGAAGTGAGGCTGAACCACCAAATTATTATAACCACCACCAAATTATACCAAATTATTTTGCAATAAGTTGGCGTGATACGCCGAAGAGAACTGTTGCGGGAAACGCTTTGAAGATATTGCTATATAAACTATAATATATAAACAAATATCACAGCTAAAATATGCTGTAAATTACTGAGTCTACTAGGAATACGGATATATTCTGTGGGTGTAAGGTATTTAAGCATCGGCAGGCCCGAAGATACCACCCTTACTTGTTTCCAATTGTAATTCAGAAAAACAAATTTATTATGTTTATGTATCATGAATAAATAAATTGTATTTCGAAGACCGAAATAAAAGGCAGATATTAAAAGTCTGGTTTACAAATAAAAAATTCTGATGTACAATTGATAAAAGTCTTTAAGAATATATTAAGATATTTGTAATAAGTATCCATCATTGGTATAAGCTTGCAGGGTTGCATAACCTCCAACACTAAAAATAATGCTTATCTTTATTGTTGTGACAAACACAAAGAATGTAATAGAGAAACAAAATAGATGTTAAGATTATCTCTTTTTTTATTCTATTTGTTTTTCTTAGAATTTATTAATCGAATATTGCACAAAAATCGAAACATTTTTAGTTTGTTGAAATTTTTTTAAAGTAATTTATTACTGAGCATTTTACACAAGAGTAAAATATTCGGAATCATCATTGAATTGAAGCTCAAACGATATTTGTTCTATTTTTCTAAATTTGGCGGAAATGAATGGCCGTGAAGTTCGAACGATAACGAAGTAAAAGGTCTTAATTTGTTAGTTGTTTCACGTAATTTTTTTTTTCAAAACGGCGGTGCCTAGCGGTTATGAAAATGTTCTGTAATGGATCTGAAGACAGGGACCTTATGATTCTTATAAAACTGTATTTTTTTAACGTTTACTGCGTGAGAAATTCTAACCAATAATATTGAAGATAATTTGTGAGAAAAGAAAGAGTAGACGGGAACAACAGAAAATAAAAACGAAAGCAATCTCAGATCTCAATAATCAAGCGTGGCTTCAGTAAGTTCGATGAGAAAAAGTTCGTTCGAAATTCAATGATGACCCCGTGTACTTATCCAGACAAAGAATGAAGATTAAAAGAGAGTAAGTAGTAGGCAACAATTTCGATCATTGTTTGTTTCTCCATGCCTTGTTAATGAAATAATGTAATGAATTCTAAAGTGGAAAATATACGTTACTCAAAATAATAAATTACCTCATTAATTTTATTGTAGAATCCTAATCAAAATCAACAAAATGATACAGTAAAGATCCAAGCCAATGCAGACTTGAATAACAGTGTGGATTTACAAAATGATTCCAATCAGAATCGCGGTGGTAATAGGCCTGGCGGTGCTGGAGGTGGTGGCAGCATCGGCGGCGGCGGTGGAGGAGGTGGTGGCAATCGTGATCGTAACAGAAATCGCGGTGGTCAGGGTGGTTCTTTGGGAGGTGGTAATATGTTTCCGGGTGGACGTGGAGATGATTTTTTCATTGGTCAACGCCTGCGGGCAATCTCTGGACCTACCCACGAACTTCCACCTATAGAATTACCTTCAGAACCAAAATTCTCTGGACGAAATCGTCTCTATATTGGCAATCTTACAAGTGATGTCAATGAAGATGAATTGCGTGAGATGTTTAAGCCCTATGGAGAGATAGGTGAAATATTTGCCAATCCTGAGAAAAATTTTGCCTTTCTGAAGGTAGACTATCATGCAAATGCGGAAAAGGCTAAGCGAGAATTAGATGGCAGTCAACGCAAGGGACGTAATTTACGTGTACGATTTGCTCCAAATGCTACCATTGTACGTGTCAAGAATCTGACACAATTTGTGTCAAATGAGCTCTTGTATAGATGCTTTGAAATTTTTGGGCCAATTGAGCGCGCCACTATACTTGTCGATGACAGAGGAAAACCTACTGGCGAAGGTATTGTGGAATTTGCAAAAAAAGCCTCATCAAATGCCTGCATGCGTTTGTGCTCAGAGAAATGTTTCTTTTTGACTGCCGCCTTACGTCCGTGTGTGGTGGAACCTTTCGAGGCCAATGATGATATGGATGGTCTACCAGAGAAATCAATTAATAAAAAAACTCCAGAATTTCATCATGAACGTGGTGCTGGCCCCCGGTTTGCTGAAATCGATTCATTTGAACATGAGTACGGCACTAGGTGGAAACAATTATATGAACTCTATAAGACAAAACAAGAGGCCCTTAAGCGGGAATTGAGAATGGAGGAAGAGAAATTAGAGGCTCAAATGGAATACGCTCGCTATGAGCACGAGACGGAACTTCTTAGGCAAGGTAATTTCATATAAAGTTTTTTCTTATTGTCTTTGTAAATAATTCCTTAACTATTTTATAATTATTTTTTATAATTCTTCAAACAATTTTATTCGATAGAACTGCGTAAACGAGAATCTGATAATGAACGGAAAAAGTTAGAATGGGAAATGCGTGAAAAACAAGCAGAAGAAATGAAAAAGCGCGAAGAAGAAAACATGCGCCGTCAACAAAATGAAATGCAGTCTCGAATGTTGCGCCAAGAAGAGGAAATGCGTCGGCGTCAACAGGAAAATACTCTGTTCATGCAGGCTCAGCAGTTGAATTCGTTACTGGATCAGCAAGAAGGCACCCAAGGACCCGGTGGCTTTGCGCCCAGTGGAAATACTTCTAATTTTGATCCCTTTGGTGCTGGTGGCGGTAATTCCCCATTTGATTTTAGAGGTAAACATTTTAATGTTCAGAATATTTTAACATTTTAATGGACGCTATATCTTCCTTTGCAGGTGTTGGTGGTAATAATAATGCTGTGGGGGGAAATAGCGGACCCAACACACAACAGGTACGTTCATTTTTTAATTTCTTCGGACAATATCGAACGAACTGAGAAAAAATAATTTCAAAAAATGAAATGTTCACAAAATTATCTTCTCGCAATTGTAAGAAACTCTTTGATCTTTTTATCATTGAAGAAATACATCATAAGAAGTATTATATACATCCTTGCCTTTAGCAGATTCTGTTCTATAAAATCTATGTTACTTCAGAAAGGCTTTTAAATGCTAGATTGTATTCTTTTCTTAAAATAAAAAAGATTTTTCCTTTAAATTAAAGATTCCTGATAAAATTAATTTATGGAAGAAATCAAGTATTGGGCTTACTGGTAATTGTTTTACGCATACCCATTTTTTGTTATTGGTTTTTCAAATGGTTTCCTAATACAATGTGATCCTCTTTACAATACATTGTTTATCACATTTTATTACAATTTGAGGTATATTCATAAGTTTTACGTATTAAATGAATATGTTTAAAACTGTCATCGAACTTTATTTGAAAGAAAATTCGTACGAAATTCTGGATGCTTTTGCGATCATCCGCTCCAATTCAGAATATTATACTCTCACGCATTAGCTATGTGCAATATAAAATCTTATCCTCTTCTGTTATTTCGAATTCTTGAAGAATGATTTTATGAGCTTAATAAACTTTAATTTTATTTTTGTAGGTAAAACAACTTCTTAAATTGTTTGTTATTACGTACTTTTTAGCTATGTTCCGAATTAAGGAAAATGTATTATTTGAGCGAATTAAACTCAGAATTTTTTGCACTATTCGGTGGCGTAAATCTATTTCCAATCATTAGATATTAAGTACTTAGTTTGTTGTATGCGACGGGAGTCACGCTATTGATATGGAAGAAAAACGTTTGAGTATTTAATACTGCTTTATTTTTTATGTAATCCCCATAACTTCGATATATTTTTTCTAAATCTAAATCAAATCTAAATTCTAGATTTAAATGTCAAGTTTTCAATCTCGTGTAAAGTAGAATTCCTCCAATAAATTCTTATTAATTATTTTCTCTTTGAGCTCTTCATTGTAAGGGATTCGTCTTACTATGGTTTTGTTCAAATTTGGAAATAAACAATAGTCAACTGGAAACAGGTATGGAAGGTAGAATGAATGAATAATAGCTTCGAATTAATATTCTCGTGTAGTAGCCTTCGAACCTCGTACTGTTGCAACGGGATCATTGTAATGAATTAAACCACTAGCGTTGTGTTGATTGCTTGCCTCTCAAAATGTGTGCGTTGCTCCATTAATGTCTCACCATTAAATTCAGTCATATATTAACCATAGATTTAGTAAGAAAAATTTTCAAATTTTCCGTTACATTCTCATTTCTGTCGTTTCATTAAGTGATTTTTAAGCATTACAAAAAATTATCTCCATATTTCAAAAAATCTGATGCACGCATCGGACCAATTACTGTAGTGAATAATTAAATATGAAATATTTACTCTACATGGATTAGCAAAAATTTTACATCAGACATTCCGTAATTGTATTCAATATTATGATATAATCAAATTTAAAATAGTGCATTACTTGGATGTTAATAACTCCGACGACGTGTAACATATTGCATCTAATGAGAGAGTACTGTAACTAAATATTAATGGCGTTATTACACAAACCGAAACTATGCTGCTTTTTCGATTCCCTTTTGTGTTTTTCTCTGCTTTGAGAGCTTATTTATAGAGCTAATAAGCTCTCAAAGCAGAGAAAAATGAGAGCAAACACAAAAGGGAATCGAAAAAGCAGCATAGTTTCGCTTTGTGTAATAACGCCATAAATCATCGCAAATACTGAATGGCAATCTTCTTATACCCTACATCGGTTTGTAACACATTAAAGGAGGCGTGCCAGAAATGGAAAAGCATATTCTGGTTCAGAACCTCGCCTCGCCGTCCGTCTGTCTATGTCTTTTGAAATCACGATTACAAAAGAACGAAAAGAGATTTGGCGCAAATATTCTCCGGTATTGAAAGGAAGGAGATTGGTATTGAAAATGGGCGAAATCGGATGAGAGCCGCGCCTACTTATTATTGCTTATATGAATGTATGTGAGCGAATTTGAAGACAAATTTATATCCCCGAACTGAACCACGAAATACTAAATTATATTGTAAAAAGTGGCCCGCCCGCCTACCAGAGCCATCGCTGTAACAAAGACGTCATTACAGTACAACAAGTAGAGACATTGTAATGAAATTTTGCACGAATATTCTCTTATAATATATTAATTGGTTTTCAAAATTGACAGAATCAGATGATTGTCACGCCTGTTTTTGATAACTAATATGAATATATTCACATACGGAGCTCATTTTCAACGTTTGTAGAGCGTGCTTGAAAATGAGATTTTATCGTGGAACTGAACCACGAATGTTAAATTATTTTGCAATAAGTGGGCGTGTTCCGCGTCTACTAGGAATACGGAAAATATATCTTGTGGGTGTAGGGTATTTAAGCTTCGGTCAAGCCAAAAAACTCACCCTCAACTGTTTGAAATTAAATCGAACACATCACTACGTACACGTCCGGGTAGTCGCTGATAATGGTGACTTTTCAGCTCCGTATTCCGAGGTTGCGATTTTTGTTTTTAACAATTGTTATATATATATATATATATATATATATATATATATATATATATATATATATATATATATATATATATATATATATATATATATATATATATATATATATATATATATATATATATATATATATATATATATATATATATATATATATATATATATATATATATATATATATATATATATATATATATATATATATATATATATATATATATATATATATATATATATATATATATATATATATATATATATATATATATATATATATATATATATATATATATATATATATATATATATATATATATATATATATATATATATATATATATATATATATATATATATATATATATATATATATATATATATATATATATATATATATATATATATATATATATATATATATATATATATATATATATATATAATTTTCATATAATTTTTCATTTTAATGAAAATATGAAAACACTGTAGCTTCTTCAAATCTACATAGAACAATTTCTGGCTTGAAAAGGAATTTTCTTATCATAAACAGGGAAAATTTGACCCCCTTTGAGTTAAGCCACCATGTTGTGGATACTTGTTTCGTATAGCCTTCAAAACTTCCGTTATTTGACGCATCAATATTTATTCCATTGAACTTTGTTAAATCGTGAAATTGAAAATGTTTACCCTCCTTAGAAAGGTAACTAATAATTTCTATGCAAAAACTATAATCAAATTGAATGCACATTTCTGAAATACTTGCGTTGCAAGTGAGAATCTGAAGCTTGCACATTTGTGTTTGTAAATATTTAAGTAATTATAAGTTGGATGAGGATATCATGCCTGACTATCACTGGTTAAATAGAAAGGTTTCTATTGCTATTTTGTCTCATTATTTTTTGAATATTGGTTTGTTTACTGTTAGATGAAAATAAAAAAAGGTTGATCTGAAAGGGATTTTGTAGTATAAAAAAGTAATACCACAGCAGAAGCTGCTTACTAATATATATATATATATATATATATATATATATATATATATATATATATATATATATATATATATATATATATATATATATATATATATATATATATATATATATATATATATATATATATATATATATATATATATATATATATATATATATATATATATATATATATATATATATATATATATATATATATATATATATATATATATATATATATATATATATATATATATATATATATATATATATATATATATATATATATATATATATATATATATATATATATATATATATATATATATATATATATATATATATATATATATATATATATATATATATATATATATATATATATATATATATATATATATATATATATATATATATATATATATATATATATATATATATATATATATATATATATATATATATATATATATATATATATATATATATATATATATATATATATATATATATATATATATATATATATATATATATATATATATATATATATATATATATATATATATATATATATATATATATATATATATATATATATATATATATATATATATATATATATATATATATATATATATATATATATATATATATATATATATATATATATATATATATATATATATATATATATATATATATATATATATATATATATATATATATATATATATATATATATATATATATATATATATATATATATATATATATATATATATATATATATATATATATATATATATATATATATATATATATATATATATATATATATATATATATATATATATACTTTTTTGTTGAAATCGATCCTTACAATTGAATCACTGCCAAATTCAAATTTTTGTAAAAGCGAAGTTATTCTGGTTAGGTGAGTTATAAGAAGGACAGATAGATTTACGTTACGAATCGAGTGCAGTTTTCTGAGTTTTTGCGATTTAATACATTTTCTTGAAAAACCTTGTGTATCTCGTGTATTTGATTTAAGTAAAATTTGTTAGATATATTTATTATTATGTTCAAAAATGAAATTCTTTACATTCACTCCTGTTAGGATCAGTTTCCATTTGAATTTGGTGGTAACAACCAAAACCAAGCTGCCCAAGGAAATCAACGTGGTGGAAACAGTGCTGCCGGAGGAGGCAAAGGTAATAATAATCCATGGGAGCGCAGAAGACGTTTCTGAGAATCGCCGCCATATTAGAAAGGATTAAAAAGTTTATGCGATACGACTTTTCTAATAATTTAAAAATGTCATGCAGTAATCGTACATCTCGTTTTTATCATCTGAAAACGGATCGAGTTTCGAATATTTTACAACATAAAACAAAACAAGTTACTTAATTCAACAAAGAAGGAGATTTTGTTGCTAAAAATATTTGAGAAGAATTCCATCTTCATCGAGTATTAAATATTCTAAAAAACAAACAAAATAGGATCAAGATATCTCAATGAACTTTTGACTTATTATTATTTTGACTTATTCGAATGAATGAATGAATGAATGCTTTTGAGCAATCATTAAGTTTTATATGACTTCGTCGACATCTTCATCTATTGCTGACGCAGTGGTTTTTATATTTAATGAAATTTTAATCTATTAAGCACTAGTACGAGTATTAGTACTACAGAATCCGAAATTCATATTGATTCTCTTATGAACCTTTCAATATTTAACAATTAATTCACCGAGGGTATTATATGTGTGGATATCAATATAATCAATCTTTTAGTCTAAGAGAATATACAATCGTGACTTCTAAGTAATGAATATAGAAGAATATGTAATTCTAATCTTTGTAATCATATGTCTATGATAAATTAATACAGAAGTATTTGCCCAGAAAAATTATCGTGAAATGTATTTTATTTGATTTTTTTAATATATTCTAAGCACTTTTCGCTTTATTTCTTAAGCTTCCAATCATGAAATAGATTAGCAGAGGGGCTGAATCAAGAACGTTTTCCCCTTTGTGTGGACCCTTTTTCTTCTTAATGTCAATATAGTTTTTATTTCATAGCGCTTTAAAATATGGAAGCTTTATAGCTTAGTTTTGAAAAGTAGACGGACCAGAAGTAATATTAAACAATTTTCCGGAATACTTTAATTTGCTTAGGGCTTTTTATTTTGTTAATTTATAAATATTTTGATGAAACACTAAAATTGATTATATAAAAATTGATTATATGTGAACATTTTTCTAATTGGCCCAACAAAGAAATTTGCGTTAAAATTTCTCCATATCTTATGTCTTATAGAATATATAGACCATCTTAAATAGAATATATAGAATATATTTCTCCTGCCAGATGTGTTATAGATAAAGGAATAACGAATATTGGTCAACAGCATGAATCCATATATTGGATATCATCTGGATACCGCCCCGATCAAATAGCAAGACTAATAATTAGTCTTAATTTCAATAGCAAGAGGATATAGTGCTTTGATTGGAGAAGTGTTCTCCTGCTCCAAAGAGAGTTTCGAAACGAATCTCATATGATCTAAGTATGAGCGTTCAAATTTAGACTTTATAATTATCAGTGCTTTTTTGTGGATGTCTATTGCAAATTCACTTTCACTAATTTTTTCAAAAAAAGATCTTGAATTATTAACGTTTTTCGGCAATCCGAAGATAAATGTCCCGATCTCGTTCTGTAGAAACGTCATTTTGTGAACAATTCGATTATATCGGAATTTCTATCGCCGGCATTCAACATTTTCTAAATTTATTCCTCTAGCAAAGTGTTATTGCTATGTAGGGTCCTATAAATATTATCGTTAACTTAACTAGAGATAATTTGAAATTAAAATCTGATCACAATCTATTAGCAATTGCGACTAAAAGTCGATCATAATAAATATGAAACTATCTGTTTTTATAATTTGCATTTATAGAATCGAACTATTGCTGTAGAGTATCGTCGTAGCTATTAATTATCATAGAGTGATTTTGACCTCTTCATCTTAGCTTTTCTTTGAGTGAAATATTGATTTTAGGTTTTTAGTGCTTTCCGATATTAAAGAGGATTAACTGAAAAAGAACCATAAAATAAATGTGCAGTTTTATGAGAGTCAAATGAAAATAAACGGACCATGAAAGCAGTTGATTATTATGTGTGTCAGTTTCGATTTACAAAATCGAACCCAAAAAAAAGCGTACAGAAAAATTAAATTAGAGTAGAGGAGCATTTGCAGGACAGACAGCAGTAATAAATAAACGTCAGCAGAGAGGATTATATGCCACAAGTTCCCAGAAATTCGTTTCCTTCGATGGCCGCTAGTAGAAGGTTATCAATCTAATTTGTTACACAGAAGTATTTTGGAAGTGCATCACGGTTACGTGGAATAAATATCACGGAATAAATTTATAATTTCATTATAAATTTTATTGATTCTGATTTCCAGTGATCGTTGAAATAAATGTCAACGAGATCGTAATTAGTATCGTGCTAACTAGTGCTGGGAACTATCGAATAAAAACTATCGAATTATTCGATAGTTCTAAATTATTCTTTTATTCAATAGTTTTTACTAACTCAGAAATCATTCAACGAGTGAGTCTGCTTCCCAGAATTAGTAATTACTAGAAACTATCGAATATTTAAGTCATTCGCTAGTTCTTAGTAATTTGGAAATCGTTCAGCGAGTAATGGTCGATACCCAATTATTCAACCAAGAACAACGACTTAGTTGAATATGTTGTAACCTCATAAGTTGAACTCGAATAGATCGAGTGAATGAATGAATGAAAAAATCATTCGACAGTTCAAATCATTCAGTAACAAACCATCGATAGTTCAAATTAGTCGATGGTTCCCAACACCACCTGTAATATGAACTGGTCGTTCATTACTGGTTGATTTTAATATAAAACGCGCTTTGTGGTTTTCCAATGCAATATGAAGATAAGAAGTATATTTTTAATTATTTCTTTTTTAAACAGAATTTTTTCCAGGAAAAGATTTGACTTTTGAAAGCCTGGATCGATGATAAGTTATCGATTGCAAGCCTAATATCGCAGAATATATGTGATTATAAAATTGTGCTTTAATTAAAGTGTTCGATAATACAGAATTGGCCGCGCCAGTAAACAGAAAATATCCTAAAACTAACGTTTGACAAAAACACTAAAACAGCGTAAATAACGTTTAACTAATGCTTTTTTCATAAAAATTCCAGATTCCTAAATAATGTACGATACAATTTAAGGCAAACGAAATCCATATATAAGTTATGTCGGTACGACGAAATCTTCGGTATTAACGAAATCATTTTTATATATCACATAAATTGATTTCTATAAACATAAGGACAAACAAAGTAATACGTTGACGTTTAAAAAATTAGTAAAATAATACAAATTAGTTATTATTTCGCTATTATTAAATATTAATTCAGTAAAAAAAAATATTAACTCAGTAAAGCGATTATGAAAATCATTGTAAGAACTTTATGTTTGTAGAATATAAAAATTTTCAATGAAAAATAATTGCTAACGATTACTTAGTTAGTACCCAGAAGATGGTATTTTTTGATGCTCGTATATATCTCACTATTTAATTTTTATAAACCAAACTAATCCATATTTACAAATTTGTTAGAATTTGTTGCAAAACGGATGATACTAAAACCAATTATATGAAACTAATTTTTTTCTATTTATTCTTTTATTTATTTATTAATTCATTTTTTCGTTCATCCATTACTTCATTAATAAATCTATTTACACGCTTACGTATGATTTCGTTATTTTTTGTCTATTTATTAGTTTTATTATTTATTTATTGATTTTCTCGTTTACTTATGAATTTATTAATTTTTTATTTTTGATTTTTGTCATTTAACCACCATATTCATCTGTTTACTCGTTTAATTACGAATTCATATATTCCTTTATTTACTTATTTCTTTATTTCTATATTTATTTGAATTTATATTTAATTGAATTATTTACCTTTTTATCTACCTTTTTTTAAATTTTTTTGATAATTCATATTGTTGCTTTATTTATTATAAGTTCAAATTCCATTCAATTTTTTAATGATTGAAGAGCGAATGTTTTAAGAAGGGGCGGGGCATAAATTCTTTGATTCGAACATATTTTTCTAACATGTGTTAGAATGATATTTTCAATAATATTTACTTCATAGAGTTGTTGATCAACTCTCGTCTCATTCCATTCTTAATGAAATCCACCAATTGGATTCTAAAACTTTTTTATAAATTACCACGGATTTCTGGGGGATATGTTTTTGTATTAATATATTAATGAAATAACTTTTCGTTAATTTGGTGTTCAAACCTATACAAAAATTTCTTTTTATGTGCACTTTAGGATGGAAATTATAAAAATATATGCTCCCCCAATCCGTCATACTTTTTTACGAATTCTCTACGGAATTATTGAAAATTATTTAAAATAATCGAATTATTTCAAATTGAAACCTCGCACAGACAAAAACCAAACCTTTTTAAATTAATTATATACTAATTTAATTTTCAGAATTATCTAAATTGATATTGGAATAATACTTTTACAAGTTTGCGATTGTTAGAAATTAGTAAGTTTGTTTTTATGGAAACAAAAACAGCTGGGATTTTGAAGAGATTAGTGAATAAAATATCTGTTTTTGTAAAATTTTTCAATATTGTTACGGTTCTAAAAATTAAGAGCAGCTTGCAGAATTCGAGAGCGCTAGGTTTAAAAACAAAAAGTTGAATAAGTTGTATTATGAAATTATTCAAATTATACTGTGAAATTGTATGAAATGATGGAATGAGGGGAAAACAAAGAGGAACTAATCACAGTCATATAAATAAAAAAAGATCAGACTAAACAGACGAAGACAATAAGAAGCTTTTATAAAAATTAACTATATTCATACTGACTAGAGTGGACAGCGAATCTACATTATGACCGTACCGTTTTGACTGGATTCTTGTAATTGAAGTTTATATAATTATGCTGGATGATAAATACTCTCGCTGGAGGACAAGCAATTAACATTTAAAGGAAACCAATCATTTATTCTTTGCTGAGGCAACACTCAACTTTAAACTTCACTTTAAAAGATTTACCCGCTTTTATCGTAAGCCAATGTGCCTGAGGTAAGAATCGTACAAATCTATTTTAATTTTTGATCTGGTTTTTTATAAAAAAAAATAAAAGGTTTTTCATGTTGATTATGTGGTCTACCAAATTATGCAAAATAACAACAAAAAAGGCCAAACAAGGCCAAACGCATTGTTTAATTACGTTATTGCAATCATGTCTATATTTCCACTTTCGATATGTTTTTTTTTTTTTGATAACTCAGATATGCCGTTGAGGAACCTGTATCAGGTAAATGTGTTCAATCATTGTCTGGGCGCATTTATTGGATTATTACCACGATTTTAAAAGGAAATATTGGAGAAGACAAGACGTTCGTTAATGTGTTATATCAGGGAGCGATAATATACAAACAAATAATGTGATAATATAACAAATTTTCTTTAGAGTATTCGTATAAAAGCGTATTATTCGTATCTTCATCAAACAATCCATTTACGCTGCTTAGCTTTATTTACGCTTAAATTTAGTTATTCAGCTAAATTTTACAAATTGCTTTTTAATTAAATAATTTGTTATTACTCGGACTTTCATGGTGCGAGATTTTTTCAAATTCCTTGCAATAATAAACAAAACAACAAAATCCCTAATCCACAAATCCCTGAGTCGATAAAATCTTGCGAGAACAGAATAACGAACGATAAAGTCTCGAATGACATAATACCAAGATAAAATCCCGAAATTGGATGGCGAAGGGATAGCAGTTTCTCGAGAAGTAAAACGCCGACTTTGTTTGCTAAGAGGTTCTTTGGCCCTCGATGATTCTAAGTGGGACAATAATTTTAACCCTCAGTAATTCTCTGTCGGTTCCGCTGTAAACAATATTCTCATGTACTCGTATCAGTCTTTCATGAGGTCGTTAACTTGGAGTACTGATGCCGCAATCTTTTCCAATGTTATGAATATTCACTTCACCGTAATATTAATTTGTCATTTTGTTATTTGAGATTTTTAAAAACGGGTGAGTCAGTCGTTCGTTATTTTGTTTACCTTCAATAAAATTGAGTTGATCTGGGAGTCTTCAACAACAAAGGGTCAATAGAGGTATATTGTTTTCTTCCCCCCCCCCTTCTCTTTTACATCGTGCAATATATATTCTGCACTTAAGCTATTTCCGGAGAGTTGTCGTTTTGTAATACTAATTCAATCGCAAAGTATCACGGAGCTATCTTTATCTCAAAAACTGTCTTAACTTAGTAAATGTATCATATTATCGTTTCTGGCCTTCATAAGAACCTCAAATAGGAAGGCCGATATAAAACTAATTTTTTTAACACGTATGATATCGAATTAAATAAGCGTAAATGGTCTAGTAAATATTAATATAAAACAGGTAACTGTTTTACCTAACTAACCAATGCTAACTTCGGACGTTAACTTCGGCTTGGCCGAAAATATAATATCCTATACCAGAAATTTAAAAGTTTAAAGTTCAAATCCAATATTCAGAATGCCGGACACGTCCTTTCCAGCTTCAAATAATCTAATAGAGACTGAAAAATGTGGATCCGTAATGGTCCTTTTTTGTCAGTTTTCTTAACCACCTAGTTAGTATTGGCAGAATATTCATACCAAAATTCACAACGATACCTTTATTCTCTCTCTTCTAATTGCGGTTTGCTCGGACAGATGAATGGGCATGACTAAGTCGATTCAACAAGAATATATATGTACATAGATTTTCTCTAAACCCGTCACACCTCTACTGCGATACCAGCGGAAGAACAATGCTAATATACGCTTATATGTTCGGGTGTAAGATTTAAAAAACAAATCTTGAGTGAAAACATTCTGTTCCGGTGGCAAATAATTGCTACTACATTTTCATTATTCGATTATTTGGAGTTCGCTGCATCACTAATTTAGCTTGGAACTTAATTGTTTCATAAGAATTATTTTGTTTCTGTTTTCTAGTATAAATTGCGAATATTGTCTTTCGATATAATACACTTATACACGCCATCTACAAATAATCTTAACATACTTCCATTCGCTTTACTTGATATTCAGTGAAGGTTTTAGAGGAAATATCGTTGTATTATATCGATTTATTTTGTATATAAAAATGTATTCTTTTCCCTGGAGACTTCTATACCAGATCTTGGGAAAAGACGAATTCTTCTTTTTATTTCGGAGGATTCCACTCATTTAGAAAATCGAAGAGGAATTATATCTTATTGAGTTATGGCATATCTGAGATTTGCGATCGTTTTTCAAACATTGAATCTCAAACGAAAAATATACAAATACGGAACCGAAATCGAACTACGATATTTTTAAAAGTGCACGTGTTTCTTTTATTAGTCTTCCTATAAAAATTACTCTAAGAAAATACTGTTTAAATGAATTTAATAGAATACAGAAATGCTAACTTTTTTCGTTGTTTACTTTGAACATTATTCCTTAAAGTAATATGCTTGTAAAGACGTTTTCCCTATTTTCATAACGTTTATAAAACGAAATTAATTCATAGAGGGGAAAACGCTTTATATTGTTATCGATAAAATCGATATTTGACATTTATAGTTTTTTTAATTCTTTTCTTGAAGTTTACTGTCGTTACCAAAAGCCGTCAGTGCGATGTGGTGTGGAGAAGTGCTTCCATTAAATACGTCACCGATTTTTTACCACTTTATTCATGAAAATTATCACAGAAAGATTTAACAATTTAAAAGAGTTCTTAGAGACAATTTTCAATATGGAACTCGGTTTAACGACTGCCCATTCAATTTTATTTCATAAGAAGAAATACAAGTTTTAGGTTTTAGATTATAATTCCATTTGGGCGTTTTTTCGCTGAAAAAATAATTATAATGTCAAAACTTGCCGTTTGACTCGAATTCTTTTTTTCTTGCAATTTGAGGCACCTGCTTTGTTTAGACAGTATTTGAGTAATTTAATGTCGAGGATTAGTTTAAGGAACACAAGTTACTTTTTTAACCAACGATCTTCTTCCAACAATAAACAATTTTATTGAATATATTTGTTCAAATATTAATAGGATTTATTTGATATTTCAGCGGAGATTCAAACCGGTAAAGAAATTGAAAGATGTTCGGAATAAAGGTTGACTATCAGAATCTGGTAAAAATAAGGTAAGTTGCAAATAGATATGTATATATATAGGAATATTATAGAGTTATAAATGGAGAACTAAATGATTATAATCACGGATCTAATTACTGAATCCCTTACCTAATCATTGTGTTGTGATAAAAATAATATGATAGTTCATAAATGTTAGTATCTGTCAGAATTAAATAATTTTCTTTAAAAACTTCAATAAGAGAATAAATTTATTTTATAATTATTTTAATAGATTAGCGTATTAATTCTGTCAGACATTGACATACATTATTAAAGACTGCTTTATCTGTTTCTTTTATTTCACTTCTACGAATGGAATAATGGTTTATATTTCCAGGTCTTGACATACAATAATCCTTTCGAGCGATATGGAGGACTAATGTTGGTTGTAAGAACGAATATGATTGACTGTCTTCTGAGAGGACGGCAGGGATTATAATATTAATCACCTCAGGTAAAAAATTGAATTTCGTTGATTTCATTTATTTGAACATTATTTTCATAAATGGTTTTATAGAGGAGACTAAGGTTATTATTACCCAAAACGAAACGAAAGACTGCGACGCGGACTGAATTTAAATGACTGCTGCTTTCAAATCAGAGCAAAATTATGGAATGCAAAATGGAAACTATAATATATTACCTTCGTTTCGTTTCGTTTTTGTAATAAGCTTCAAATTTTTCAAACCACAAATCAACAACTATATGAATAGTTATAATTTCAAAATTTTAAATATGAAAATAATGTATTATTTTAGATGAGGTCAATTTTAAATGATGAGAATATAGTTACCGTTTGATTTGCTGTGATATAAATTCAACAGGGTGCATTATTTGTGTAACTGAAAATAAAAATTGAAGTTAGTTTTAGTGGAAAAATTATTTAAAATTTTTTTAGTTTTGATTGACACGTTTTCTGTTTTTTTCAGATTTAAACATAGATCGTTGAAATACCGAAGTTTATTTGACATCGTTCCGCAAAATGTAAGTGTAAATCGTATGTGATATGTTACTGTATAAAGGAGCCCCCGTGATTATCAGAATGGATCACTATGCACACTAGTTAGAAAACTTAATAATTATTTCGAGCCACGTCTTTTAAGTGGTATAGTCTTCAAACGCTTTCATTAGTCGAAATGATGTAATTAGGTTAATTTTAAATGATGAAGTTAGTTACCGTCTGATTTGTTGTGATTGGATTTCAATTGGGTGCACTATTTGTGTAACTGAAAAAATTAAAATCAGACTTCGTGAAACATTATTTTAATATTTCTAGATTGGCTAACATATTTCCTATTTTTCTAGTTTCAGATGAAGCAGCTGGAGCTGCCGACGTCTATTTGATACCGCTGTTTGAAACGTAAGTATAAATTCCACGAGGAGTTATGATATAGTGTCCCATTATTATGAAAGATTTCTGATAGTATGTTCCCACTGCCGATTGTATTGTATTTAACCCCACATGATATTTTAATTATTACCTTTGTGTACTTTCCCGTATTGAATGAAGGCATTAAAATTTGTCATCAGTGGAAGTAACGTCAGTGTATTTAACCGTCGTGGTGCTTAGATTAAATAAAAAGCCGTTAATCCATCATGGAGGAGAGATGTTTGTAGTCCCGAATTAAAAGAAGTTGCGAACGTCAAGTTCCAGAAATTTACAAAAATTCAAATTTGGAATAAGTTTAATTTGTACAAAAAGGCTTAATATTTTCCTTTCGACTACTAACTGTAAAACGTATAGTTTTTTATAATAATTTTATCTAAAAACGTTAAAGTATTTCAAAACACAAAAAATCGTAAATTTATCTCATTTTCATAATTTTGGGAACGTATTTATTTAAAATGTGTTTACATTAAAAAACATTTTATGATGAAATTAATTGGTCTGTGTTTATGAATTTATCTTGATTATTATTACGAATTACTGATCGTTTGAGTCTAATTTACTTGTTCAGAAATCATCTGCAAATATATGCAAATAAGTAATATTTTATATAACTTGCAGAGGACGCCACTTACGATCAGAGTTGTTGCCTGTAAATTCAGATGATGGGATTTTTTGGACAAAGTTCTCTTCCGCATTTCTAAATGTTTATTGCGAGGTTTGTAACTTTTAATATAATAATACAATATTGTTTCAAAGGATGAAACTTCATAATTTTTGTCTTCTTTCCCTGTCATATAATCATTGATGATAACCTTATTTTTGCTGAAAAATTCAACTTGCCTTTGTCCTCTAATTTAGAAATGAAATCTGTACCTTTAATGATTCTTCTTTTATTTTCAGATTTGGTTGGAATATTAATTGGATATTAATATGAATTGTGTGGTAGCTGTTTTTCTATTTAATTTACAACAAAATGGAATACGAGTTGTGGCACCATCATCGACGCCGTTTATTCTCGAAACCAAAGTTGACGAGGAATCGACAGGAAAACATTTATAAGAGCTTATCATCAATATTCTCCATTGATTGGCCTGGAATTTTAATTTTAATTTTGGTTTTTCGATTTCTGATGTATTTATATTGTGATTATTTCATTCCCAACCAAATAAGGTCGCGATTGTGCCTACCGATTGTAAGCCAACAGCGCAGCTGAGAGTCTGTGGCTGTAGCGAAGGTCCAAAATAATTTTAAGTAGATTGTGTAGCATGTTTTTAGTTAGTAACAAAAGTTGCGAATGTGATGCAGTTAAGGTAATTATAAGGTGTAAATAAAGCGACATTTTGGAAAACTTCAAGAACTGATATTTTCAATTTACAAGGAGTTCCGGTATCTGTGCGTAGATCATTCAATCGGGATCGGCTCTACTGCGCATACATGAGAAAATTGATTTGATCGAGAGGAGGAGAGAAGAGACCATTGTGTGCAGTTTGAAAACTGACCCCTTCCGACATATCGAAATGTCTTCTTACCAATTCTAATAGAACTCTTTAAAAACATTTTGGTGATTAATTTAATTTGATATAACAATGGCCAACCCCTACAACCAAGGTCGACAAACAGCTATATTCGTGGTGTCACCACGGTCCTAATTTTGAAAATTTCGCTGAAGTAGTTTGCGAATTCCTGTTACAAACTGCCTCTGTTACTACTTTTTAATAAATTTTCCTGCGTGCGAAAGTAATGTTTAGTGTTAATTTTGGATAACCCAAATCCAACACATGCCTCTCGCATGTGGCCATGCAGTTATTTAGCCCAATTACTCCACAGACGCTACGCTTTTGAATTAATCTATATTCGTGTACGTTTTTGTGAGCTTACTTTTGAAATCATCGGAATAGTATGAAATTGAGAAAACATTTTAAGAAAATATTTAAACCAGACGTTTTTCAATTCAGTCTTGGCTAGGCCGGTTCCAGTCGTATCCCAATCGACTGCTTCCTCTGGATATCGCATTCAATTGTAGACGTGCAAATCCGTATGACTCCGTAAGCAAGACTGTGAAGATCGTTTAATGAATGCTGGATTAATTGCCTCTAATTGATTATTACCTTTGTTTTTGGAACCTTCCGCTAAAATTCTTGGATTCATTAATTCGGGATTTTGACTTGTCAACCAATTATAAATATCAGCCAACATATTTGGGGCTTTAGGTATCACTATTGGAGTTGAAATTGTATTATCTGCGTGGGGTCCTGGTGTGGGCATGTGAACTCGACAATATCCCAACGATATTTCGACGCCCCACTTATTTCGCCCATAGATGCATAATACGATTTGGGGCCCTGAAAAATGAAACAATCACCACTTCAAATAGACTCTTTTAGTTTTTTTTTAATTCCAATTACATCCGTATGGATTTGTACTAGCGTAAGTTGAATCGATGGGCATATTTAACACGATTTGACCGCGATGAGCATTTTTGTTGATCACCGATTGAGTTATACCATATCTTTGACCAGAAACCAATTCCCAATCGCGACCGGTCACTAATTCGTAACGACAAAATACCTCTGAAGCATCAGGACCGAGCGGAAAGAAGAGGGATTCGATTTGTCCCGTAAAGGAAATATGAAAACAGTTTGCCGTCTCTGATGGAGTCATTTTTCTGCTTCTTCCCATTTTTTTTTTATTTGATTAATTTTTGTTTTGTCTTCAATTTGGAATTCATCACCAAGGAAACGCCGTTTAGTTATCCACCAGAGATACGACATTCATATAATTTCGTATATGGTTAATATCCCGATAATGCCCAAACTTGAAGCCTTTTCAAAAATTTGTATTTATTTTAAAATTATTAATTATTAAAACTGAATTTATTTCAGCTTCAAACCAAACAAACATTGCATTGATAAATGTTGTTTAGGGGAAAAAAGAGTAAACATATCAGAAATTTAGACAACAAAAATCGTATTGCCATCGTTTTCCTTTCGAGTTGTAATGATGATAATTCCAAGATGCGAACTCCGAAAATGACGTTGAAAGTAACGAATAAATAAATCAACCTCTTAATTGTTGATCTTTTGTTGAGAATGTAATTGGAGTCTTCCTTTTTCTTAGGAATGTAATTCGAGTCTTTATGGATTTCTGCTTATGCTCAAGATGTATTTCGCAACCGTATTTACTTCAATGGCAAACATATATATCAAATATCGTTTTCAACCTCGATTTTATTGTTTATACTTTTAATTGAAATTTGCAAGAACAAAGCTCACGATTCACGATCGCTCGTTGGATTATTACAATCGAAATAAATATGTTTTTTTTAATGAGTTGTAATCGAATTTTTTATTTTCATATGTACTATTTAATAGAATTATCCAATTATCTGAGCGTGTAAGATAATTTAAATCAATCCATCGAAACACTGAATCGTTTGTAAATAAAAGAAGGATCAATAACTATGAAAAGATGATAATGATAATCACAAAAAAATTAATTGATATGGAATTATTTGAATAAAGAAAATTAAATAGTTTGAAAGTTTGTGATAAATTTATATAAATTCTCAAGAAAAGAAAGCCAATAAAAAAGCCATAATTACAAATCATAAAATACGAATATAATGAGAAGACCCTCCAATGTGGTGAGATGCAAAGTAGAAACTAATATTAAGAGCTACTTAAAATGTGAGTTAACTAGGTTCTCGAAAAGTATGTTAGCTTAACGCTCTTTAAAAGCTTAAATTTTTAATTGAGAATATAGCTCGATATAATTTCCAATATAATAACAATATGACAATTAGATGAGGCTTTGGAACCGGTTTGTTCTATATTTAGAATAATAAAAACAGAGAGAGAGAAGGAGACTTATCGAGAGTGTTTTTACTTTTATTTGTTGGTGCTTTTGCGTTATGGTAACCCTTTTAATTAATTTAAACCCGCTAGATTTAATATATATATATATATATATATATATATATATATATATATATATATATATATATATATATATATATATATATATATATATATATATATATATATATATATATATATATATATATATATATATATATATATATATATATATATATATATATATATATATATATATATATATATATATATATATATATATATATATATATATATATATATATATATATATATATATATATATATATATATATATATATATATATATATATATATATATATATATATATATATATATATATATATATATATATATATATATATATATATATATATATATATATATATATATATATATATATATATATATATATATATATATATATATATATATTTGGTTCTCGAATGGAGACTCCGCGCCTTGGGTTTGCATATATGCATTGTATGATAATATAATTACTCCCTATTTCCTGGACGGTGGGCTGATAAGTCTAGGACCTAAACTTCAAATACAGTAACGTTATAGAGCTCAAAGAATAAAAATTGTCAGCATTCTTTATATGTACTGTTTATTCTTCCTGTGATGTGAATGGGTTTTTTAAAAAACTGTGGATCAAAACTTTCAATTGATTATAGAATCAAATGGCTGACCATCACAGCCAACTAATAATTTTGAGATAACAAGAATAGTTTCGAGCTAATTTTTACGGATAGCATCAAAATTTTGCTTGGTAGAAGATTAAGAATTAAAAAGATTCAAACTAGTTTTGAAAATTAGAAGATAATATAATTCAAGTTAAAACTTAAAAATATTAATATAAATTGAAGAAATTCTAAACCTTCAATATCTGTCAATATCATTCCTTTTATAAATTTTGTGTTAAATGAAACCACATCCACGTCTATAATAAAGAATTTCAGAATGAAAAGCTCGTGGTGAGATATCACCTAAGCTTTCACCACCACGAGATTTACCTCAACAAGAGATTTCTCCATCTGCGAAATGTCTTTAAACATTTTTAACATTTCGATGCTGTTAAATAAAATGATTATGAGAGAGAAAGAGTTATTCTGCTTCTTCCGCTTGATCTGTTGGGTTGTGTTGTCAGCGCTTGAAATTCTTGTTTATATTTTAGTTCGGGAATAATTAAAAAAAATGTGATTGCGGTCTCCTCAACCTGTTGCTCTCAATGACTAAGTGATATCCCTCAAAAAAAGTAAATTGACAAAAGTTTATTAATATGTTGTGATGATAAGCTGCGATTGTAAAAAATGTATACAATAAATGAAAATTTGTGAAATTAGAAATGTGCAAACCATACGTGAGTATCTTTTGTGAATTCCCAAGAGCATTCAAAGCGCTACCAGCGACTCAGTCGGAAAAAATTCCACGAATTCTAGTAAATATATTTCTAAAAAAATCATATTGCACATTAGCAAAATACTAAACTAGTGAGTTTTATTAGTGGAAAAAATCATCCACTCTCAAGCTCGACTTTCCCGAAATCTCCACAAGATACTGGACTGGACTGGATTTGTTGAAAAAAATACTCGATACATTTATTACTTACAGAGACTCAATCATTCGGAAAACTGTTAAGTGAATATCATGATCAGATTCCGATTTAATTAAATCATATAAAGAATTAAAATTGATTATTACTTTTTTTATTAACTCCGCGAATTGTGGCAATAAAGGCAAAATAAAATCGTATATTGTGAGAATACTGAGACACTAACAATTCGATTGCAAATGAAATAAGCGTGAGAAAATGATCTCTTTCCAAATTTTCGAAATTGAGGGCGCAACAACAAACAGCAATCAACAACATCTAGTTATAATTCAGAATGCGTTTAAATACTCGTACCTTTCGAAATTGCTTGGAATTCTTGGTCGGTTTATTTGGCTGTGATTAAATTTAAATTAGAAGCAACAACATAAAAAAAGCTGAATATTAAATCGAGTTGAAGTGGGTTGAACAATTGTTTGTTATGTCTCTACTTTAAATTCAGGTGCTTACAAAAATATATCTTGGTCTTAAATTAGAACAAACAGCCTTGAAGAAGATACCTGCGAGATCGAAACAAAAATGTATTCACTAAAAAGTTTTAGCCTCTCCGGGTAAGTCGCGATATATTACTTCTAAAATAAATATTAATTATTTAAGATTATCTAAATATGTCCAATCCCATTTACAATATAGTTGTGACATTAATTTGAGACATCGAAATTTATTATTAGATATATCGTATCGCTACGCTCATGCGTGCTCATGCAATCATTCATAACAAAAAATCCCTTATCGCTTAAACCAATTTGTCTCCAAACTAAGCTCATCAAGGATTGACGGAAGAGCGCTCCACAATATTAGTAGTAATACTGTTTAATGCTGCATTTTACAACTTGTAAACCTCGAAATCCAACTCAATTGATATTACTGCATATACAGAAATAGTGCCTCCGGGGAATAATCCCTAAACGTGATTAAGAGAACTACTTTAATATGCCTTATACGTCTTTATCGGGAATGTTTGAAATTATTGGGATTTTGGTGCTGAATGCTTCAATACTCTTGAAAAATCGTCGATGATTGAATACTGTTTTCGTCGATGAATTACAAAATATTTCACCTCGACGGTGAAAAAGGCGCTGCCCAGGTTTTGCCCTACGGCGCAATTTATCTTATCATCGAATTAATGCAACAAACTGAACCTTCGGAGAAAATAACCTTCATGTCATTAAAAGTTATTATATTTATTATATACCGTCCTCATTCATCGGTTAAGTCGGTTATAATATTCACAAAATAATGAAGGAATCGCCGGTAGATTATTTTTATAGTTGAAAAGTTGTAAATGAGATAAGACTAATTTTTTAATCACAAATTGAGATTTTTAAAAAGTATAAACAAAGCAAAGAATTTAAATATAATCTTGAAATTACAATGAATAATTTATTTAATAATTGTTTTTTTTACAAATAGTGATGAAGGAACAATTATCAATCTTATACAAGTTGGAATCAGTTTCGGCCAGACCGAATTTAGATAAAAGTACAGAGATTTTCGATTTGAAAAATAATCATGGCCATCGTCAGACATCAGTTAATTTTTAATATTAGTCAACCGATTTATTTATTATGTCCATATATATTACGTCCATATATTCCAGGTTATGTCCATACATTCGTTCTGCCTCTTCGTTCTTATTGTAAATCCTCTACAGAAATACAAATTCAGGGAATTTAATTATTTCATTGAATTATATAAACGATAAATTAAATTTATTAATTACGTATTTAATTAAAATGATTTATACCATCAAAGTTTTCTCTTTACTCGAATTATTTTCAGAATACCATCTAACGCTTTCAAGGAATTACTGATAGTTCTGACGATCTGTTTCATATGGGCGAAGTTTGTGATATCTATCCAGCCGCCCGGAGGTAAGACTTGAATATACCTTTACTTAATCGATGACTTTTTTAATGACTTACATTAAAAATAATTCGTGTCGTTTAGAAAAGGGAAAATTTATACGATTAATGAAATAAGTTATAATTAGAATAAAAACTGATTACAAATTTCATTAATTGATTGATATTCGAAACGTTTTGGTATATTTTCAAAATAAAAACTCATTACTAGAATAAAATAAGAGAGGCTCAAAATAAATCATTCGGCACAGCAATAAATATAGTCTTACAGCAATTACGTTTTAGATAGCAATTTGAATATATATATATATATATATATATATATATATATATATATATATATATATATATATATATATATATATATATATATATATATATATATATATATATATATATATATATATATATATATATATATATATATATATATATATATATATATATATATATATATATATATATATATATATATATATATATATATATATATATATATATATATATATATATATATATATATATATATATATATATATATATATATATATATATATATATATATATATATATATATATATATATATATATATATATATATATATATATATATATATATATATATATATATATATATATATATATATATATATATATATATATATATATATATATATATATATATATATATATATATATATATATATATATATATATATATATATATATATATATATATATATATATATATATATATATATATATATATATATATATATATATATATATATATATATATATATATATATATATATATATATATATATATATATATATATATATATATATATATATATATATATATATATATATATATATATATATATATATATATATATATATATATATATATATATATATATATATATATATATATATATATATATATATATATATATATATATATATATATATATATATATATATATATATATATATATATATATATATATATATATATATATATATATATATATATATATATATATATATATATATATATATATATATATATATATATATATATATATATATATATATATATATATATATATATATATATATATATATATATATATATATATATATATATATATATATATATATATATGGGTTTCCCATATATCTCAAAATATATAAGAGATTGATATAATTATGAAACTGTATTTTGAAACCTTATTTTGATTGATTGATTGTGGTTATACCAATAATTTTGATGTATTTATTCTTTTCATTACTTTTCAATAGAAGTATCACCAGATATCGAGATTGAAATTGGATCTGACGCAAATATCACATGCCGTATTACTGACGGTAATATTTCGAGAATTTGGTTCTCAGAAGAGGAAACCGCTAGAAGCTTCGTTCAGCCCAACAAGGATATAATCGTAGGTATCTGATAGATTTTCGAATCGATATTCCTACTTCGGTCTATTCGTTCCAAAACGTTTTGATTTAAATTTATCGAAATTCAATTAAAGGAACGGTTAAGTGAATCCAGCCAATTAATTTTAGAATAAAACTTTTTTCGAAATTGATTTATTATTTCACTTACATAATTCTCGAGAATGTCACCGGTATGGGTTGTCAAGGTGACGAGTTGTGCTCTTCTTTCGATTTCTTACAACAATTCTTATTATCGTCTCGATGGTCGTCCGTACGTTTGCTGGCATTGATGCCATTTCTGTTATGGTTTTAAGAAATAAACTGCATTATTCACTTGCAACCTTTTTTCTTGAAACAACAACAACAACAACAATAATAATATTGATGATGATAATGATGATGATGATCGCTACAGCAATGCCAACAACAACAATGACTATCTCATATAGCAGAGTTGCCTAGAAGTTGAAATGGCTTTAAAAGGAATTTAAACGATAGCATTAAATCGACACTTTCATTCGTTTGTGCGTTTGCATTGATGCATATACGTGCATGTGTATGTGTAACAAATGCGTAAAAATGTATGAAGATATGAATATGTGAAATTGTCGTTTGTTTTGGCATCGATAACAAATTCTTATAAATTTATTCTGTCTTAAACATTTCTATGATATTATCATCCATTATTTAGAATTTCTTGCTTGATATTGCTTGATATTTTCACAGATTCTTGATGGGCACACGGCAATATTGGCCATACGCAATGCTTCGGAACATATGGGACGTTATCAGTGTATGCTTGGAGAAAATGCAATTGGAATAACTAAAGTATATGCTGGTAGGTTTGATGATGAATACCCTTAGGAAAATTATAACGGTGCTAGATGAGGCACATCCGAAAGGTAAAGGTTATTTTTCTGGGGGTTTCGTTTGAAATGCTTAGGCACCCTTTTAAAACACTCCTAAATCGGGGACGTCTCCCGCGGCGACAAAGCTAAGTTCTGATCATTATCTGTTTCATATATCACTAATCCAATCAACACCAAAGTGAAACACTAATCCAAAGTAATTCTTAAAAAATAACTAATATTTTAAATTGTAAGATTTTACTGTTATCTCCTCGCATGGAACTCGTATTTAAAGCACGAGTTGCTTAATGAATTCAATGATAGGACGCCATATTAGATAAAAATGTTATTAATTTGCAGTCTATATTTATCACGCCCACTTGTAAGACATTGCAAAACGGTGAAGTTTATGTCAATAAAGCCGCAACTTTTAGCACGCCTATTTAGGGTCCAATTGAAAGGTTTTCGACCTTATCGACATTGTCAAGGGGGAATTGTTGCCAGAAGGGGGGGGGGAAGCGGCATTGAAAAACTGATTGAATGAGCTAGGGATGAATGCTTCTTTTTGTTCACAACGATAAAATAATTGTTAGTCATACGAGCGTTTAGAAAAATAATGCATGCGTTGCCCAAAAACAAACAGCATTTTTAAACAAACAGCATTCTAATTTGACTATGAGCCCGTTGGTGCCACGTTGAATAATCTGATTAGTTGCTCCGAAAAAAATATTGAGAAATCAAAGAATGACATAATATATTTGCGTTTTACATTTTTTCTAGAGATAGATTCTAGAGATGATTCTTCTGGAGATGAAATGATAGATGTTTGGCAAATGATCATTTCCGGGGAGAGCATTTTTTCAACAGAAGTTAGATTAGGAACAATTTAGTTAATATAAACTTAAAAATATATACCGCATTATTCAGTATTGTAACGAATGGGAAGGGTGTTAGGAAGGTGCTGAAATGTATTCATAACACGATTTTGAAGTAATTTTAGAATTTTGAATTTTGATTAATCGATATTTCTATATTAATTTATAGGAAAACCTCCGACGGAAGTAACGGATTTCTCGTGTAAGGGGTTCGATTTTGACTATATGATATGCAGTTTCACAAAACCTTCAAACATGATCTACACAAAATATGAATTAAATCTGAAGGCTAATTTAGATGTAAGTTAAGGATCATATTTGTATATATAGTAATATATACATGCGTATTACAAAAGTATGAACTGAAGGTTAGAACAAGATGTGACACGAAGCAGAATGATAAATAATAGTAAGAGCATAGTAAAAGTTTTCCGAATCGGTCCCTATCTCTCTCTCTCTTCTTCTTCATTTCAAACCGATCTAGCGTTTTGAAGAAACTCAATTTTTCTTTGCTTTGATTTTTCTGAATTTCAATGAATTGATAAATATTTTAGTTTTTATTTAATAAGACAACAATAACACATCTAGACTACAGTGAAAGCTTTTTCGACTGGATTACGCGGAATGAAATAGCATTTGCGATTTTATTCAAATATTTTGCACGTTCATTTAAAACTATTAGTGCGAAGACCGAGTTTATGCTCCTTACTCTTTTTAATGTTATTTCGTAATGGTTTTTTCTTAATAATCCTTTATGATTTATTGATTTAGAGTTATAGCGACAATTGCATACTTCAAAATAAGAACGATGCAATATGTATTTGCAACATCACAATAAGTTCAAAGCCGATTCTAATCAGTCGAGAAATATATAATTTCAACTTAACCGGAAGTAATTCTCTTGGTGTGCTTTCACAATTTTTCACAATAAACAACTATCAAAGCGGTATGTATTACCTATATAGACATATACTATATAAAGTGTTTTTATAAAATACCTATAAACTCCATAACCTCACTAAAATGTTAACAACTCCCCTAAAATGACAAGGACTTCTTTTTAATGTCTATAACCTCTTTAAGATATCCTCATAGCCCCTTTAAAATGCTCATGATTGTCAATGATTGCTTTAAAGTTTACATAACCTCAAAAATCTCTTCTAACCTCTCGAAAGTAATCATAGCCACCTTTTGTTTTTTGAGTTTTATTTTGTAACTAATATCATTTCATTCTATTTTATAGTTGTCCCCTCTAGATTGGATGTCGTCATAGAAAACACTACATCCGATACAGTTTTGTTAACGTGGCGAGTTAGAAAGTATCCCTTTTATAGTGCATATGGTTTGGAATATAGAATCGATCTGGAACCTTTAAATTTTCCTCGTTATAGAGTGGAAAATATTGAGAATTGTATTAGTGGAAATTGTAGTATTCTTATCGATAACTTAAAATATGCCTTTTTCGAATACGCGGTTTTTGTCCGAGCTAAAGTGAAAACAGCATTAGATAATGAGATCATGTGGAGCGATCCATTCGTTGGAACATTTAACACGCAACCACGTCGACCAGATAGACCTCCTAAAACAGCATTGGGGAGTTTTCATATTGATCCGCTGGAAACACAAATACGTATGTATTGGCAAGAACTGGAGAATTATGAGAAAAACGGTCCAAATTTCTTTTATGCTATTCGCGAATTGGATCCCATTCGAGGCACAGAAACGTAAGCATGACTAGAATTACTTAAAAAAACAATGCAATCAATTTAAAATTTTCTATTTTTTTATCAGTAATTCGACGGTCACAAATGGGACATCGATTATATTTCCTTGGCATCGTAGCAGGAGTCGTATTTATGAATTAAGATCAGGAAATGTTTTGGGTATTTCCAGCGATATCAGTCGAATGCTGGTTTATCCTTTAAGGCAAGAACAATTCACACCACAAACAATTGCAACTGTCTACCACAATCGTTCCTACACATTATCTTGGAAACCACCATTAAATCAAACGGATTTAGTCAACTACACCGTTTTCTGGTGTCTGTCTAAAATGGAAACACCCAATCAATGCAGAGTAAGAAGCCCTCTTTTATTTAACTGCAATTGAGAATCTGATTAATTAAAACAAATTCTCGTTCTAGGGAGGTATTCATTTTGAATATTTGGATCGACACACCCTAAATTTTACAACGGAACCTCAAGATCATACACTAAATTTTGCAATTTCAGCGAACTTTTTAAATGGCTCTACAGGCATGCAATGGGCCAGATGTTCTGCGGATATTTCTAGTGATCTTATGAAGCTTGAACCGGAAGTAACAACAGTATCAGCTACCGAAATCCGAATATATTGGAGTACAGAGAGTGTCTGCCCCTCAATACTACAAGGATATAATCTGAGCTACTGCCAAGTATTGAACGGGAACACATCTGAAACGCCTTTGGAATGTGTGAACAAAACGAGTATTGAACTTCCACGTAACCAAATTAATGTTATGGAATATACCATTAAAGACTTAGAGCCCTACAGTCGATACCGTATTGAAATGTTTATGTATTCAAAATCTAGAAGAGGGCCAAATAGTGATCCGATCTATGGCTACACAATGGAAGCCGGTAATTTTAAACACGTCTGATATATCCCATTATTAGCATATACTAATCATTATTATCATTATTACCTCCACAGCTCCCAGTCCACCAAGCGATCTCCGCCTGAACATTACTTCCGTCACAAGCAATTCAGCTAAAATTTCCTGGATGCGCCCGGTGAAAACCAATGGAGTTATTAAATATTACACAATTTGGTAAAACAATATTTTATGATCTCTGTGGAGAACAACAAAATGACTATTTCTAATGAATTCATTTCACAGGATAACGACAAACGACTCTGCGAATCAGGAAGACAATCTCAAAGTTTATATGAATGAAACAAAGACAGAAAAAGAAGAATATCTTCAGCCTGTAGTCTTCAAATTGGAGAGCTTAAAAAGCTTCTTTAATTACGAAGTATACGTAACGGCTCATACAGTTGACGAATCGGAACCGAGCAACACGGTTAGGTTTAAAACTCTTATAGGACGTAAGTAATTCAATTAATTTATAGATTAAATTCCAACTAAATTTAGTGAACATAACGTAGCTATTTGATCAATCAATTAATTACTTATTTTTACTTTTATTATTTCCTCAATTTAAGGACCAACAAATCCTCGCAAAGTCACTATCACTGATGATGGAAATTATGGTATTTTAAAATGGGTCGATCCAGAAATGCCTTCAGGTCGTGTTGAATACTACGAAGTTGCCATGGTTTTGAGTCGGAAAAGTAAAGGAACATCGTCACATGATGAGCACGAGAAGACATTTTTCATTAAGGAAAAGTTTTGTAAATTCAAATTTCCGGCTTGCATGGATTATTATTTAAAAGTGCGGGCCGTTAATGTGGCGGAAAGAAATGAAGTCGATCATTATACCTTCCCTTCTGAGAAGGATAACAACATAAAGGGACGACTACGTAGGCATACTAATCCCGAAATAAATACCAGAGTTGTTGGAAGAATTCAAAGATATGATACAGATTTGTCCAATGTGAGTTTATTAGACCGTTTTAATGAAAAATCGAATATGGTTAAAATCATTCCTGAAACTACTATTCCGAAAATCGAGCGAGAAACCTTGGCCGAATATGATTTTTACTGTGAAGGAGCTGGAAGAGTGTCTGAGAGGTTTTCAAGACCCAGTAATGAATACATATTGCTCCCGTCGGCTTGGGAGAGAACGCCATTTATGTACATGCGATGCAGTGAATATCCACTATCGAATTTTGTAAAAATTGCACCATTTACGATTCTGTTAGCGGGCTTACTGGCAACGACATCATATTGGCTTCGTAAGAGATATAAAGAGATGAAGAATATTGATGCAGTACTGCCTCAAGAACTTGTAGGACATTCACCCAAATACAATATCGATTATCATAATGATCGAAAAGAATCAAATTCCGATTATCCGCGTAACAGCGAATGCCTTTCTAGAGATATAGAAAATCTATATCTATTGCGCACAGTGTCTCAAGATATTGCAAACGGAGGTGACTCGAGTTTGCCACAGGCAACTCTAGAGAATCACAAAGACGCAAAAGTAGAGGAACATATATTCCAGTCTCTTAAGAAAGGAATGAGCGGAGATTCTTGCGAGACAGTAAATAATATGCATGTCGCTCATAAATTAACTTCAATCGAAGGAAATTATATAATTCCGTCTGATGGTTATACTAAACCAAAATATATGAACTCTAATCAAACTATAGAATCAAATTTCTGTGAAGCCGCTTACAATCCGCAAGTAAATGATGGATATATACAACAAAATTTGGTCAACTCTGTAAGTTTCTACTAATAATTTTTCTGAAATCTCTTAATCAATTCTATATTTTTAAAGCCAAGACAGTCTGCTGAATCGAATGGTTACACTACGGTTGATACGATCCTTGCTCCGACTGCTACTGAAATCACAAAAAAATGTCGAGAGAAAATTGCTGCGAACTTACGAGCAGATACGAAGGATTACGGTGTCGATGATATGCACTACACATCGGCGTTATCGATTATCTGTAGCAGCAATAATGATAATAATAACAACAACAACAGCCGCAACAGCGATAATAACGGTAACAGCAGAAGTGTTAATACTGCAGTGTTTGGTGGCTACGTAACGCAAAAACAGCTAGCAGAATATGGTCAATTATTATACTAGTTCCGTGATGGTTACGAACGAAAAAAAACGACTAATTGAGAAGCTTAATTAATTAATTAGTTTATTTAAAGCTAAGTGCAGTTTTTTGAAAAATTCTTAACTTAAAAAGACCAGTGAAAAATTAGTAAAGAATTTAATTTAAAATAGCCATATTTTTGATACGTTATGTTGAAACCAAAGTCAAATATTATATTGCCTTTGCCTATATTTTTGAGGGCTTCGAGTCTTGAAGATATTATAGAATAATAATAAAAAAATAGAATAATGATAAAAAATAACTTATTTATATTAACGTATAGAAATATAACCAAGATGAAAATGATATGATTTTAATAATAATGAATACCATCTTAAATTCGGTGGATACTGTTAAATCGAAGTAATATTATATTTACCAAAATTACTACAAATTTCACCATCATCATCGTTATTTAAATAATCCATTTCACTGCATTTATTACTGAAATTTTATTTTAATTTATTCACTAGTTCTAATATTTAATAAAAAATATAATATGTAGCTAATTTTCATTTAGACGAATAATACGTTTTTCAAAACCGTTTTTTTTTTTTTGGCTTCAACTTTTGAAAAACTGCTAGCCAGTTGAGCTAATTTTTCTCCAGCAAGTTTCTAAATGAAATTTTATATTCATAAATCTTGCAATAAATAATTTCTCTATAATTTTATATTATTTGTAGAATATAAATGAATTATACCCTGAATGTAAGAAAAGTCGTTAAGGAACAAATTTATATTGTATGCATTTATAAGCATTTTGACATGATACGTACCAAAATCTTAAGGTGTGCCAACTTGCATAAGTATATTTTCTATTATTGAATTATAATAAAATGAAAAATAAAATTAGATTTGAAATTAATTAAAAATATGATAAATTCGCCATTGTGTCTTTTTAGATCATAGCCCACACTCAAATGGAACAGAATAAATACATTTTGGGTTTCCGTTTGTAACGTATTATCAGCTATATAACTGAACTAGAGAAGTGTATATACTTCGATGTAAAATAGGCCGTTGACTCGGGTACACCCTTGTCCAAGCATGTTTCTGAAAGGTTCTCTGCCCGGCTCACTGTGTCTACCCTATTCTCCTAGACTGTTTGGATTTCAAAATGAGCGCGGTCAGACCAATGTGGCAACTCCCTTTTAAGCCGATCACATTTGTGCATATTCGAATCCGCCGCCTTATAAAAAGTAAACTCAAGGAAATGGGTGTAATCCGCCCATTAGTATATGAAATTAGATTGTAAGCTTAAATTACGGGTGCGGAGCGTATAAGCCTCTGTCAGAGCGAATTTGGTCTTATTTGTTATGTGTTCCATTTATTTACTTATCCGTGTGTGTTTATAAAGTTAACGTTATCTCACAAGAACAAAAATTCCTTTACATTTTTTAATTACATTAATGTTTTAATTAATGACAGAGAGGCTACAAAGTAACGACTAATAGAAGACTTCGGAACTCAATTTAGCTGACTAGATTAACACAATTATTGAAAAGCAGAAATTGACGATAGTTGCTAGGAGAAAATATGACAGGGTGGGTATGAAAGAGGAGATAATGAACAACAAAAGAAACTGCTACAAACGAAATAGCTCGTCATAGAGCGATGATTTAGTTAATTGTCATTTTTAAAAGGAATGAAATGTTTCGCGATATAGAATCATACGTTCTGAGGAAAAAGGTTAAAGCTTTAAATACCCGCAATTGTTACTTATTTCAGTGGTTTTTCTCAAATGATCAATTTTTCCGAACTCCTCCTGGTAAGAGAAATGATTAAGGCCAGAATGGTCCTACGCTTGTTCATTTATTTGGTTTGACCATGGTGCATCTCAAACCTACAAATATACCCAAAAGCTTCAATGTCAAAGGAATTTTACATTATTCACCACTGAAACTAGATCCAGTCAAATTTAAGATTGCCAAAACCGAATTCGAATTCTTAATAAAAACCGGTATCTGTACTTACCTATAACATCTCCCCTACATCTGGTCCCAAAAACGAACCAACCGCCTGGAGGCCATAAGGTGACTATAGAAGACTCAATTACTTAATAATACCATACCGATATTTACCACCGCATATTCATGACTTGGTCATCGATCCATATAATAAAAAGATGATTCATAAAATCGGCCTGATACGCGCGTATCATCAAATACCAATGGCAAAAGAAGACATACATAAAACCACAATAAGTCCTTTCAGGTAATTTGAATTCATACGCATGCCATTTAGGTTAAAAAAGATCACACACAGTTATCAACGTTTCATCAACAGAATATTTTCAATTTTTGGAATTAGGCGTAGAAGGTACAATAGGTGCAATTGAATGCACGCACAGCTCCAAAGTCATGTGCTGAAGTACATTTGAGTCTCGTACATAAACCGAAAATGATTCTACAGCATCATTATGGAAGCAGTATCTTATTTTCGAATTAATGTCTCGAGCTTAGATATTATAAACAACATGTGATCATCGGCTGTGTTCTTACCTTAACGCCAAATACCAGGATCATGCCACAATTCAGGCATATGGACGGCTTTGTCGACAAGGGCTCATATAGTATGGAACAATGTACCAAACCAGGATACGTGGATCTTTTACGTGTCCACGCCGACCTCCCACCATGTTCCAAATCTGTTTCATTACATTTGATATCTATTGGCGTAATAAAAAAATTTGGGTAAAAAACCCTCTTGTACACTTAGGTTATCACCACCCACTTCCCAGCGCCCACATTTATCGAATTGCTATTTTGCATATCAACGCTTATCAATATATACATATTTCTTCAGTCTGCTCACAGGCGCTCATAAGCTGCACCTTCAGCTCACGCTCTGTGCTGTAAGCTGGACGATGTTGCCAAGCTCGCGAGCGCGAGCTAGTTGAAGTTTTTCTTCCGCAAGCTATCTGATCTGCTCACAGCTCATGAGCGTGAGCTGAAAAAAATTTTGCTTGACTCTCGTGCTCGTGAGCTGAGCAGCTCATGAGCGAGCAATACCGCACTCTGATTAAAACCATCCATCGCATATTTAATAAATGCACTAGAAGTTGATATAATTTCGAATGGTTATCCGATTTATAAAACGCTACTGCATGAAACGAAGGTAGGAGAAATGGAATTAATAGAAATTCGAAAAGATGTATGACTGAAAATTTATCATACATTTGCGACTTCAGTTGGTGAATTTTGGAACTCCGTACCATTAGAAAAATACAACCCCTTAAAAATGTTTCATATCGATTGTTGTCTATTTCCAGAACAACATACATTGTTGAATCATTGTATTCAGTAATGAAATATATTATATCTAAATATATTATATAAAAATATTAAAAACGTGTCTGACTTTCAGATACATAAACTTGGTACAAGGAACCAATAATTCCATATAAGTGAATATAATTATTTATTACACATGTAGGTATTTTTTGTAAGAAAAAAAAATAATAATATAATAAATAAATTCATAAATATGACTTCAAGTATTTGAAGTATATATAACCACTATATATGAACACTTTTTGTGCAAACAATACTATATGTGCCTTTGTATTTTACGTGCTGAGGGTATGGAAACTTTACCACATATGGATACTTTTATGAAAGCAAAATTTATTATCGACAGATTTATGCTGACTCAAGTTTATTGCCTTGCAATAAATCAGTGGAAACAAATATCATACATACTTTTTAAGTATACAACGATCGCTATTAAAGAATATATAAATTAAAGATTATTTAATAAAGATTATTTAATAAAAGATTAAATAAATTTTATTGAATATCAGCATACATATTCATTCCGCAGCGTAAACCACTCGACATTTACATAGCTTTTAAGTCTTATCGTTTACAGTGCAGTGTTACCGTGTGAAAACAGAAGATCAAGGTCAGTGTTGTATTCTGCAAAGGAATTATAATTAAGTATTTTTGAGCTTTAAAATGTGTTTTCTCCGCAATTACTGCATTGATTTTGATGAGAAAAATATACACAGAAAGCTAGGGAGACTTTATTTCAAAATATTGAAACTTTTCTGGGGGTTAATTATACATTTTAGAAAGAAAAAAATTAATTAGCACGGGAAAGAAGTACTAGAAATGAAAATGTTTAATTTTCTTGAAAAATACAAGTTTTTCAACTTCAAGAACCTTTTTCTAGAAAATTAAGCGAGCTACAAAAAATTTGTTGTTGTTTTTATTTACAACAATATCCACATCTACAAAAACAAAAACAAAAAACGTCCTTCCCTTCATTAGTAATATACGAATTTCTGGAAATTAATCTATGAAACATCCACCTATCAATGAATACGTTTCTGTCAGAGACATCTCTGGTTTTTAATTTGAAATGAACAACCATCAATGAAATCAGAACACGTTATGCCAAACAAAATGAATTCTAGTAACTCCCTATTGCAGCACACACACAGGGGAGATTTGTAATGAATCACGTCCTCCGTATGAATGCGGCCTTGTAAAAGCCGCATATCCGCCACGAAGTGTTATATGGTTGTCATCTACGGCACGAAAAGGTGTTCAAATTTTATATATTGATTTATTTAACAGCCAGATATTGTAAATGAGAATCGAAAAATAAATTTTGTTTTTCTTTTTACCCTCGTTGAGTCTGCTTTACTGCTTTAGAAAACCGTTTTTGTTTATCAGCAAAATGATTTTTGATGCTTTGACATCAAAAGCAAAACGGAATTTTATTTTCGTTTCATTTTTACATTATACAACCGTAAGTATAATCATAAAACGAAATTCGTGTAATATATATCAATCAGCTCAGAAATATACATCGGAATACGGCACTGCCGTTACACATGGGTTTCTTGCACACTCTTTTAACAAGTCGAGTACTTACTGTATTGCTTAACTAAACGTATTGTGTGCTAATTTCTGTCAGTGCCTAATTATGACGTAAATCACGAAGAGAACTCGACTTCGAAAATAACTGTAGAAACAGAATCACTGCACCTGTGCAGCTCAGCTCAAAATTTACACATAAGCTTATGGAGCTTCACAGCTGCACAGCTGCGCAGCTGAAATAGAATCGATTCATTTTTTCTCTCAGCTGCAGTGCTTACGGCTCTTTCTCCCAAAAAAGTAGTGCCTACCTTTTAGTGAAAATCCCTTAATATTCACTGAGTGCTGAGAGTCAAAAACATATGTTTTTGACAAATAAAAGAAAACGCAAAAGAAAACAAAAATTAAACTAAAACCATAATTCTAAAATGCAGAGCAATTTGGAGGAAATACTCAAAGCGATGAGTGGCCAAAAAGCGAAGAATGTTGGAGGATCATTTGGCTACAGTTTTGACCGTGGCAAGCCAATCGATCCGAGAATTTCGTTCTGCTTTGGAGTAACGACGCTACAACAGCAGCTGCAGCTGTTGTGCAGCTCATTGTGTTTAAATGCGCAGCTGGAGAGAGATGCAGCTGCTCAGCTGCAGTGATTCTGTTTCTACAGTAAAGCGTTTTTTCAGTAACGACATATATTTTGAAAAAACAGGACTCTGAAAGTCAGAGCGCACAAAATATTTTCAAAACCAATTTCCAATATCAACAAAATATAGCCGGCAATTTTATATAGCATCGTTCTAATTGTACGATGAGGCGTTGACTGCATATACACACACTTGCATACGTACACATGCATGGATTACATGTTTCATTACGATACGTGGCTCCATTTTTATAATGGTCCAAAAAATCTGAAAAGCTTTTAATGGGAGAATCCAGGAACCCAAGTTTGAATCCCTTTCCAATATAGTATCCCATATCCTGACGGAGGCTTTTACGAAAAGTAATTGTGCACTTTTATAATAAAAAAACAATTCAAGGCTACCAATCAGCATTAAAAGCAATTCAGCTGCACCCAATTAATTTTCAATATTAAAATAAGATTTTTCGAAAGAGGCGATGGTAAAGAAAGCTCTCAATAAGTCAACTAATTTGGTAATTTAATTTTATTAAGATGTTGGGCTATTATTCAGTTTAAAAATCTTAAAGTATTTACCTTGAATAAACAAACCTAGAATTTATATAACAGTTTGTTCTCTCCACTGCAGAATTTTTAATTGGTGAATGTCTAATTGTTTTATTATATATACGAGGGACGACATCGCCATCGGGACGACAATTATATGAAATTATATATTCCGGCTGTAGCACAGATCTCAATGTTATTCTTCATAGGAATGGAATTTATAGCTATAACAGATTTGTAATGAAGTCATTTGTCTATTAAAGAGTTTATAAAAGGTTTTCTAACTGATAACCAAACATTTGCTCAAGATCTTAATTTGGTTTTTGAAGTGAAAATGTTCAACATTTCAATTTCTTTCGCCATCTACTTCGATTATATTCGAATTACTAGAAATTTAAAGGAAAAAAATTTATTTAAGGTTTTACGATGCTATGATTAATGACCTAAAATACGAGATATATACTTTATAAATACATTTTTTTTGAGGAGTGGCAAATTTCTAAGAGAAAAATATTTGCATGAATACTCCCATACATTTTGATATCCTAGCCGTGGCATTATTACTTATTCACGTCTTGTCTCAATTATGGAAACCTTATAGTCATGAAAACTTCACCAAAGCTTTGATTTTTGCCTCGAGAAAAAAGAAAGGAGAAATTCTTATGAACGAGATTCATGCGTACACGAGTATGCATGCATACGAACGTTACGACAGGACTAACGAAAATAAATTCAGGATATTTGAAAATAATCTGCTTTGAAATCTTAGTTTCGAAATTATTTGGATGCGGACGTTACACATTAAGGAATGGGAATCATCTTAAAATATGTAGAATCTGAAGTTTATGCATTTTATATTTCCTTCATAGCAATATTCTAAAACTTAATTCTTTGAATTTGTAGAGCTTGCGAAATCGGTTTGAGCATTATTCTCCGTTTTGTACCCCTTTTATATTTTCATTGGAATTTCCGATTTAATTGGAACTCATCACCTTAAGACAGATAGATGATCTCAAACTATACAACTTGTTCTGATTGCTTTAACATTTGTCTTCAATTTGACTCCAATTATTTATAATTACCATTCGTATTAAAATTGTATACAATAAATTTGTTTTCAATTTTTAACGGCTTCTCAGTATAATAAATTAAAATTAAAAAAATCCATTTTCATAGCTGTTTTCTTATTTTCAATTAGGTATTCCCAGTTTCATTTAACCTGTTCTCAATTGCAATCAGAATCTAATTTTCAAAAAAACGGTATTCTCATTTATGTTTAATAAGTTCTCATTTGGGTTTGACGAATTTTTATTTACGATTAAAAGTGATGTGTTCGTCAGATTATTAATTCACTAAATCATTTTTAGGTTGCTAACAAGAAGAATCTAATAATCGGCGAGTTTCCTCGGAATGTCGGAAATATTAATTTCTTCTTAAAATGTTTATTCTTCCTTACAGCATATATATAATATATCTGCATAGTTTTACAAAAATTGCAAGTGCACTAAAAAATCTTTCTTCACATTTTGTTTTAAATTAAATGCGGAAATTACATTAAAAATACTAAATTGTTCAAATGGGGAATAAAAAATTAACACAAATAAACTCTAAGCCGAAAACAAGTAAAATACTTTTCATAAAGTACAGAAACATTTCTTAGATTTGAATAAAAAATGGGCAAATGGGCCACTAAATTGAGATTAGTCACTCGACCAGAATAAAGACGTTAGAGTTACGCATTTGTCATGGTTGTAAAAACTATAAACATGTAATCGAAACAATACTAAACTTATGGAAATCATAATTAAGCTGTTGACTCTTTACAGAAGAAATACCTCTGATCCCATGCACACATACCTGCCATGGGCCATATTTCCCGGCGAAGTACGAAATTATTCGCCATCGTATCAGATTTCAAGACTGTAAATTGCAATCGAGTATGTTCTCTATTGTCATCTCTGTTTATGGCAGTCAATTCGAAACAGAGATAAGATTTTGGCTTTGATTTTCCACAATTTTTGTGGCAAAAGAATTTCCCCATCTCATTATCTCTGATTCGAAGTCGGGTTGAATGCATTGATTTAGAAGTTGAAGTCAAGTGATCGATCTACAAAAAAGATTGTATGCGTTGTTGGTTTAAGGAAAAAGAATTTAATAGAAGTTTAACTACATTCGTTTGAAATGTCAGTTGTTTAAGAAATATAGTCAAGATTGGAAGGCAACTTTAACGTCGCACTTACGGTGTTTTTTATTGGTCCAATTCTTCAAACTGTTTTATTAATAAGAAGTCTCCATAGAAGATTTGATTTGAGCTGATTTTTCAAAATATAACAAATTGACTATTCTGGAAATCAAATTAATTTCTGAATAATTAGCATGGACACAGAGACCGGAGTCAAATGCTGCGCGAGTAATAATTCAGCTGACCAAGCTACATCTGATATATGCTCGTTCTCTGTAAATAGATCCAATTCCAATTCAAACATCAATAGAGCGATCGCATCTTCGGGAAATTCCACTGTGCATTTCATACCAATCAATATTGATGAAAACAATATAATAAAAGGAGTCAAAGAAATTCTGTCCGTAATTCGACCTCAATGGAATATCGATGCTGTTAAATTTAAGGTAAATTTAATTCGGAATTTCTGCATAAAATCCTTTCACTTAATTGTAAACTTCATTATTCAGTTTCAAAGTTTAAGATCTAATGGAAACTTCTTTCGGAATTGACGCAGGGCCAAATTTCATGATATTTTATTGTATGCGTTTAAGCATAAGTTAAAATACATATTTTCCACCTTTTCTAGAAACTCGGCAAACGGAAGGCCTTCTCTCGTTTATAGCACTAGAAAGACTCATCTATTGTTTTCATTCTCGTCAGTTTATAAAAACCGCAGGAGTATATTCAATAATTGTATGATAATCCATAACTAAAATTTTATGTTTACCTTCCAATTGAAACGTATCTTTATAGATTTTATGCAAAAAGATTAGTTTTATCGCGAAATAGCTACATTCATTGTTCCTATTATTAATATCACGTAAATAATGAACCTTATCTCGATTATGAAAGTTTTTTGCAGAAATAAGGAACTATACAATGAAATTATCTTTTTTTACAATTAATGATATTGCATTAAATCTACTAGATAATAACATTAATAATAAGGTTTTAATAAAGTCAAGCTATGGAGGGGAATAATTGCGAGGTTATCGCCTTAATTGAAACATAAAATTTAAACGATGCCTTAGCAAAGCAAAGAATCTGAGTTTAATCAAAATTTTTGATAATTTCATCTTATTTTAATTATTGATTTACAAGCGTCTTTTGAATTTTATTGCTAGCATAATTTTGTTTTAATTAATTTCATTGTTTATGTAGAAATATCTTAGACACGGTTAACCCTCTTTGATTTCTGAATACAATTTTACATTGATATTAGTAAAAGCATTATTGTGTTCGCCCTGAAAACATGTTTTACGAATAATTTAATATTGCTTTTTATAAAAAAATATGATGAATTGCTTTTCAAATTCTAATTGAGTCCTGCGATTGATGCCTTTGAACGCTTCTCTTATTTTTATATTTATTTAAACAACTCTAAATATATAATTAAATATTTTCTAAAATAGCTAACTGTTGGCATTCTTAAATTTATGCAGAAAAAGATCGAGCGTGATGATTTGTGTTAAAAGAAACATTTAAAAAAACAACTTAAATAAAAATTGAAGGAATAAGTGTAACAACTTATTTCATGGATTTGTTCTATTTCTAGTGTTATCATCTGTAGATTACAACTCTCTTGAATTGGCTGCAGCGTTACCGTTGCTCGAACGAATATTGAAAGAATTGAAAAAGAATATGAAAGGAATATGGAAAAGAAAGGCTGTATTTATTTAAATCATTTCTTTTGTATGTAAATGTAAATAGAATACAATTTAAATGGAATAGTTTATGAAAACGCACTACCATTATTAGTAATAATAATATGTTTATTAAATTTCGAGATTTAAAGATGAAAGATAAAATGGATTAAAATTTAGATTTATGAATTCCCCTCCCCGGCCCTTTCCGTACTTGGAAATCTGGGGGAAGGAAGCAAACCACTTTTTGTCCTCACAATTAGTTAAAAACGTTAAATATTAAAGACCAGGTCAAACATAAGTACATTATCAACGTAAGCACTTGTTGAGATAAGAAAATTAAATATTTTGTGAGAGCAAATACTGATAAAAGAGATCAGCAATTAAATCCTGAACCTTAGTTAATTAGTTCATTGCTTAAAGAATCTTTGCTGCAATAATAAATTTAATCATAGAGCTTTCTTAGAGCATTTCCAAATGTATATTCACTGGTTCACTGGTTTTTCCTTTGTCGAAAAGGGAAGGTTTTTCTTTCTTAAGTATATCAATTTATAAATGCAATTGGACATATCATTTCTTTTCCTTTGACTTTGACTGTTTAAAAAATAAACTGTTAAAAAAAGTTTTTCTCTATCAGATTAATTTTTTTGTAAGATTTTCGAAATCGGAATGGAATAATCGAGATGCTATTGTTGATACACGATCATTACCGTTAGAAACAAAATAACTACATGACGAGAAAATGATAAATTATAGAAATTTGACGAAATTCTAAATTGTACATGTTACTTTTCTCACTATCTATCTCTTTCTAAACTAATCGTCATTAATATTATTGGTGAAGTTCGTCATACGAAATGGATTTTATGAGAAAGTATTTTCTGCTGAACAACAACAAGCATAATATCTCAAACGGTCAATAAGCGAATATACGAAGCGAATATACGAATATTCATTGTCATCACAAGCTGTTTGGGATTGAGATTGTGGTAAATCCGAAGAGTGTCTCACCTATTTTTTATACAAAATTCCTTTAAAGACCGTTTTATTAGTTTATGTATAAGTTTTCTAGCTAGAATTTTTATAGACGAGATGTTGATTTATCATGTGTCGACTTCTTTAGCAAAGGCTATATTGAAAATGAGTTATTAGATCTTAATTAATCAGAAAAAGGTATATGTAATATTAAAAGGGCATGCACCGCCCAATAATCATTAGGATCTGACTATAAATTATATTACGGATATAAGATATATAAGTTTTTCGGCCGGGCCGAACTCAGCGTTTTTACTGGTTGTATTTGATTAAATTCATTGATCTAAAATCGGTTAAAAACAATAATTTCCCTAGCATCACGGAAATATATTTATTTTAAAAATAATTGAACTAAACTTTATTTTGCAGAAATTCACTGATGGCATTACAAACAAACTGATTGGTTGTTTTATGACGCGAAATACAAGAAATGTAATTGATAATAAAGAGGATATAAATGAGAGCAGCGTTCTTGAAAATAATACATTCACTCAAGAAGATATCGAAGAAATCGAGCATTCTGAGTGGTTTGAAGATAATAATGATTCCGGTAATCTCAGCGATGATGATTCAAGCTTTAAGTCGACATCGTTTAAATTGTCCCGATCCAATTATGATGTCAGTATGACAGATTGTGTTAGCAATGTTGTTCTCATACGCATATATGGCAGTAAAACAAGCATGCTAATTGATCGTCAAGCAGAAGTTAGAAATATAATCCTCCTACAATCGTACGGATTTGCACCCTCACTCTATGCGACTTTCAAAAACGGTTTAGCGTATGAATTTGTACCTGGCGTAACATTGGATCCGAGAAGTGTTTTGCGTGCGGAAATTTGGACTTTAGTTGCGCGGCGTATGGCGGAAATGCACAGAATGGTCAAGCCGATTTCTTCAAGCGATGAAAATAAGCCGATACCAATGCTTTGGTCAAAAACACAAAGCTTTTTGGATATAGTACCTGAACGCTTTACCGATACGGAAAAGCATAAAAGGTAGTTAATAACGAAATTCAAAAACTAGTTCGTCATTTCCATCATTATTTTGTAGGCTAAAAGGATGAATTGGAATTGGATGGGGGCGCGGCGAGAACGTGTAGCGTAGAGGTTGCGAGCCCTGTTCTTGCTCTCTCGCCGGCGTTCACAGGCAAGCCCTTTTTACTTCTTGCTCTTCGTGTATGTGTTCTAATTCTCCTTCTCTTACGTTCGTCCTTTACGACGAGAACGTTCATCCGTAGGAATTTATTGAATTTGTTTATAATTGGAATATTCCATTACAATCACTTTGAATGACTTTAACTTACTCTCATTATTTCTTTTTGTTTCTATTCCTTACGCAATTTGCGTACGCATTTTAAATACTCCGTTTATAGACTTGAGGACACTTTCCTTCCAATTGAGAAACTGCGTGTGGAATTTGCAAATCTCTACAAGCGATTGGAAGCACTTAATAGCCCATTGGTATTCGCGCATAATGATCTTCTTTTAGGAAATGTTATATATACGGAATCCATACCGAGAGTGACTTTCATAGATTATGAATATGCCGATTACAATTTTCAGGCATTCGACATTGGTAATCATTTCGCTGAATATGCTGGAGTGAATGATGTCGATTACGCTCGCTATCCTGGGAAGGAATTCCAATTTGAATGGCTTCGTATTTATTTGCAAGAGTACTCAAAATGTCCAAATGTCACAGAGGCAGAAGTGTATCGATTATATGTTCAGGTTAATCAATTCGTCTTAGCGTCGCATTTCTTTTGGACCATTTGGAGTCTAATTCAAGCAGAACATTCAACTATAGATTTCGATTATGTTGAGTAAGTAAAAAAAAGCGACACTCATTTGTAAAAGATGCGATGTGATAAAAAATATTTCTTAGATATGCATTCGTACGCTACAGAGAATTCTTGGCTAAGAAGGAAGTGTTCCTCGCACTGGATATGGATTGTAAGAGATGAACGTGTTATATTTTCTAATAATTTGTAAAATTTCAGACAAAAGAAATTAAAGCCAAAAATGACGTTTTATTCAAACAATTATTAAGAAACATTCATTGGTCGCTTATGGATATAATACTTACAGATATATTAGTCCCAGGTTATTAATAATAGTGACTTTTTGCTATTATTGCCAGTAAAAAAAGGCATATAGAACATCCTTAAATTACTCTCTTTTAATATATAATTTCAATCACCAAAAAAGGATGTAAGAATTAGAAGAATATTTTAAGTATTTCTATTGGGATTCCTACAAAATGTTAATATGTTTAATAACTGTTATTAATTTCTTGTTACAAATGGGCTCTCAAAGGCATTTTAGTATCAAAATAACAGATTTAAAATTATTTTTATTTTAATTACTGACCATTCCACTGCCCCTTTCCGATGCTATAAATAATCATATTCTGTGTATAATAACTATCTCCAGCTATTTATAATTACTCTACATTTATTAATTTCGTTCTACTTAAAAGCTTTCGGCTTATTAAAACGGAGCGAAATCAAGCGTGTGATCTTAATTACGCTCTTATACACGATACTACACCGGCGCTTTGCCTTTCAATTCAAAACCTGTTACGCTATACTATGTTTTTTATCTGCGCGGGGCTCATTATTAGGTTTGCGGTATGTAAAAAAATATAAAATAACGAGAAAATTAGTAAAAGTGTATTATTGTTAATTAATAATTTCTGTAAATGTAAATATTAGGAATTAAAATTGATAAAACGTTTGTAATCTTCATTGCTTTCACATGTATTTACCTAATAAAGAAGTATTGATATATTTGAGAAATAAATTCATACATTCGTGCAGATTCTATTTTATTGTTTGTATCTTTTCCATAGCAAGCTCGCTTTTGTATTTACAAGGACAATCGATAGACTCCTGGTCTATTAGCAGTCATTTTTAGGCCTTTGAGAATATATATATATATATATATATATATATATATATATATATATATATATATATATATATATATATATATATATATATATATATATATATATATATATATATATATATATATATATATATATATATATATATATATATATATATATATATATATATATATATATATATATATATATATATATATATATATATATATATATATATATATATATATATATATATATATATATATATATATATATATATATATATATATATATATATATATATATATATATATATATATATATATATATATATATATATATATATATATATATATATATATATATATATATATATATATATATATATATATATATATATATATATATATATATATATATATATATATATATATATATATATATATATATATATATATATATATATATATATATATATATATATATATATATATATATATATATATATATATATATATATATATATATATATATATATATATATATATATATATATATATATATATATATATATATATATATATATATATATATATATATATATATATATATATATATATATATATATATATATATATATATATATATATATATATATATATATATATATATATATATATATATATATATATATATATATATATATATATATATATATATATATATATATATATATATATATATATATATATATATATATATATATATATATATATATATATATATATATATATATATATATATATATATATATATATATATATATATATATATATATATATATATATATATATATATATATATATATATATATATATATATATATATATATATATATATATATATATATATATATATATATATATATATATATATATATATATATATATATATATATATATATTAATTTAGAAATATTTTTATTTTGCGCAACAACTAAGAAACGTAGTTTGTTTGTTTTCTCGAAAGTAGGAAACGCGAAATGTCGACTCTTAATAAATAGACTTCTTTTGCACGAAATTCCTTTCAAAACGTCCTTATATGATGACTAGTACGTATTTTCTCCAAAGAATGTTGTTGACAAAAATATTCGGTGGCTTTTTTAGACCATATTTTGTTCTGCATATTTATATTCTATAGAATTGTGCCATATTTTTGAAATCTATCACAATTTCTTAAAGATTTTCTATGTTTATTTTATTTTATATAATTAATTTAGTCATTGTTATAAATTTATAGGGATAATTTCATTAAGCACACAAGAATATTTTTCTTAAAGCTTCAGTAAAGCCCTTTTTCACCCAACATCGCTGAGGGAAAGACAAATGTTGCTGTTAGCTTTTGTTCGCCCTCTTCGCATTCACCATCCATATTTCGGTATTGCACTTTTTTATTGCTTATCCAGAGCCTCTGATCCTTTCTCTGTAGAAGTTGAGGCAGCGCCATCTGATGAATCAGTTACCTGATGTTGCGAAGTTAATATCTGCACAAAATAATCACCAAATACCGAATGATTGTAGGCAATGACACGCTTGAATAACATTGCATAGGCTTCTAATTCATCCTTATAATCTCCGTAGCCAGGTGGTGGGGGTGGCAATCCTGCCTTGGAGAGCAATGCCAAGCGTATGTAGGTTTGCAAACGCTTCCCTGGAAAGGTCGATTTCAAAATCGCAGAAAAATTTTAGAAGGACGCAATCTCAAATTATAATTCCAAATCAATTTTGAAAAAACTTATAATTTCTCGGAACAAATCTGTAATAATTCCTCTTAATACTTACACATCAAAACCCGAACTTGTGCATCTTTATTAGCAATTTGTAGAATTTGATTTTTTAAAACATTTTCAGCGTTCTCTAACATCACAGGGTTACCATTCTTTTCCAAGAAATTATTAATTGAAATTTTTATGTGTTCCCACACATTCGAGACCGCCTGGGTTATCTCTCTGAAAGATACTATCTATATGCAAATATTTTTTTACGAGATTTTATTATATTACTTCTGATTTGTGACATCCTGCAGAAGAATTTCAATTTGTTTGGCTAGCTCGATTCGATTTTCAGAACGTTGTGAAATAATCGGCATTGCACAACAAATAGAAATTAAAGAGGCTGCAATGCACAAGCGTTTCGCACGTTGGCCCAACTTAAGTAGGCGTTCCTTATCCATAGAAAGAACTTCAGGAAATTCGTTGTTTTCATCCCAAGCTATTAATTCCATGTATGCATTCGATATAGCCTGATCAATATTATTTTGAGTCTGTGTATTAAAGTGGCGCTTGAGCCAGCTTTCAGTGTTAGGAAATCCAACTAAAATATCAATAATTTAATCATAATTTGGAATAAAGAAAAACAAAGGGAAAACGAGAAATACATTTATAGTACTCCAGATATTCTTTAAATTTCTCCTTCTCATATTCAACGGAATTTGTCATAATATCATTTCGCGCAAAATCCAACAAGAAGTTCGCCATATCCAACTTCATTAATGTCATCGTTTCCAGAATACCTTGAAATGTATCGACTACATCATCGATTTGTGTCAATTTGTGGACAGCTTCATCACGTGCCGGAGCACATGATTTCGCCATTATCTGAATGACAAAATTGGCATAAGATTTAAAATCTAGCACACCCTGCTCAGCTTGTTGTCGAATCACTGTTTCATCCAAAACTTCATTTATATGTTCCAAAGCGCGTTGATTGTTTCGGGATAAAATCTGAGGGAAGCAGTCCTTAATATCGGCCAATAATTGAATTGCATTATCGAAGCAAGGAGGAGTCTGTTTCAATTGATCTCGCAAAACATCCCAGAAAGCTTTATGCATTATTTCTTTAATGCGATACTCTAGACTGAAGGCGTCAAAGTACAAGACAAAGCAAAATTAGCAATTTTAAATGCCAATTTGATCTCATTACATTACCTCTCCTGGGGTGGTTCGTAAGGTTGTAGCTTAAAATCCGGATTGAGAGCGATTTCATGGGCTAATTCCATATTTTTAATATTTTCGACAACATGTGCCACTTCATTCAGAGTAAGCACTTTTGGAGGACTGCCATCCATGCTAGGAAGCAAGAATTTAGTCATTCTACAGAGGAGAAACAGTTCTTAATAGTTCACAATAAATTTATAAATGATTATTTAATTGTATGGAAAATTACTTTTCAGAATTCTCACTATCCGTTCGCTCACGAAGGCTGGATGTGGTCGGCGATGAACTCGAAAAGTTCTCACGAGTATTTGAATCATTTCCGGAGTTGTTTGCTTCCATTCTAAAATATTGTATATATTTTAAAATTTTAAATTATCAAATTCAATGAAATTATAAAAGCTGATAAAATTAATAACTTTCATATTTTCGATTATCAAAAGATGGTTGTGAAACCATCGAAACTTAACATTTTTTAAAAGTTATAAAGCAGAATCCATGAACTTGAGAAATTGACCACGCGATTAGACGCGATTTTGCTTTACATCATGCTCGTATTGCTAGTCGCTAGTTTCTTAATATCCTTGCATCCAACGCAGTTGCGCTCCTAGCTTTAAATATCAATTAAGCAATTTTCTTTTTCATCCAACGCATTTATATCGGATGTATTTGTATTGGAAACTCTCTTAACATTCTCAGCTAACAATAAATACAAATGCACAGTGATACAGCCATTACAATCCAAAGCAGTCAATAAAATCACTCCCCATATTTAGGAAATTTTGAACGTCTACCAATTTCATTAATCACATATTCTGCTTATGATATACAAGTAAACGTTTATACAATCGGTTAAAAAATAATTACTTCCTATACCGCTGGTTACCCTCCAACACTCACCGCGAAAGTGAATCAGCTGGCATCTTGTGTTTCAAAATCTGGTTGAATCTGGCTTTGCCTTCTTACTATTTTGCTTCCTGCAATACAATCGCACTTTAACTAAAATACGTGTAATTGCGACGCATTCGTGATCAGTTGATTTTCCAAATATGCTCTTTTCCAGTTTTACTTCCTTTTTTAAATGCTTTCCCTCTTTTGCACTAAAAATTATAAGATGTAAAAGTGTTATATTCACGCGTTTGAAGTTGAAAAATGGAACGTCAGCCCCGCTTTTTAAATAAAATTTCTAAAAAATTCAATTCTCTATCGTACATATAAATTTTTTAATCGCAATATTGTAAATCTACAAGGAAAAAACTATCACTGCAATCGATTGTACGAAATGAACTAATTTTGCATATTCAATTGAATACCCATACACATGCACACACGTACTCATCACATGAATCTAATTGCCATATAATTATGTGTTGTGAGTGTGCACTTAATTAATTTCATTGTTGAAAGGGGTTCAATGGAGTATTTAAAAATATTTATATTTTAGCAATATTGGTACCGTAAGAATTTGGTCGCTTTTATTAAAGCCGTACTTAATAACTCCTACTGTTCTAAATTGCCCGAAATGTCCGAAATCAAATAAAAATTGATACTAGCCCATATGTCAACAAAGTGTTGAATCAGCTGAGAAGTAAAGTGTATTGCACACAAGCGATTTTTGTTGGTGTCAAATACATAATTGCATTTTCTAAGCACCTGGTTAGACTGCAATAATTTGATTGACGAAATTGCCAAATTACTTGCTGCTAACTCAGCCAAATCTAGTTAGAACATTGCGGAGTGAATTCTTTGATAGATCAGTCAAAACATTTGTAGTCAGCGATGACTTACACCAACAAAATTATTTTCTCTGAAATCTAAAGTAAACATTCATCATTAAAGTGACCATTATTTGATTCCATTTCCGTAAGATCTAGTTTTTGTGGTTTGTGTTGAGTCACCCGTTACGCATTCTGCGGCTCCAAAATTGTTGAAGCTTCTCAATTTAAAATCGTTATATTAAAAATGACACCCATTAGTCGCAACTTTATGGAATTTTTGACGACGCCTCGAAGTGATAGAACACAGTGGTCATTTGTCAAATTTTACTACCTTTTAAACATCAGAGGCCTACATTTTCGTTAGTTATTTAAGAATTGGATTGAAAATTACTGGATTTATATTATGAAGTCTTCAGGATGGAAACATGGACTACTCTGCAAAGATTCACCTGCTAATTACACCTGCTATCATTAAAAATTCAAGTTTTCATTGGAAATTCGTATATTTCATTACTTACTTTAAAAATTCCCGTAATTACTTGGAAACTAAACAATTATTTAATACACAACAGTTTACATCGAGGTTCTCATGAAAAATGTTAAAACTCACTTCTATGGACAAAACTCACAATTTTCCGAGTTCCGAATCTACAATATGTATTGGAATCAATTGTCGATTTACTGTTTTTATTACTATATTTTATTTTGAACCTAATCACACGATTTGGAATTTGATTAGATGGTACTATAAGTTTAGCCACAATATGTTGCAAGCACCATGCACGTACCTCCCGCACTCGCAATACTTTTTGTTTTACTATTTTAATCAATTATGTATGAACTATTTCAGAATTGTTAACATACTGTTGTTGTTGTTTTTGTCTTTGTTGTTGCTGTAGTTGCAACTGGTGTCTATAAGTTAACAATCTTTGTTGTTCCTCGACGCTCTGTTTCTTTTGCCTTTCTAAAATATCCATTGAAGATTTCTGGTGTTGGTGTTGTTGTTGTACAGCTTGCAATTGTTGTCTTTCTAGCAGTTGCTTTTGTTTTTGAACCGCCGCTAATTGTTGCTGTTGTTGTCTACACAACTCTTCCATTACTTCATGATTGTACGTGGAATGTAGCATTAGTCCTAAGACGCCTGCACGTGAAGCCATTAAATTACGTGTTTGACGTTCTTGCTCTAGTAATTCATCCATTTTTAGCCACTGCCGCACTCTTTCTAAATCAATTTCGGCACGTCTTATCTTTTCCCAAACATAGTGTTTGAAACAACTTTTTTTTGGAGCGCGACAAAATTCACCCGTAGGATTGAATACGTTTGTCACTAGTGGGCAACCACACACGTCATTGTCACTTACTTTTGGGTCCTTGCAATGTTCCGGGCATAGAACGCGCAAGCGTTTACAATAAGTTTTACTAGCGGCATTATAAAAGTCGCAAAACATGGAATTGCCCTCGATGCGTGTTTTAAAGATACTACCAAATGATGCCTGAGACTCATATTTATTGAAACACTTTTCCATGTGCTTGATGGCAGTACGTGAATGTATCTCATGGCCACAGGTAATGCAATACATGGACTGCTCATCCTCGATGTCGTTGTTGTCTTGAGAGCGACGAGGATCTAAAGTACTGTGCTTTGCACGCTCTACAATAAGATCCAATTCAATATGCCGTTTGTCAAGTTCAGCTAAAGCAAACCGAACCACCGCTTGCTTGGCACGTATTATATCGAGCTGTTTTCTGTTTTCCTCTTCAGCACGACAACTTGAGAGATTCCACTCTTGTACACGCTGTGGAAGAACCTTTTCACGAAAGTTGAAAAAGGTTATTGATTTAGTCGCATTCACAATTTCGATAAATACCTGAAATATACGATTTGTAGCTAGGCTAATACCACACGTATCGCTGCAATACTTAGACTGTGGTCGCGCATTCTTACAACAGCCTGGACCATAGCATTGACGCAATCCTTCCAATTGAGGATTAATAAAAGATTCTGGACTGAGGGATCTTTTCCGTTTTCGTGAACGATCTTTAGCTGGTTTTTCTTTACGCGTTTTCTTCGGATAATGCTGTAGACATTGACGTCGCTCACAACGCGGTTTGTGACCCACGCGTGTTCGGCAAGCATCGCATACTCCACAATTAGGAGCTCTGCATCCCTCACAGGTACCACAACGAGCAGTTTGTTTAAGTAGTGTATCGTTTCCTGTGCTACTATTTCCTGTTGTCCTGTGATCCCTCTGTAATTTCTTCTTTTTTACAGCTTCAAAGTCAGATAAAATACTACCAAGCGCTTGTGATTTTTCTACCGGGACCAAACGAAACACTGTCTGGAGACTTGAATCTTCCTCTTTGCACTTCTGACAATAATATTGCTTAATGTGCTTCGCCTCTCTTTCTGTGATGTTAATACAGTCGCCATGATACCATTCCTCGCAACCATCGCAACCACTACGGTAAAATTTCTTAGCCCAGAAACGCGCACATAAAAATACTTACATCATAAATCTCGAGCAATCTGAGGATCGGCATATGCAATAAACCTGTCCATCCTGTTTCATTATTGACGCAATTTTGGACTTTCGCTCAGGTAAATCGAATTCTCGTGCGATTTCCTCTTTCTACATGATAAAATTTTATTTTCGGTTGGAATTAATGTTCCACTACTTACCGATTTCTTATACTTGCGTTTATCACTCATTTTTTTTTTTTTTTTTTTTTTTTGATTTTTTGGTTGTCGTCACACTTAGCAAGATTTGCGTGACATTCTTGGCCAATCGGAGATTATAACGCCATCCACATTGTTTATTTTATATTTTTATTAGGAGTTGGGATCTGGGAAGGACTAGTGATTTCAATTTTCTTAATAGACTTGTTTGTCTTTTACAATGAAAAATTAAAGTTTAATTACATTGATTTATATGTCAATTTTAGCTGATTTGACAAATTCAGTCAGCGTTGCAATATCATTTATGTCTTTTGAGTAAAATATCTCATTTATGTTATTGTACTTGTTAAAAAAGGAAAAACGTGCTCTTAACTGATTGAACTTACTGCACTCGAATATTAGATGATTCGCATTTTCCACCTTTTGACAATCATGACACATGTCGTTTGTTTCTATTCCTATTTTACAAAGGTATTCCTTACAGTATGTGTGGCCCACCAGAAGTCTATTTAATAATTTAATCTTATAACAGCTTAAGTTAGTTGACTTCCACCATTGTTTGTTAGATGTAGACATATATAATGGTAATAATCTATTTTGATACTGATTTTGAAAGTCGCTTTTCCATTTACATTTGATTTTGTTGTGAATGAGTCTACAAGCTTCATCCACCGTGTGCCCTAAATTGATTACGCACCCTGCTTCAGCCGCTAATTTTGCAAAGACATCAGCTCTTTCATTGAAATATAGCCCTCTGTGCGAGGGGCACCAAATTAGAAGTAGATTTTGAATGTTTGATAGACCTAGTTTGTTTAAAAATTGATTGACTAGAAAGTTTTTTGGTGATGTTTCTTTTAATAATAAGCACGCATTTATGCTGTCCGTAAAAATTACTACTTTATCAATATTATCTTCGATGATCAAGTCAAGGGCTTTATTTAGTGCCACTAATTCACCAGTTAATGATGTTATGTTTTGATTGACTCGAAAGAGGAAGTTTTGATTTTCAGAAATGTTGCAAACTGCACAGCCAGCCGTGTTTGAAAAGATAGCTGCGTCAGTTGACCAGATTTTGAAGCTCTTGTTTTTTAGAGTAGAAAACAGATCAAGGTATTGTTGTTTGATAGCCTCCTGAGAGTCGTTTTTTGATATATTATTAAGCCTACATATAATTTTGATTTTATGTGTTGGGTAGTTCAAGGGCTTAATTTTGGGTTCTACATTGTCGAATGTTTGTTTGAAATTAAAATAGGCATGGTTGTAACTAGTTTTGATTTGGTCATTGAAATGTAATCTATTGTACTTCGGGGAATGATGATATTTGAGTTTTACTAGTTCTTTAGCAGTTAGGTATAGTGACCTTTCTTCTGGTGGTAGAGTTCCAGCCAATGCATAGATCATTGGAACCGGTGTGGAAGGGGTTAGCCCAACGCATCTTCTGAGAATGGCATTTTGAAATCTTGTTATTTTTTGAGTGATGTACTTGGGCATATGTGACATTGTTGTGCGAGCGTATTCTGTTTTTGGACAAATAAATGATTTGAAAGCTCTGATTGCTAGTTCCGGGTGAATGCCCGTTTTAATGGATGTTATCATTTTAATAGCATTCACTGAGTTTGTTGATTCTTTTAGAACTCTGTCAAAATGTTCTTTTATGCTGAGACTGTTAGTAACGTCTCTTCCGAGAAATTTTAAAGATTTCACGTTAGGTAAAATTGTTGAATTAATTTTTACTATTGGTTCCAATCTTGCACCTTTGGATAGGTACATAATCTTGGATTTGTCAAGGTTAATTGTCAGGTTAAGGTTAGTACAAAGTTTGTTGAAAGAATTTAATTTTGTGTTGAGATTTTCTACTGCAGTTTTAAAGTCCTTGTTTTTTGAGATGATTATAAAGTCATCTGCGAATTGAAAAACTTGAGTGGATAGGTCTGCAATATTATGAAGAGATGTTGTGTATAGATTGAAAAGTAGGGGACTTAGACAACTGCCTTGAGGTAGTCCATTTGACATTGATATCTTATTCTTTTCCAATAAAAGAATCCGATTTCTTAAAAAGTTAATTATCCATTTATAAATTTGAGATGGCACCATGAAGTTCTTCATGATGTTCGCTAGTGTATTTATATCAACCGCCTCATACGCGTTGGAAATATCTAGGGCTGCTATCAAAACTTTATTGTTTTGATCTTTTGTGTTAGCTATTTCTTGAAGGATTTCATTGATGCACATGTTACTCGAAAATGTTTTGCGATATGCAAAGGATCTATCTGATAACAGTTTGTTATTTTCAACAAAGATATTGAGACGTTCTTTTATCATGAGGTTTATTGTTTTCATTAGTACGGAGATTAGCGCAATTGGTCTAAAATTTCTGAAATCATTTAGATCCTTACCGGGTTTTGGAATTGGACAAATTTTAATTATTCGCCAGCTTTCGGTAATATGTGTTTTTGTCCAACAATTATTGAAAATTTCTAAAAGGATGTCTAAGGATATATTTGGTAGGCTGCGTAGCATATTGTATGTAATGCCATCAGCACCTGCTGCAGAGGAGCGACTCTTTCTTTTCAGTACATGTGTTAGTTCCTGTAAATTAAAGGCCTGATTGTAAGGATGTTGATTACTAAAGGTCAATGGTGGAGTGGGGGAGTTCTTGACATTTCTTACAATATGTTTCAGAAATTTGGTGTTATTGTTGTTGTCCCAGGTATGTCGAGTATTGGATGTGAAAGTGTTTTTGCACCCTTTAACCAATTTAAAAAGGCTTTTATGATTGCCTGACAATTGCATATTTTTTATTGATAATTCAAATGCTTCTTTCTTAGCTTTTTTAACCATACTGCTCCAATGTTTATCAGCCTCAATTGCTGCAAGAAGATCAGGGAGTTTTTTAGTGATGTTATATTTTTTTCTCGCTGCTACTTTTAGTCTATAGTGTTTACTTATTTGTTCATTCCACCAGCCCTTTGGTGAGAATTTTTGATTGATGTCTATTGTTAAGGTAGCTTTTTTACTGATGTCAGCAAAGAAATGTTCTAAGTTGTTAAGCGATTTGGGAAGTATTGCTGAATTTAGTTGTTTGGTTAATCTATTTTTTGAAATAAATGTATTGGGTATAATATCTGTATTGTTGATGGTGATTTGGATAGGAAAATGGTGGCTACCACCCAAGGTAACAGGCATAACCTCCCAGTTTATAACAGTTTTTGAATTAGTGAAGGTGAGATCTAATACTGATCCTGCATTTGTTGGTTCATTAAGAAATCTTTTGAATGTAGAGCTACCATTATTTAAGCAGCAAAAGTTGGAATTGGCAAATAAAGAAACCATGTGTTTGCCTCTGGCTGAGTCAGTTGAATCACCGAAAAACCTCGCTCTGGCATTAAAATCCCCGCATATGAATACATTTTCCATATTATCAAGAAGATTTAGTAGTTTGGATATCTCGGTATTGAATTTTGGTATTGTAATTGAGTGTGGAAGGTACACCGCCACAAGTGTGATGTTTGGCTGTAGGTTAGTTGTTTTTATAATTAATACATCAAGAGGAGTTGGAAATGGGATTTTTTTAAAATTTATTCCTTCCCTGATCATGATGGCAACACCACCAAAATTGTCTGCTCTACCCTTGTGGATTACTTGGAAGTAAGGTAATTTATTTATTTTGTCTAAATAGTCAACATTGAAAACTTCTTGTAGTATTGCGAAGTGAATTTTGTCTTTGTTTAAAATGAATTCAAGGTTTAGTTTGTTAGTTTTGAAACTTTGAATATTGTATTGCAATATTTTAATCATAGAGAAAAAGAAGAAAAAATTTTATTTTTTGAGAAAAATTATATTTCCATCAATCCTTGATTATCCATACCTTGCTTTAAAAGATTTAAGTCTTGTTGGACATTATGCTTATTTAATTTTCCTTGAATAGTTTGAATGGCTTCTATCGCCTCTTTTCCAATTAGTTCTGTAAGTTGACTAGCTAATAGACTATTAGCTGAAATATTAAATTGTCTAATTAAATTATTTAACTGAAGGGCATCAAGACTTTCAGTTATCGGATATGTTTGTTCTTCTGAATTTGAAAAGCTAGTGACTTTTAAAGCCATGCCACGGTTTAGTTTAGAATTCACATTGTTTGACGAGTCATGGTCTATCGCTTTTTTCCATTCAGATATAGTGTTTCCCGCCTTAAAGGCTTCGCGCACTTTGTTATGATTTGCTCTTGCAATTTTCGAAAACGGACGTAACGCATGTAAATGTTCTACCGCGGTTTTAGTGTTGTTGTATACATTTGTTATTTTCTTCTGTGGAAGTGGAGGGAAATCTTCATTATCTGCTAAGAGACTAAAGCGATTGCTGAAAACATTAGAGTATCTCAATTTAGCTTCATTGAAGGACAGGTTTTCTAGAATCATTAATTTCTTTAGAGCATATGCTTTTTCCCTGGCGGGGCATTGTTTGTCAGTAGGATGGTGTGCCCCCTTGCAATTAGGGCAGCAGATAATTTCACAGTTTCTATCTTGTTCATGATTTACAAAACAATTCCTACATGCAGGGATCTTCTGCTTGCAGTTTGTGGCAAGGTGATTGAATCTAAAGCAATTATAACATTGTCCAAATGGAATGAATGGCAATACTGAAATTTTGGTATAATTATAAAAAAAAACCTCTTTTGGAATTTTTAGTCCTTTGAAAATTAGTTTGACTCTATTAGTAGGGATTAAGGAGTTAGTTTCCTTATTTTTCTTCATTATTCGCATAGCTGCGATAATGGGTATCTCTGAAGTAATGTTTTTTAATAAATCTGTTTCTTCTATATCATGAGGAATGTCAAAGATAATGCCGGTTTTTGAGACAAAGTGAGGCATAATTTTGGCCACATATCCATAACTATTTATTAATTTATTCTTTGCAAAAAGATTAGCGGCTGAAGCACCGTTAAAATTAATTTTAGCTCTGTTGTAACCTATTTTGAAAACTTCCGTGATACCACTTACCTTTAGTGTATCTAACGTTTTTGTTAGTGCTATTACATTTATTTTTAACCTTTCCTCTTCTTGCATTTTGTCTACATAGACAATCCATGGACCCTTATGCGAATCATCATACTTTGGTTCAAATTGAGATGCACGTGGTTTGTTAGAGGCTCTTGAGACTTTTGAAGCCGTTTCTTCTAAGGGAGGTAAGCCTCCCTCAGCGGCGTCCATTTTCCTTTTCTTGTTTTCTATGACAATGACTATGGCTTTTTACTTTAACGAATTTGTAAGAAAGAAACTCAAATGGAATAATTCACAAATTGAAATCACTTATAGGATAAATTGGATTAATTTTTATTATTTCTTTGATTTCTTTTTTGATTATTCTTTAGGATGGCGGGAAAAAAATTAGATTTGATTCTGTTGTAGATGCAGGAGCGCTTTGTGATGATGTTTAAAAAATTAGACACAACCAAGAAGAACGCCACGCTGAGAATGTTATCACTCATTTGTTTAGAATATATTTGGGCTTTTACGGAATTTAACCACGAATATAAGAATTTATAATTTCTAACTAGTGTTCGAATAACGAATAAAAACTATCGAGTTATTCGATAGTTGTAAATATTAACACCCTTATTCTAAGAGACGAGTCGAGACGAGACGAGCAAATGTTTGTACTGAAAAACAGCTGCTAATCAAAAAACTCGTCTTTTGGTAATCCAAGAGACGAGTCGTTATTCAACTCGCTTGTTACGTCTTTTTTCCTCGTCTTTTTGGGAATCTAAGAGACGAGTCGAGACGCGAATGTAGGTTTTTTCTGCTAAAAAAAGACGAGTGCTTTTGACTTGTCGTCTCCATATAAAATTAGAAGATTTTTAGGAAGATTTAATTTTAATTCTTATTTGTACTATTTTTAAAGAAAACAGAGACTTAAGAATGAATGTATTTAATTTAGTTTAATTTGAATTTAATTGGATTTGCAAAACATGTAAACATGTGAAAACAGTATTTAAGCAATATTTAATTTCTATTCGATGAATTTCATGAAACCTATCTAATGTGTTGTAACAGAAACAACCTGGAACAGGGAATAGAATGAATAAACGTACCTTCCAACACTGTAAATATATTAGCCACCATAAACGAGACGTAAGAACAAAACGATGTAAACACCTCGTCTCTTAGATTACCCTTTTTCCTCGTTCGTGACTCGTTAACGTTCAACGCTAAATAGTTTTCTCGTCTCTTAGAATAAGCACCTAATTTATTCGAGTTTTTTTCGATAGGTTTTAGTAATTCAGAAATCTTTCAACGACTGAATGTCTCCCATCCTATCGAATAATCCAAACATGTCCTATCGAATAATCAAATTTTTTGGTAGTTCTCAGTAATTCAGAAATCGTTCAGAGTAAACGCGGTTACCCAGTTAGTCAAACAAGAGCAACGAATCAGTTGATTATGTTATCAACACATGAGTTGAGCACAAATAAGTCGAGTAAACTAAAGAACGAATGAATGAAAAAATCATAGATAGTTAAAATCATTCAGTTACTAACTATCGATAGTTGAAATCAGTCGATAGTTCCCAACCCTAATAAATAAATCCACAAACAGAACCAAAGATAAAGCAGAGATAATGCTATAAACACATCCAAGGCGGCGTAGGGTTTTTATAGCTGGCTAATGTCAAAATTTACATTGCGCTTATGGGGATCGAGAGGAAAAATAATGCCGCTCAGAGAGGATTTGCCAGCGGCGAAATAAGCCGTAGCCAGCTATGATCTATTTCTATTCTGGCGATGTTTGTAGCTGTACTCTCTCTCTCACTTGAGTAAACGTCACTTCGTTTCGGTCCGGAATTTAAGATTTTCGGCGGCTTTCTACGCCGGTGTTTTGTGCAAACGCTAAGAGAAGAGAGGAAAAACTTGTATCTCGGCAAAAAATCGCCTTGGTTGTGTTTCAGGCATAAAGAGATAGAAAACTTCACACAAACCCACATGGTTTTGCTCTACGCAATTACAGAACGGTATAAATTTTGCTCGAATTTGATACCTATTCCTTAAGCAATATGTACTTGCTTCAGCAATTATCGACAACATGGGTTCCGAGTGGAGGGTGCGTTAAATAGCAAGCATCAATGCTTTGGTGAATATGGTCGAAACCGGAAGAATGATACATTTTTCATAAATTCTACTTCTTACTATCTCTGGTTTCATTTCAGTACTAAAATATTCGGCTCTGGCATTCGGTTTTATAGCTTAATTAGTCTACCCGTAACGTACCGTGACGTAATGGTCGCTCCAACCTAATTTATCGCGACCAATGCAAACGATTATTCAAAACGTTGACGGCCGTACGAACCAATTGAAATTTTGTTTCTTTCCATCAAGCTGTTTTAACTAAGGCTGTCGATTTCAAACAGAGGATTCTGCTCTTTATGCTTCCTATATAAACCGTATGGAAGGAGCGAGATAATTATATGGTATCCCAATCAGGTATTGCAAGATATAAGTTGCTTTTACTTTGTTCCGAATGATATTTAGAACATTTAACAACTTCACTAATAGTCTATCCGCACCATCAAAGTATGTACTCCATGGCCGTACCTTTAGACTAACTGGACCATTAATTGGGAATGCGGCGATAAGCACTAACAACATATAGGGCATTATTATGGAAACCGAAACGAATGGAAAGACTGCGATGCTTTTTGCATTATGCAAAACTCGCCAGCTTCTTAGGATGTAGTCTTTTTTTCATTAGCCGTCCATTTGTTTGCGCGCAACAAAATCCTATGCTAAACGACGTCTTGGGTGTTATGAATAAATTTTTACGACCCCGCTTCACTCACACCCAAGCGAAAGGTTTCTTGCTCGCGTTTTATTCACTAGCTCCTTCGGTATCGGCACTCAACAATATTCGGCTTCGGCATCCAGTTTTCGATTGGAATGTACTGATAAGCACTAACATTTGTTTATTCATGTGAGCTGAATTTTTATCTATTGCTTATCTGCTTAAAACTCACAGTAGAGAAAAATTAAGGAAACCATATACGGAAAACGAAAAAACGCCTTAGTTTCATTTTACATTATAAGGATCATATTTTGTGTCGAACAGATTTTTATCATCTAGCTCTCAATGCAGAACAAAAACGCAAAAATAAAACAAAGAATACCTTTCGTTTCGTTTTCCGAACTAATAACCTCAGCCAAAACAGGAAATGATAGCTCGTGTAAATTAACGAGGAGTGACCAGTTCGGAATACAAGACAATCGCTCTATTGTTGTGCGTGACACACAATTTTGTCATTTAACTGAGTGGCAATTGAAAAAAGTAAGACGTAATATTCGCTTTTGAAATACGATCTTAAATTTTATTTAACGTATTACGAGGATTCATAAGTCCTCATTTCTCGGGAATTGTTATTTTGAAAAACAAGCTCGGGCAACTCACTGGGCGTTAGAATTAAATTATCAATTTCTGTAACACCCTGTTAAAATTAGATACATTAATTTCCATGAAGAAAAGAAAAATAATGAAGTGTTTGTGATAGCCCTTTTAAATCTGCTAGACTAGTATTCCAAAGATTTTGAGAATGATACGAAAGAAGCGAGTCATAGCGAACAGGATACTAGATAAGCTGCACCACGGCGTTGTCTGCGCGTGCATTGGTGTCACCGTATGCGGAACTTTCCTACTCGGAGTTCGGGTTTATCGCCATTTTACTGTCGTGCGGCCTGCAATGAAAGAAGCTGAATTTAAACTTATTCAAGAAGGTTCCCACGATAAATCTGAAATAAAATATTAATCAATTGTTCGGAATTTATTTTATTTAATATTGTTCGGAATTTATTTTATTTAATATTGTTCGGAATTTATTTTATTTGATATTGTTCGGAAAGCGCAATGGAATAACGAAAAACATGATAGATGAATGAGTTGAAGATTATACGACTTGGCTTTCCTATTAACAGCTTGAATATACCGCGGTCGCCCAACGCGACGTTGAGGGAATAAAACAAACACGCAGACTTCATAATCAATTTGTTAATTAGTGGTAGCTTTCGTTTTCAGTCAATTACAGAGGAAAACAAATTAGGAGCAAGCAACCGAGTGAGGCTAAATCAGAGATAGATCAATCGCACTTGTAAGCTATACTTCTACTTTTTCTCGTTTTTCATGACGGCCAATGCAATTCTGACAGCGGAATTCTCGTTCGAAATGAATGTGTCGGCCATAAGTCCCACAACTATTTGCTAGATTAATTCCGAAATATTGCAAAGAATCCGGAGTTATTCTTTTATATTAAGACCAGGTTGTATGGTCTCATTGAGTAACATGTAGAGTAAACATCTTAGGAAATCAGATAAAAGTGGAAATCCATTTTCACAAATGTAAAAATGCAATGAAATATTCGCCTGATCAATTGCATTGAAATTTTTTTACGTTTATATAATCTCAATTGGACACCTTTTATTTTCATATTTTTCTAAATTGCCAGGGTTGCATGACCAGTTTACTTGTTTTCTTCTTGGTTAATTTATAATCTGGTCAGTGAGTACATTATATGTATACATGATCATGGAAAATGTTAGATTCTTAACATAAATCGTACATCTGCCGCACGAATACGCTTATTATCGGCGTTACAAATAAAATAGGTTTCCCACTTACGAATGTTAAAAGCTAAACCAGAAGTGCATTTCGAGGAGCTTTTTATCTCTGTCCTAAACTGGCAATATAAATCGGCTCTGTCAAAAAAGGAAGATAAACAAGGGCCATATTATAGCTTGGACTCATAGAGATGCTGCTTATCAGACAGCAGGAAACAAATGTCAAAATATTTCGCAAACTGTACACAAGAAGTTTGTGTAATTAAATTCAGCTCACAGTTCAAATAAGAATAAAAAAACAAAAACAAAACAAGAAGAACAACGTACAACCGGCAAGATATTTAGAAATTTTCAATCTATTACCTGGCAGAAAGCAGCATTTGCTGCCCGGAAGCTTTTTAGGTTGAACACATAGAAATTACTGTTTCTGCCGGCAGTGGCAGAAATGTCAAAATTTACATTGGCTCTTATGGGAAGTGAGAAAAAAATAATTTCTGTCGGGCAGTAAAAGCAGTTTCTGCCAGGTAATAGATTGGAAATTTCTAATTCTACTGCCGTCTGCTACCCTTGTTCTTCTTATTTTGTTTTTGTTTTTGTTTCTTATTTGAACTGTATGAACGGAATATTCTTACACAAACTTCTTGTTTACATTTTGCAAAGCATTTTGACATTTACTGCCTTCTGTCCGAGAAGTCTATGTGTTCAATGCTGAAACGCTGTTACTGCCGGCAGAAACAGTAATTTCTATGTGTTCAAGCTATTTATTTTTTTTCTCGTATTCCATATGAGCTGATGTAATTTTGACAATGCTGCTGGCCGCCGGGAGAAAAAAGCATTTCTATGTGTTCACTAACGAACTGTTGCTTTCTGACGGCAGATTGCAGCATTTCTATGTGTTCAAACTGTTTGCAAACTTTTGTATGATTTTTTGTAGTGATCCTAACGTTTATTTTTCCTTCTATCGCGTTGTGATTTGGCCACATTGGCGACCTATCGTCGGTTGTTGAGTTAACGTGGTCAGCTATAGGCGCTAATTTAAGCGGTTGTACCCTTATTTTCTCATAACAATTTTTTATAAGCACATACGCGGGACAAAAAACACGCCTATAATCAAGGAAGAGAATTTAACCAGGTAATTATCAGCGGAGATCTAGTATAGCAATTCACAACTATTCAAACCGAAAATAATCATTCATTGCTGTTTATCAAAAATGCCATAATTTTACAAGTATATAAATTCGTATTTCTGTCAACCTTATTTAAACACATATTTTTTGCTTTAGAAAAATAAGAATCATACGAGACATTCTATATTAAGCATATAAGTCCAATTGAACACAGCTTTATTGTTCTTTTCCAAGTCGTATTCACTTCCATTTTGTTCCGTCCCTTCCATAATCGATGTCAAAATTGCATGCGTACGCTTGTTTTCTTACTGCCAAAATTTTATTTTATCGCAGGAATGTCGGGTTTAAATTTGACTGTGCACGTTCATCCAGTTGTCCTTTTCCAAGTTGTTGACGCCTATGAACGCCGTAATGCAGATTCGCATCGTGTGATTGGGACACTTTTGGGTTGTGATCCCAAACATTTTCTTAATTTCATTCCTAACATTTATCCATTCCTCAGGTTCTGTGGATAAAGGCATTGTTGAAGTAACTAATTGCTTTTGTGTACCACATAAGGAACATGATGATCAAGTTGAAGCCGAGTTGAGCTATGCTTTGGATCTTTACGATTTGAACCGCAAAGTGAATCCAAACGAGAGCGTTGTTGGTAAAAAGAGAGAACATAACCTCTAGGTATTTCATTGATTTTGTGTTTAAAATTCAGGTTGGTGGGCAACTGGCAATGAAGTGACAAACCACAGTTCGGTAATTCATGAGTACTATGCACGTGAGTGCAATAATCCAGTTCACTTAACGGTTGATACATCTTTGCAAGGTGGTAGAATGGGACTTAAAGCTTACGTTTGTATTCAGCTGGGTGTTCCTGGTGGTAAGACTGGCTGTATGTTCACACCAATTCCCGTGGAGGTTACTTGTTATGAACCCGAAACCTTTGGTTTAAAACTTCTTCAGAAGACAATTGGTGTTTCAACACCGCACCGCCCGAAGACAGTATCTCCTATGCTTGATCTTGCTCAAATATCTGAGGCGTCTCATAAATTGCAAGGTTTGTTGGATCTTATATTGAAATATGTGGAGGACGTTATTGCACGCAAACAACCGCCAGATAATGCAGTAGGACGACAGTTATTGGATTTAATTCATTCTGTACCGCACATGAGTCACGAGCAGTTCACTCAGATGTTCAATGCTAACGTACGTGATTTATTGATGGTTATAACATTATCGCAATTGATCAAAACACAATTACAACTTAATGAAAAGCTTACATTTTTACCCACGAATTAGACGGGCCAAAAAATATATCAAAATTAATCATTTAAAGGTGTTTTACTCTGTACGTATTCCATAAATTATGTTATGACACTGCGTATGGTGTGACTACTGCTAACGTTGCAAATGAAGAACACATAGATGCCTACATCGCCATTAATTTAAAAACCTTTGGAAATTTATTTCTCCTGCTGAACTTCCGAGTAATATTCCAAATGATATTCCGAAAGTTTAAACAATGTTCCCAATAATGTAAAGGTAGGGCTAGATGTTTCTTTTTAATGTGAATTCCTTCCTTATTTAACCCCTCCCCTTCCCGGCAATCAACATTTAGTGTTGTATTTGGTAGGATTGGAACAGCCTTAAACAAGCTGGTAATTTGAATATGGGTTGATCAAGAAATATGGTTGTATTCAAGGGTGGCTTTAAATTCGTAATTGGGTCATTCATATGAAAAGTTGCTCTGGATGGTAATTCGACCTTGGAATAGTTTTTTAAAAGGAATGGACTCAGCTGTTTTGTTGCACTTGCTTGTTAACTTGATATGTATTTTGAATTTTTATTTAAGGGCCTTAGTGTACAAAACAAAACGAAGGCTTTGTTTCCCTTTTCCTTTTGTGAAAGTTTCAATGCAACATAGCAGCTGGCAGCTAGCGACACCTGGAAACGCCTTTTTTGTTTTTTCTCTCTATTTTCACAGATTATAGGCAAGCAGTGGTTATCAGTGCACTACAGCCGATGCCCAATATTTTCGAGTAGTGGAAGCGAGAAGCATTCATATTCAAACAGATAAAAGCGAGAGTAAGAGATATTTGCATCCTTTGCTGTTTTGTATACTATAATAATTTCGAACGTCTCGTAAAAGCCAGCGTCGCAGTATTTCCAATCGTCACGTCTTGCGTACTAAGGTCTTAAGTCTATCAGTCAATACCCTTGATCCATAAAGCATAACAAAAATGGAGAGTATGTAATTTTTAATAAATTTTATAGTTTTCTATATAAAGTATCTGCGTATTTAAATAATATTTCATTAGTGTCACCACATATTTCCAACTTACAAGGAATGCCTTCCGTAAAACACTACAATTTGACTCATTATCAACAGCGATTTAATTGGGATTGCGGTATATCATGCGTTTTAATGATTTTGTCCAGTACACAAAGGGAACAATTCTTGCAAAATTTTAACAAAATCTGTGAAGATGAGGGTTTCGGTTCTAGCACTTGGACGATTGACTTATGCTATATCTTAATGCGTTTTCGCGTGCGTCATGAATACTTCACAAAAACCTTAGGCGTAGACCCGAATTATAGTCAACACAGCTACTACACACGAATCATTGAAAAGGATAAAAAACGGATTGTGAAAAAGTTTGAAGAGGCAAAAAGTTATGGTTTGGATCTAGAAAAGAGGACAGTAGAAATGCCTGAGCTATTGCGACATTTAGCAAAAAATGGCCCAATAATTGTGTTAACAAATGCCTCATTGCTGTCGTGTGAGGTTTGCAAGCGAGATGTATTGCATAAAATAAGGTAAGACTTCAGTTACTAAATGTTCCTTACAAAATTGAGTAGGATTCATACACACATACACAAAATAGCTAATTATTACATAACACGTTTTGTTAATCGAAAGTTGTTTCAATATTCTTATTAAACTCAATCACGTGCCTAGAAGTTATGCTGGACATTATGTGGTTTTGTGTGGTTTTGATTTAAAAGCACAAAAAATTTACTATCATAATCCAGAGGTACAGGATAGACGTAAGTATTACTAATATTGTGCGCTAGGCACTATTCTAGACTTTTATTATTTACAAGATAAACATATTTTATACAATTTCCTTAAATATAGACTAGCCAATTTATTTAACTTTTTACCTGTAGATGTCTGTTATTGCTCCTTCGTAGCAATGGATAACGCACGTAAAGCGTATGGTACTGACGAAGACTTAATATTTATATTCAAAACCTAAACTATTTAAAACCTAATGATTATATTGTTATTCATAACGTGCGTTTTGCTCTTCTAGTTATGTAGAAAGATATGTGATATTTTAGTGCAAGGATATGATAAGAAGCTCTATGATAAGAATTAGTCGTTGAAAAGTATATAAATTTTGCTACAATATATTACAAAATAATTCTATTATATATGTATTATAAAGATATATGCAATTGTTTATATAATATTTCTATTGATGTGCCAAACAAGTTAATACGTTATTATATCAATTTTCATAATTTCCAAATTTAGTTTAGTAATGCGTATTTAAGGTTACAATCAACCAACCTTGACTTTTCTGATGTAATAAATAGTGTTTATATATTTCTGTTCTAAATACAATCAGCCAAAATAATCGCAACATTAAAAACGCTTTTTAAATCTTTGAAACTACTTTTTATATAATAATTCCTCCTATTTTTATAACGGTACCAAAGTACTTGTCCCATAATATCACAACTAAAGATATCTCTGTATTGGCCCAGGTCATCACACCTCCTGGTCATCAGTGTTCTGCGGTGAAGCCATTGAGAATTAATGGTTTATAAAATAAATTATTTAGTGTGATTTAGTTTTATGGTTTAGTGAAATCTTTGATAATATTTGTGCTTTCATTAATTTTAAAATGAAAAATGATAAAAGCATTATGAAGAACTTGTAATAAATGCATTCTTATTTTGCTTTGTTAAATGCTATAATAAATAATGTACCTAAATATATGATTATGAATTATATTTGATTATGAATTTACTGCAATGCATACGCAAGTAAAATTAATTTGAATTTAATATTAATTATCTATTGTTAAATTGTTAAATGATACTTAGCAACCATGACTCAAAGAAAATTTTGATACATGTCGCACCCTCATGTGGGGAGTTATCTCTACACTACTACACTACTACACTACTACACTACTACACTCATGACTCTAGGTAAAAATTATTTCAAACTCTAGAAATTATTTAAATAAAGTAAGCACGGCGGAATAGCGCTAATGAAAAATACTAGATTCGCCGCCAGAATATAGAGATCGTACAGTTAAATATGTACAACTGTTTCTTTAAGAAAACCCATCCTCAGAACTTTAAAAGGGTGCAACATATTTTAAAATTTTCCAAATGCTTTGATGAGTTAATTTTAGAGGCTCACATTGTGTTCATAACTTGTCCGTCAGGTTATTTAATTGGCTATCACTATAGATGCCAATAAAATGGAGAATACGACAAAACTTACAAAACCGCAACGTACAAACCGATACGTACCGCTACAAATGAACTAATGAAGATCAATGAACAGACAGCACATGGACCACGTAATCCATGCGACAAACAAATCAGAACGATATTAAGCATTGAAGGTGGCATTGGTGAAACCGGGTTTGGTTCCGTTTCCAGCATTTTTTAACATTAAACCATGTCGGAAAAATCAACGAATATTAAAGAGCGGTGTTTATTAATGATATTAAGTTTGTGGGGAAATTACCTCAATATTTGATTTAAGGGGAAACTTGAGCACTAATAAATACGTCACCTAGGCCAAAAAACATTACAATAGAGTAATTACTTAAAGTCTTAAGGCTTTTTAATTACAAAAACTAAACAAAGTAAACTAAATAAATCAAGGATTTATTGACCCATTTGACTTTTTTATTTGTATTTATTCCAGCTTGTAAAGTCAGATCTTTATTGATAATTACATGAACTTCGTTTTTTAATTCAAATATTTTGCAACCTATAAGTCAAATAAATTTTAGTGATTAACATTCTATTCACACACTCGCAACAACAACGTCTTCTACTGTGTTTACAAACATTTATATTAAAGAATTACAATACATTGAATGGCGGTATCATTAAGAAGGACCAATGATATTTTTTACCAGCAAAAAGCTTTCATTTAATCTAGTATTTTATAAAGTAATTGTAATTTTACATGCGGAGCTTCTACATTCAAAATGGGTTTATTAAACTGATCGGTGTATTTACTATAATACTGTTCGGACAAAAGTTGAAATCCATTTGACTTAAGAATTTTCTGTGAAAATATTCCAGTCGCATCAGCTTTCATTAACTGAAAGTAAATTATTGCACTCTTTATTTCTTTTAAATTAAGATCGAAAACGAGTTCTTGGAAATAACAGTTTCGGTTGCGTAATAAAAAAAGAAATTGTGTGTGAAATAAATATAAAACTTATCTTATTAAACTTAATTATCTCAATGAAATTTTCAAATTTCAAAAAAAAAAAAATTCAAAATATTACCTTAAATTTAAAATCTTTAGCCAATTGTTCGCTACGTCGAACTAATTCTTTAGCAATGCCTTGACCACGGAAACGTGAATCCACTGAAAGAATGCGTACATCAAATATTTTTTGAATATTAAATTTTTCAAAAATATTCGCTTTTAAATTATGTGTGTAAAGAAGATGAAAAATCTTTTTGAAATTTTCATCGTCGGTAAGTTCCAGTTTTTTCTGCGAGTATTCAATATCGCCCGGATATAAAATACCATTAAGTATAACGCCAGCAATCTGCAAAGGAATTTATTGATATCTACGTTATCTGTAAAATTTACATGTAGATATCACAAACAAGAATATATTATACCTCGTTACCATCATTTACAGCCATTATACTTAAATTATCTCGTAAAGTTTCATAGCTATGATGTTCCAATTCTTGATTGCCGATACCGTCACGGCAGAGGCCAGCAGCTTTATTAAGCGGCTCGTCAGCAAAGAAAGAATGCCGCAAATGTTTAACAGCATCATCAAAATATTCTTCGGTTATACGTTTGAATTGCATATTTTCGTTGGATGCAGGCTATAATAAATATGTGCGGAAATTCTCTTTTAATGCATGCGTAAATATGAAGGGGCTTTCACCCCTCTAGAAGTTTATCATGAGTGTTTTTTTAAGAAAAAAATCGCTAGTGCGATCAGACACGTACAGACTAAAATTTTAAATATCTGAATTTTTTATATCCTATTCCCTTTAAAAATAGGGAAAAAGGACATTTTAACGTTGATACTAAGATTGTAACGCAGTGAAGGAGCTACAATAGATATAAAAAGTATATATATTCTGGCTCAGAATGATCCCCTGAGTCGATTTAAATCTGTCCGTCTGTCTGTCTGTCTGTCTGTGGAAATCACAATTACAAGAGAACGAATGAAGCTATGATCATGAAATTTGGTATGATTATTTCGTATTAGGATAGGCTGCATGGTATTGAAAATGGGCGAAATCGTACAACTTTTGGTATTTAATGTTAATTAAATCGCGTTTAGAACTCAGCTCCGAGTACGAACTTATAGGTGAAATTGTATATCCGAGTCTACTACCTAATTTGAAAATGTAATCCAAAAAATGGGTATGGTCCGCCCACTAGAGACAAAATTCGTACAGGCGTACAGGCGTAAAAATAGAGATATGACCATGAAATTTGCACAAATATTCCCTGTCATCATAGGATGGGTGGTGTTGAAAATGGGTGAAATAAGAAAACTGCTACACCCACGCCTCAATTGGAACCGTTTCACAAAAAATGAGCGTTGAAAAGAACAAATAAAGCATGAAATATGGTTCGAATGTTCTCTGTCATCACAGGCTTGCTATAAATCTAAATATAATAATTTAAATATAAATATATAATATATTTATATAACCCCCCCGACATTTTATTTGAATGTTGTTATCAAAAGATTCGGGAATAGGATATCTAAGCTTCGGCCAGACCGAAGATTCGTTCTTACTCGTTTTAATTCATTTTCAGACGTAAGATACGAGAACGCTTTAAAACTTAACTGTCTTCAGCATTTTTCAAAATTTGAATAAATCATATATATATATATATATATATATATATATATATATATATATATATATATATATATATATATATATATATATATATATATATATATATATATATATATATATATATATATATATATATATATATATATATATATATATATATATATATATATATATATATATATATATATATATATATATATATATATATATATATATATATATATATATATATATATATATATATATATATATATATATATATATATATATATATATATATATATATATATATATATATATATATATATATATATATATATATATATATATATATATATATATATATATATATATATATATATATATATATATATATATATATATATATATATATATATATATATATATATATATATATATATATATATATATATATATATATATATATATATATATATATATATATATATATATATATATATATATATATATATATATATATATATATATATATATATATATCCTTCTATTATAAAATTCTTTGTATTTATTTTACAAGCACATTTTTTCGGTATTTTTTGTTAATTTAAAAAACTTCTATTTTAATTTTCTTACATTTTTTATTCGAGTAATGCCGTCGTCGTAATATTTCACTTGTGTGCGTCTGGGCAATTGTACGTTGACTGTTTTTTACGTTACACATTACGCATCTTTATTACAAACGCATCCGAAGGAGCTGTGACAAGAATATTCCTCACTGTATTACAAAACACTCCCAATACATACAGGAGCACATCAAACGTCCCATCTGTTGCGCCTTTGCCTTCGTGCAAACTATTTTGTTGGAGCCATTACCTAAACCCACTCAAAATGGTTTGTACAAAGTAATAATTACTACATTTTTCTGTTATCGTAATGATAGTTATCGATAAATAAAGAAATATTGTTCTTTAACAGCTTTCAATCGATTTCCAACGCAGATGTATAAATGTTATTTGAAAACTACTACTTCTTAAAAACAGAACACTATTACTTCTCGTCTTTAAATTGTACAAATATTTTGTTTTTAGTGTAAAAGGAGCAGCTGTAGCAAGGGCAAACGACTATGCATTAGATATAGCAGTAGCCGTAGTAGTGTGCGTACTTGTTTAGTGACTTCTGTAATGTGTGGCGAGGTTTGGTTTTGTTGTGCTTGGTGGTGTAAAATTATTCGGAGCTTTGTTCTTTTGGGTCTTTCATAAATATCATGATTTGTTTTTGGAGTTATTATTCATATGTTTTTGAACAGAATATAATCATTCATGTTATGTAAAAAATAGGTATACAAATAAAACATACCCACGCACCCATAGGCACACACAATTAAAGACCCTCTTCCGTTTTTCTTTCGTACTCCGCAGGACTGTCATCGTTTCTATGTAGGCCAGCCTCGCACATCTCACATGTATGTTTGTATTCTTATTTGTGTATCCTAATATGTATTCTCTTTTGCAGCCGCGCCTTACATATTATTTCAACTTTATCTGCCCTAGACCTTTACTACTCGTGAACAGGAAGTCCTTCTACTTCATATATTTCTCTGCAATTTATGTTATTTAGAAGCCGTTCGCAAAACCAAAACTTGTTTTGAGAAATTATTAAAAATTTCAGTGAAAATTTAGCGGAAGTTAAGTCTTGTTTTTACTTGATTTTTTCAGCACACTAACCCAACCTTAGGCAACCCTATGTTTAAAATCAGCAATAATATTTACCAATTACAGAGATACGAACTTTCATTAATTTGTACTTTAATTCTAAAAAAATTTATTTCATGATTCCGTTTAAATGAGTTTATGATATATTTCATTAGATGTTATTGCTTTTAAAAGAATCTATTTCATACTTTTGCAAATGCTAATAATATGGTAAGTTATCGACTAATTCCATCAAACACATTCGACGATTCCACTATTTCGCAAATGATATATCACATAAAAATGTACGCTGATCGCAATGAAAAATGGAATTCCAAATTTTGCTTATGTCTCTACACTAAACTAATTTATCGTTTCTATTGTAGTGATGTGATATCGGAGTAGGTGTTGAAAATTCAATATCAACTACATTCAGTTTTATTTGAAATTGCAATTTTTAATCAATCCACTTTTATAAATTTTCATACTTACAAACAAGTGAATTCTCTCAGATAAGTAAACATTAACCCACTACATCACTACTTAATTAGAGTCTACCTTGCATCAAGAAATTGCTGAATTTTTACCGAAATTGAGGCAAGACATCAAATAAATCAGTTAATCGGCTAAATTGTAACTAATTTGTGTTTCAACGAGAGGTATAATTGGTCCTATTGTGGCTTTCCTGTTATTCTGTTATAAAAATCCGTTATGCATTCATAACATATTTTTTGAGTGGTATTCTGTATCCGTGAACTTTTATGATAGTATGTTAACGGATATCCAAACAGGAAATCTACTAGTCTTGACTAGTTTAAAAATTCAAAGACTGGGAAAAAATGGATGCTAAAAAGTAGGTATTCTTTTCAATTAATAATGCAATACTCTAAAGAATTTAATGAGTTACATATTTTCATGTTTTTCTAATATCAGAACTTGAAATTTGACACGAATTGTTCTCATAACAGATACAGAAATCTGTCCTTTATTCTGTTACGGATTATTGAAGATTCTGTTATATATTTTGTTGTACAGAATACGAATTTTGGTTATGATAAAAGATAATTTGGCAAATAAAAATTGTGTATGAAAAAAACGCCACATAGTAATAGATCATTTATATAAAATATTCGTCAGAATAGGCCTGAATACTAGAAAAATTTTCGCTTTATAGCTTGAACACATAGAAATTACCATTTCTGCCGGCAGTAACAGCATTTCAGCATTGAACACATAAACTTCTCGGATAGAAGGCAGTAAATGTCAAAATGCTTTGCAAAATGTAAACAAGAAGTTTGTGTAAGAATGTTCATACAGTTCAAATAAGAAACAAAAACAAAATAAGATGAACAAGGGTAGCAGACGGCAGTAAAATTAGAAATTTTCAATCTATTACCTGGCAGAAACTGGTTTTACTGCCCGACAGAAATTATTTTTTTCTCACTTCCCATAAGATCCAATGTAAATTTTGACAATTCTGCCTCTGCCGGCAGAAACAGTAATTTCTATGGGTTCAAGTTATTGTTTATTAACTATGGTATAAACCACCCTATTTGACAGTTTGGAGTTATACAAGAATGAAATCACTGCCAATTTCATTAGGGTGTCATCTCGTGAGAAGACGTTTGTCAGCTGACCTGGTGAAGTTATTTCCATTAATTATTTTCAGGGAAACTTGTGAGATCATTTCAAGTCGGAAATCAACTTAAACCCAAAACATGTCAGGAAAAGATAGATTGCCAATCTTCCCATCACGAGGGTAAGAGCTTTTATTAATTAATTACTTAAATCCTTCAGAACTGCGCCTTGTTTCCAGAGCTCAAATGTTGATGAAATCCCGTCTGGCTGGCGCACAAAAAGGTCATGGACTACTGAAGAAAAAAGCAGATGCACTGCAGATGCGTTTTCGTATAATTTTAGGAAAAATTATTGAGGTAGAAATGTATATATGTATATTTAGACGTCTATCTTTTACAACTGAGAATGCGGGAACAAACAAAATTAGACAATTAAATAAGGTCTAATCTGCGAGTCATAACAAGGTTTTAATTTCTGGAATTGTTTTAGACTAAAACTCTTATGGGGGAAGTAATGAAAGAAGCTGCCTTTTCTTTAGCCGAGGCAAAGTTTGCCACAGGAGATTTCAATCAGGTTGTGCTACAAAATGTCACTAAAGCACAAACTAAAATCCGTACAAAGAAAGATAATGTTGCTGGAGTCACACTGCCAGTGTTTGAATCATATCAAGACGGAACCGATACCTACGAACTAGCTGGTTTAGCTCGAGGTGGTCAACAATTGGCTAAATTGAAGAAAAATTATCAAAGTGCTGTAAAGCTATTGGTTGAATTGGCGTCTTTACAGACATCGTTTGTAACTCTGGATGAGGTTATCAAAATAACAAATCGAAGAGTTAACGCTATTGAACATGGTGAGTGAAGGTGGTCAACCTTGGAATTGTTTTAAACCGGCTTCAAACCCTGCTTTTTTAATTTAGTAATCATTCCACGTATTGATCGCACACTTTCCTACATTATATCTGAGCTTGATGAATTAGAACGAGAAGAATTCTATCGTCTGAAGAAAATACAAGATAAGAAACGTATTGCACGGGCCAAAGCAGATGCACATAAGGCAGAACTCTTAGAAAAGGGTATTGATATACGTTTTCAAGCAAATATACTTGATGAAGGTGATGATGATGTATTATTTTAAATATCGCCTTACTGAAATGTTATTTAAAAAATCATATTTGACATGTATTTGTCCCCGAGTTACTGTAAAATTGCGACTTACTGTAAATTCTGTGAAAATTTCCATTTTGATGTTAGACATATTTAGCTTCCATGTAAAGACAACTTTTTGTGTTTTGAGTAAGTATTTGTCTTTATGTTAACTGCTATGATATAGAAACAATTAGTATTCCGAAGTTGTGGATATGACATTCACCAAGAGTAAAATTAAATACCTAACAAATATTATAAGTGCTGTTTTATTTAAATATTTGATCGTGTGGTCTTAATTCTTGTGATTGTGTTTGTGTTGGGAAACAATAACAATTGAAATTACTTTCGATTTGTTTCTGTAATTTTTATTGAATTATTGCATATTATTTTGCGTAATCAATTGCTTTCGAGGCAAAGCTTCAAAACATTGTTTCTGAAAATACACACACAAAAGTTTTAATTGAGGTTCTTAACTAATCTTAATGTACCAACACCAATTTGTTCTATTGGATACAATAAAAAAAAATAAATATCTTAGGACATTATTGCGTAAAACGAAACGAATGCGACGTAGGCTGAATTTGAGAAATTGCTGTTAACCAACAGCCTATAAAAGCATGGAGAAAATTACGGAAAACACCAAGGAACCAAGGAACGCCACCGTTTAGTTTTTCGTAATAAGGCCCTTAATCTCTTACTTATTATATTCTCGTTAGTTTCAAATAATTCTTCGTAAACATAATTTGATTATTAATTGAGAATTTAACAAAGCGAAAGAGAATTCAAATACATTTTCAACTTAGAGCCACTATACTGAATTATTTAATAAATTAGTTTTGAAAATGTTTTCAAAATATTTTCACTTAAATTTATTACATGAATGATAATGAAATAATTATAATAATATGAAAAAATGTCTAGTTCATTTATGAAATCAGTCTTGTAAGAAATAGTAATGGACTTAAAGCTAAATGAAAAATTTATAGAAATTTAGCAATGAATTGGAATATTATTAAATATATGTTATCGCCAAATTTGTTATTGCCACGATGTTTGTTTCTGACTTCGTTGCTCTAGTAAACCCTGCCGTACGGCAAGGTATTCGGATAATATGGAATGAATAATTTACTTCCAAATCGGGCTGATTGTCCTGATTCGCTGCTGTAAAAAATTACAATTTTTCTTATAAAAATATTACTGCCAAAATTACATGGGAGGATCTCCCGTTTTTTTACCTGGACGAGAACATTGAAGTACAAATCTCTGGTCTGTTCGCACAACGGCTATGAGTACTTGTTGAACCGCAACCACTCGTTGTCTGTCTTCTGGAGCGTATTAAAGAAAAGATAGCTACGATAATTGCTATCAAAAAGATTAAACCAAGTACACAGAAGGACAGGGCCAATTTTGAAACTGATAAACACAGGGTCCCTTCTGAATGTAAAGTGTGAACATTCGATGGGTATTCGCCTGTAAAAACAGAAATAGTTCTACAATAACAAATTATAATTTGCATAATTTTCATGTGATTAATGTTTATTAACATGAGTCTTGGGCGCGCTCGTCAACGGCCTCCGTGGCGCAATCGGCTAGCGCGTTCGGCTGTTAACCGAAAGGTTGGTGGTTCGAGCCCACCCGGGGGCGGACGATAAATTTTACAACTCCCTTTCAAAGACTCGCTTTAATTTGTTAATAAATGGTAATGGTTTACGAGTTTGTTTTTCATTTAAATAAATAACTTCATTATAATTATAACGATTTATGCTGCTTCGAGAATGATCTTGTATTTAAACTGTTTAAAAATTTATCAGATTTTAATCTAGTTATCAATTTTCATAAAAACTGTAATCAGCTATTAAAGAAAGATTTTATTATTTTATAAACTTTACTCACCGCTCGTGTTATAGCGGCGATCGTAACGCAGGCGATCAACTTCAATTTGTGGTGCCGTCACTGCCAACGAATTAAATACTTCAATACGAGCCAAATGTTCATCACTCGTTAAAATCAAATTCTTAGCGGTGCTGCAATCAATCTATCATAAAATGAATTTGAAGAAAAAGAATTAAGCAAAAAGAAAATTAATTAAGAGCAATTAATTAACTGAAAACGCTTAAAAATGAAAGTTTACATAATAATCAACGGTAGTGAATCAAACACACATCATTAAAGTAATAAACTGTAAAACAATATTTCCATTGAAATATCACCCAACACACGCTTCAAAATAGCACATAAAAACTCTTTTACATTGTTGTTGTTGTACTATTTTGCAACATTCAGCGGTGGTGGAGCACAGTAAAATATTGCACGAATATTATCTTTGGGCCGGTGTTGGTGATTATAATTACAAGCAAACACTATCGATTGCACGAAACATGAAACAAGATCTTCGTCAATGTTTAAACAAATTCACAAAACAAATGCTACGCTTCATGGATTTCGGCTTAAGTTTGTTTGGGCCAGTTTTATTTAATAAAGTTCGTTTTTAGGAAATTACAAAATATTTACACTTCACGCTTTCAAATTGAACGGAAGGTGTACCGTTAGGGTGCACGGGGGAAGCAAGGCGTACAAAATCTTTGTTTTTTTAATTTTATAATTTTCGAACATTTAAAGAATAAAAAGAAGAACGTACTTCTAAAGAATAAAAAATGAATTGAAGTTGTTTTATAGAGACTATCTACAAGAGTCGGTTCTTGTAATCGATTCCTTTAATACTTTACACCCGAAGTGATACGATATATTGACTTTCCGTTTGTCTCTGGCTGTGTCTGGACTATTCTTCGTTTGCCTCCCTCTGCGCCTTTGTAACAGGGTGTGCAAATCAGAATTACAACAGAACAGAAGGAGGTATCGACATGGAATTTCGCACGAATATTCTTTGTCATAATAGTTTGGGATTGGCAAAATCGGACCAATACCACGCCTGACCTTTTGTGGAATAAAGTCGCAAAGCTTCATTTTTCAGTCTATTGAACTTTGTTTTTATTGGAACTGAAATTTTATGGCCGAGACAATAGCATTGGGCATTAAAAATCCACCAAAATCCGGTAGCGTGGCACGCTTACTATTGTACATGCTGTTGGAAAAGGTGTGTGGAACATGAATTCGTAGATCCAAATTGATAATCAAGCCACCCAAACGAATCAAGCTAACCAAAATGAACCAAGAAAACAATAGACGAAAACGAAGTGCAATATTAAAAGGAGCGTGTACATTGATTACTAGGATCAACGTATAAGTTTATATAACATGTATAGGGCATATAAGGTTCGGTCAGGCCGAAGCTAAGATTGTTACTTGTTTTAATTTATAACTGTTTGTTTTTAAATGATTTTATGTTTTGTAAATTTATACGAATTTTGATACATCTTTCGCGGGATTTTTTATGTAAGTAAATAGCTTTGTATACTCACACTCGGGCACTTTCCTTTACACAATTGTACACCACAGCTTACATGCAATCTCTCACGATCAGGGAATTTAAATGCTGGGAAGGTTGCTGTAAAAGTCTTTTCCATCGGATCATTATCATGGTGCTTGGACCAACCCTCTTCAGCAGGTTTGAAGCGAATGCGTAAAGCAGGCATAACCTAGAAAGTTTGTTATGAAAAATAATTGAAAGATGAAATTGCTTAATAATTAATAATAAAATTAAGCGCAAATTTTCTAATTCCAGTTTTGAATACTCCTTTTTTGAATTCAACTAAAATTTTTAAAAAACTGCTGCATCTCCCCGACGGGGAATTGAACCCCGGTCTCCCGCGTGACAGGCGGGGATACTAACCACTATACTATCGAGGACATGTTAAGGTCTTGCACTTACTATATATTTGTATATAGTGATATATTATATCACAATATATTGTGATATATTTGTACTCTATCACAAAACACCAACAATTTATTAAATATTCATTAGATCATTTTATTGACTGTTATATAAAAAAATGGATGTGATCTAAAACGAAAACTTAAAAAGGAAGCCAACTAATATAATAAAATTATAACAGTGGCTATTTGACTGGAGGTGGACGGAAAGAAACACCCTCGATATGCGTAAGAAACCTTTACATTAATATTAACGAATGTTGACTGCTTTATTATAAATCGTGAAGGTAGTTCAAACAACACTCGACACACAAAACATAGTGAGATAATTCAAAAAGGAAATAATTAACCGCAAGAGGGGAAGCCGTTAAAAATTAGCATTTTGACATATTTTCAAATGGAAGTGGGTCACAAGAATGACTATAAAAGAGATTTTGAGATTTTATGACGAAATAAAACCAAATATAAAGAAAATTATTTGAATAATTATAATAAAATTTCTAGTGGAAAAGACATGACTGTTAAAGGAAATAGAAGAGGTATTTGTGAAGTATAATAGAAGATAAGAAAATCTAAGATTTAGCACAATGTGTTAATGAAATATTCTTTTATTCATATTTATCTTCAGTTAGTGAATTTAATTTTAATGCATTTTCTCAAACGATCAATTGCCAGGTGTGTCAGATTTCTATCTCGACTATTCGGGTTGAAATGAAAACGAACTGAGTACCGTCTTTTGCGGGATTTATCTCGACACCACGTTGATTCTTTTTCCACCTTCTTTCCGTGTTTTTGTAATCTCGTCATAAATCAACAACCTTTTTGTGCTCTCATTACTTTAATGTTTTCTTCTCATAATTTAGTAAGCGTTAATAATTGCATTACCTTTTTTCTTTTTGATAACTAAGCAAGCATATTATTTTATTACAATGCTCTTTTGTTATTGTATTTTCTTGAATTCATTAAGAAAGACGTTGTACGGCTGCTTTAAATGAAACATTGAACTTGTCACATGAGTCCGATCTATTGTGGAGGATCTCTGGGAACATTTGTTGTTTATATCGTGTTACTTTATTTTTAATTGCATTATTCTTTTAGCAAACACAAACGAAAATGCATTTACTTCATTTTCCTTTAATTTCAGTTCCGTGTTAAAATGTTTACATCTAGCTAGGAAGGAGCGATAGTTCAAAAATACGCATAATTCCGATGGGGTAGTATATAATTACTTAGATATATCGCTTATCAATATTTTTTAAAATGACAGAAAAGTTCACCTAGCTAAGTTTCACCTAGTTCTAACCAAATACGAGCAGGTGTTGATGTTGTTGGTGTTGTTGTTGTGTAAGAAGATGAGAAGATGAATTTTAAGGTGAGAGAAGGTGAATTTTAAAAAATTTCAGATGTATTTTTTTAATCAAATCATTCATTCCTAATAACTTTAATCATTAAATTAAATCAAATAAATTTATGATATCTTTACATCACTGAATATAATCCTTATATTCATGTATTTGTGCAATATATTTAAGTTCAATGAACTTGTTTTTTCTTCTCAGCCACTATTTTCTTGTTATATTTTTCGCTTGATATATTTTGTTTGAATCTGAACCGACGTAGAAAATTTATGCAGAAGCGAAAGTAAATGCAATTCGAAAAATATGAATTTATCGCGTTTACGCGTACGTAATGAATGTATGCAATATTTACAAACAGTTGATAAAATAGCACGAAGCAAAATATGAGAAATGAGGAAAATAATACGAGCCAAATAAAGTGGATTTTACTATCATTAAGATCTAGAATCTGTTTGAAGTAATTCAGTTATTCTTACTAATCCATTCACACACACACATACACGCATACGCATAATACATACGCCACGAGTACACACGTCTCACAACCCACCTGTTCATCAATGGGGCAACCACGTTGATCGAGTAGCTGTTGAGACGATTCACCCAGGCCATCAAGCGCTGAACAATCAACCACACGAACGCCCATTGTGCCCGGCACAATTGCACGGACTGTCAATGTTGTTGCTTGACCCACTTCAACTGCACCAGATCCATCAGGACCACCTAGTTCTAACCAAATACGAACACGCGGTGTCGATGTTGTTTGTGTTGTTGTAGAAGACGAAGATAAAGAGGAGGGAAGCGATGGTGATGAAGACGTTGACGAAGATGATGTTGCTAATGCTGGCAGTGGAGCAGCGGACAATATTAAATTATCACCGTTTTTATTATCATTTATTGTTGCGTACTCTTGTGATGGCTTCAACATTTCTGGATTATCTTCCTGGTTAGCGGCAGTCATCGAACGCATGCGACCATTTCTACTTTATACGTTGTAAAACGTTTGAATTTAATATATTTTTTTTAATTTCTTAGTATTTTTAGTATTATTGTAAACAAATATAAGTATAATAATTTAGAATAATATTCATAATAATTACCATTAATGTTAATTTTAATATTGAACATTTTCAAAAGCATCAACCAAATGTCGCGTTTGAATACTTTCAATCTGGCAGAAAAATTCATTAATCCAAAAAAATATTGAAAACTTCGCAATTTGAAAAATTAAAAAAAAATGGTAAATTTGGTAACAATGCTTTAATATAAATTCTCAATAAAAAATGGTAACAATTCTTCAAAACTCACTTTTGGTTATAAAAGTGATTTCCAGACAGACAGACCAGACCGACGGATGGATATGGCAAGACTGACTCAAGAGGTTATTCTGAGCAGATATATATATATATATATATATATATATATATATATATATATATATATATATATATATATATATATATATATATATATATATATATATATATATATATATATATATATATATATATATATATATATATATATATATATATATATATATATATATATATATATATATATATATATATATATATATATATATATATATATATATATATATATATATATATATATATATATATATATATATATATATATATATATATATATATATATATATATATATATATATATATATATATATATATATATATATATATATATATATATATATATATATATATATATATATATATATATATATATATATATATATATATATATATATATATATATATATATATATATATATATATATATATATATATATATATATATATATATATATATATATATATATATATATATATATATATATATATATATATATATATATATATATATATATATATATATATATATATATATATATATATATATATATATATATATATATATATATATATATATATATATATATATATATATATATATATATATATATATATATATATATATATATATATATATATATATATATATATATATATATATATATATATATATATATATATATATATATATATATATATATATATATATATATATATATATATATATATATATATATATATATATATATATATATTCTTCCTTCCTATACCTGCCACGCCACATTTATTGCGTTACAAACGGAAGAAATAACGGAAGAAATATACCTTATCACCTCGGGTGTGGTGTATAAAAAACTACTGAGTTGCCAATTTAAAATTGATTTAGTGAATTTAATTTTATTAAACTTTGGGAATGCTTCTTAAAGTTCGCTGATTATAAAAACAAATTTTTATAAAAGCTGATATCTCAGTTTCTAGATAAGTTTTCAGGCTAGATGTTATAGCCGAAATGCAGTTAATAAATATTATTACTCCACAAATATGAATGGGATACGAAGTCATATTACGGGTAAGCTTAGAAGTTAGCAGCTTGTTTTATGGCTATGGCATGCATGCTTCAATTCATCAAAAGTATTTAGATGAAAATAAGAGAGAAGACTTCCTCAATCTCAAAATCAGAGCTTACACGCTTCTCGTGAAATTGCCGAAATAGCTCAGTTGGGAGAGCGTTAGACTGAAGATCTAAAGGTCCCCGGTTCAATCCCGGGTTTCGGCAAAAGTTTTTTCCGATTAGAAAGATATTAATTTTGAAAAACCATAATCGACTTATAAAGATATATCTCATGTTATTCACATATAGTAAACGTTTTATCGAAACAAAGTTAAAGAACCCCTAATACTAATTTTTAGATTTTATTATAAGTTTAATTTTTTTATTTTACTTTCCTCACTTTTAAAATGTAAATCTGTAATGTAGAACCACGTTTCCTATCACGATTTTTATTTTCCAATTCTTTACATTATCACGCAAATAATCATTAAAGAGATTATTTAAAATAATCATTAAATAATCTTTTCATGCTAATTCAGAATTTTTAGAAATATTAAAAGAATTGCGAAAAGAAGGACAAAAGGGACAGACTTAATTTATTCAATCTGCAGGATATTTACAATAGTATTTGCCTCATATTAATCAACAATTAATATTATCTTAAATACGTCACATAAAAACAATGAAAGATCAAGCTATCAATTAAAAATGATTTTGTACTCTTAATTTATCGTGTACTCAATTCAGCTTACTATTTACTTAAATCTAATAATTAATTTAACCTTACCTGGAGCTCTTTCGTAGGCTATTCTTGTTAAGGTCATTGCCAACATCTCCTTCACCCTCTGAGGGTATAAGCGTCATTCCCATAGCATTGAGCGGCAACTGACAGCGTATTGTTTGCATTATGTCTGAACTTTGCCGTAGTTTTTCTTCCATTTGCACCATTATCCGTACGGACAGCTCCAACGTGCCATCGGCATGCGGTTCCACACGAACACCGCAACCGGAGGTGGGCAAACGTAGCGTGATATTAGATTGCGCATTTCCACGGGCGCGGCACTCCAAAGGAAAATCCTTAGCATAAAGCAATCCACGAAAGTTGAGGTTGAACTCAATGCGCATTTCCAATAAATCACGCGTGCAATTTGCTCTAACGGATACGATTTTATAACGATTTTTTTCTATCGACGCATGCTTTGGACTTGAGGCGACCGGAACCTCTGTATCCGTTGAACTAAATATGCCAGGTGAGGAAGCTGCAAAAAAAGTGTGCTTTGGCAGTTTATTCATTTCATTATCATTTATATAAAGCCGTCGTTGTCTTTGTTGACGCTTTTGCTGGTGTTGCAACGGTTGATCTTCCGTTTGTGCCGCATTGAAAAGATCGGGAGAGATTCTGGTTGTCAACAAGGTCGCCTCGGAAGCAGCAACCCATAGCATCGGCATAGCTCGTGTTGTCGCTGAAGGTGTTGGCAGTGCGGAGGACGATGACGACGTTGACGATGCTGATGAGGTTGTTACTTCTGTTGCATTTGTTCTTGTTGCCCACATACCATGGCACACGAATTGCTGATAAACTAAACTGATAAACACCAACTTCTGCATAAACATGGTTTTCTTTAATATCTGTTCTCTTTTTTCCTCTTAATGATATATTACGCCTTGTTTGTATGTGTGCGTGGCGATTAATGGAAAACGTAACATAGCAGTTTGATTTGACGCAATGGTATACTGCTTTATACACGTCGTGTATTGTTATTATTCTTGTAATTTTATTGTTGTGGATGAACGAAATGCTCAACGATAGCTTTACAAATTTTTACCAATTATAATCTAGGTTTACAATTGTTTTATAATAAAATTAAAACATCGAGCAAATTGTTGTTTCCTTATTTATCCATTGTTTATTGTACATTTATTTTTGTTTGATAGCCATTCTCAATCAGCAAATCAGTTTTATTCTCATTACTTCAGTTGTTCTTGAGGTTTTTATGAACAACTGTTGCGGTTTTTACTAAACATCTTGAATAAAAGCAAGAAAGAAAAGAGGAAAGATTATTAAAATTCTGCAAATAAAAGACTATCCCGTACTACATCATTTCTGTTAACAGAGTGCAAATCATAATACAAAGCAAATGGCTGGCATAAACTTCAAAAAATCACTCACACTATTTAAAAATAAAACTATAAAAACACACCGTTTAATTGTGGAGTCGACATTGTTTTTTAACTTAAATTACAATAAGAAAATGTCCTGGAAGCACTGGAGTGAATGAACACTCTACATTATGCATTGGAATAATCAGATTATCGTTTACAGATTGCTAATTAAGATGATTACTTAAGAACAAAACTAAAAAAATTCCAAAATTCGGTCGAATTTCCATCGCAACATTGAATCCGTTATAAATTTGAACGAAAATTATAATAAATAAATAAACATCGATAAACATCAATCAATAAATAAACACTTTGACAAACACAATGGAATGAAATGACCTCACACTAATCGATACCAAGTATCTTTGCACATTGACAAAAATTATAACTCCTCAAAATTTTGTAATTCATTAAGGAATTAATATATAATAAATAACCCTGAAAAGTACCAAAAAAATAACGTCCGCTTGATCTTCGGTGACCGAAGCTAACGGATAGAAGAAAATTTATTGGAAGGTGTGCTACTTTATAATCTCTTAAACATTATTTTTTTTATTTTTCTGATATTTCTAGTTATTGTTGTTGCGCTGTTTATAATGACCGTTACATTTTGCCGATAGCGACATTTAATAAAAAATTGTGTCAGTGCTGAAGACGATGCAATCATTAGCATTATGCAAAGGATGATTATGAAAATTGTGGGACGTGAAGTCAAAGTAGCTATAATTGACATAACGATCTTTAGAGTGGAGAGATTGAGTAAATGGTTTTCTTAATGTTTCTAATAATATTAATAATTATGACAATGTTGTCAATGATAACAGAAACCAGCGAAATTTTCGGTACAGATATTATATTATAATAATGATCTATCTTATATAGATCTGTGCATGCGATAACTTTTGTAGTGATAACATTTATGACTACGATAATTATGACAGTTCGAGTTCATGACTACAATTATAGCATTTGGTAGGATGAAATCTCTCCATGTTTCCTAATTTATGAAACTGTTACTCGTATCTATGATTAATCGATTATATTTGTTAATATATTCATTGTTCATTCTACACCGTTTGATGATAATGGTCTTTGGAACAAATTTCTTAGTTCTACTTGCAGTTTATTGTCAAGCGCACGGTAGTGTGTATAGAGGCGAACCTCTATCTGCGTAAGTTCCTGTTTGATAAGAAGCCTTTCAACAATGACTAAGCTCATAACTAGCGTAATAAGCGATGAGACGAAATGGTTCCTAATTCACTGCAAATAAATTTTCCAATTTGGAAAGAATTTCTGAGAAATGTTCAGAATACCGTAATAACTCTCGCATACAAATGGCGTTTGAAAAGAAAAAACCTAATGTTTAGACATTTAAATTTATTTCCATTTTTCTTTGAGAATTTCATTTTGCATGAGATACGAATCATTAACTGTTGTTTCGGTTAATTATGAACTTTTTCAAATGTGATAATATCTATAAGGAAATGAAAAGAAAGGAATACATTATAAATTAAACTGGTCGACTGTTGATTTCTTGGACTACTACAACTTTTGAATGCAAATATTTCATTAAAACACGCTTTTAATTTCGTTTCTCTTACCTTTTCTGTACTCTTTCTACTTTTATATTTTATTTATGCATTTAATTTTTAGGCATTATTTTTTTTTTGCTAAATATTATATCAATAAATGCTCAACGTTTCGAAATTATATCGAAATTGATTTTATGATTTTTAATAAATATAGATTATTTGAATAAATAATATAAACGTGTTTACAAAACTTGAAAGTTATGACAAAACTTTAACTCATCGTTAAAAAATTGAAATACTCAAATCATTAACTGAAGATGATTAAATTAGGTACATTTTAACAAAGTCGGTCTTGACACACATTTATATTTAAAATTAGAATGAAACGTATTAATTCAATGGATTTTTAAACTAAAAACAGCCAAACAATTTTAAAAGACATAATTCTATAAATATTGGTTTACCTGTAATTATTTTTATTCTGCTACGTTTTAAATTCAATTTATCAGTCATATTTTTTATACATTTTCTAAGCTTCAAATTTGTTGAATTTAAAATTTGTTTAATTCAATTGAAACTAGATTTAAACGGTTTTATTCTTTAGGAGTTACACAGGTATATATTAAAATAGGACAGAAAAATTGGACACTAAATATTTAATTTTTTCATTTATCCACTGCGAATATATTGTATAATATTTAGGTTAGGAACAGAAAATCCAATACTTCTGCGAATATTCATTCAATTAATTTTAACCCCAACAACGGCAAACACATTTCTGAAGCACCCGATAATAATACCTCGGTGGTAAATGCTGAGCACCCGACAGATTCGTCCGATACTGCGGCAACCGAACGCTTCGAAGTCTTTTTGAGTAATAAGTTCAGTGTTGTCGTAGAAACAAGACAATACAGCTCGACTTAAATAAAGACATGGATGGACAGATGACGATAATGGTAACTATGATCATCATTACTATGATCGGATGGATACCGCTAGAAATGTAGAAGAGCACAAAGAAATTGTTGCAAATTAACGCATAAATGTGGCGCATAAGCAAGTATGGCTCCATCAATCTCACTTTACACGGCTAAGGTAAGTCCAAAATAAAGACAAAACACAATCAAAAATTAATGTTGAATAAACTTCTGAATGGGTCACTCGGGACTAGAGATTAATTTAACTTTTTCAAATTTTGGACTTATCTTTTTTTGGGGATGAACTCTCCGTTTCCTAGTTTTAGGTCGAGCTAGGTCAATAAACAAATCTACACTCTATACGTAATTTTTTTTCTAGGAAAGGAAATGTATATATATATATATATATATATATATATATATATATATATATATATATATATATATATATATATATATATATATATATATATATATATATATATATATATATATATATATATATATATATATATATATATATATATATATATATATATATATATATATATATATATATATATATATATATATATATATATATATATATATATATATATATATATATATATATATATATATATATATATATATATATATATATATATATATATATATATATATATATATATATATATATATATATATATATTATATATATATATATATATATATATATATATATATATATATATATATATATATATATATATATATATATATATATATATATATATATATATATATATATATATATATATATATATATATATATATATATATATATATATATATATATATATATATATATATATATATATATATATATATATATATATATATATATATATATATATATATATATATATATATATATATATATATATATATATATATATATATATATATATATACACATATATATATATATATATATATATATATATATATATATATATATATATATATATATATATATATATATATATATATATATATATATATATATATATATATATATATATATATATATATATATATATATATATATATATATATATATATATATATATATATATATATATATATATATATATATATATATATATATATATATATATATATATATATATATATATATATATATATATATATATATATATATATATATATATATATATATATATATATATATATATATATATATATATATATATATATATATATATATATATATATATATATATATATATATATATATATATATATATATATATATATATATATATATATATATATATATATATATATATATATATATATATATATATATATATATATATATATATATATATATATATATATATATATATATATATATATATATATATATATATATATATATTAGTAGAATACATTAGCCAAAAATTTTAAATCTAGACGTATTAAAAATCATGAGTCATTAATTTATTGAAAATTACTTTCAATTTATTTTTATTTTATATATTAAATATATTTACAGAGTAAAGCGATTCGTAAGTGATCATTAGTGTCGCTAAGGTTAACAGATATGTTTTAATTCTCACTACAAGATTTTGCATGGTTCTGTTGGAATACATGATATTCCTTTTTGAATAAGTATTGGAATGTGAAAAATTGGAGCAAATTTTCTGTACCTTTCTAAATATATGAAATTAAAAGAGCATATTTAAAACCCTAAAATTTCTGTAATTTCAATAAATCATTGTGACTGCGCCTTATTTTTTATGACGAGACATGAATGGGTTTTCGTTTCATTTCTATATACGATAATGTTCCATATTCCCATAAGGAGTAGCTTGAGAAAATTAGGGTTCTAGACTATACAACCATTCTCCAAAGTTAGGTAATAATTATTATCACTTTGTTTTAATAACCAAATAATTTTAGTTTGCCGTCAAACTCGAAATTCTAGCGTAACATTGTGGATTTCTACGAACCAATGTAAAACACGGATTTCCTGAATCTTTAAAGGAATTACATCACTGAATTTTAGCTGTCAAAATATTGTGAACAGGCACCAAACTTTTGTGTCTTATACAAATAGTTATTGGATTCCCGAGGAAAAATCTAATATAACAAAATATATTAAAAACTATGCCCTACAACTCATTTGATTCCGACGATACCGATGATTTAATAGTTTTGGAAATTCCAACTGATGAGGAAGACGATGAAGAAAACGGTCATTATGACAGTTCCTTCGCCCAATATGCTGGGCTCGGTAAGCGCAAGGGTAATATTCATAATCCGGAAGCACCTCCTGTCGACAAAGAACTTCATGTAAACAACAAAAACGAAAGTGAAAGCCCAGACGGAACTCGTCTAGCAAAGAAACGAGGCAGGCCACCTGGCAGCAAGACCAAGAAGATATCGGTAGCCAAACCTTCAATTCCTATTACGATTACTCGTAATCCAATCAAGCAAGAGATAATTAAATCAGAGCAATACCTCAATGAGGATGATAAAAATATGGTATTTGCCACCACACAAAGCTATACCACTATGACTGATGCAGAAGTCGATGCAATAATCGAGACTGATTTGTCAATGGGCGCAGAACTTGTTACGGAAGACGTTATTGCGGAAGATATGCACACTGGTGCAGCTAATGGGGATGCAGATATTGTTGAAGAAAAAGTGTTCACTGAATTGCCTAACAAATATCTCTTGTATGATGAGCTTATTGCTACAATAATCGGCTTTGATGGTGAAACACCTATAGTTGAATTTTCATCAATTACGCGGGAAGAGCTAAAACAGTGCGAAAAGAAGCTTCCAGTGGAGTGTGGCGTATGCCCATCCATAATAAGTTTCGCCCATTTGAGTGAGCATCTCAAAATTCATCAAGACCCAGAGACAAAACGTTACAACTGTATCTATTGCGACAATAGTGCCTGCAATCGACATTCAGCAGCATCACATTCACGTCGTCATTTAGGCATTCGGCCATACGCGTGTGACATCTGCGATAATTATTTTACTACAAAAAATGATCTAAAACTTCATTACCAACGAAAGCATTTGGAACGAGAATTTATATGTGAAATGTGTGGGAAAACATATGCCCAGAATACGTTCTTGAAGCGTCATATAGAGTCCCATCATCAAGGCAAACGCCCGCATCAGTGTAATTATTGTCCGAAATCTTATCACAGAAGAGGAAACCTCAAGGAACATGTTGAGGCCGTACATATGGGAAATCGCAAACCACTATCGTGTCGCTTCTGTGGTGTTGAGTTCAGAGATAGTCATAAATTGTCCAGACATCGCAAAGAAGAGCATCTTAATAAATCTCATTTCGAGTGCACTCCCTGTGGGGTTGAATTCACTGACATTCAGTTTTTCAATGCTCATAAACGTTCAATACAATGTAAAAACAACAGATTAGCACTTAAAGTCGAAGAGACGACAACCAATGAAGAAGGAGTCGAAGTAGTATTAAGTTAGTTGAAGGCGCCAGTTACTTTTTAAGAATATAAACTTGGATATTATGATTGGACATTATAAACTTATATTCTTTTTACGTTATCTGTTGAAGAATTGTTATTGAGGAAAACAAATATTCATTAATCGCACAGAAATTTCAGTGCGCTCACGTTTTCATGTTTAAAAACGAACAATTTGATGCTTCCGAAACGTTTAAAAGCAACTATCCTCTATACGATTTATTCTTTTACCTTAATCTACTCAAATTATTAATATATTTACATAAATGCATTAACAGAACTCGTTTACTTTATTAAAATTTTATCTGTTGAATAAATTGATTCTTATTAATATTAACATTTAAACAAAAATGTAAATAATTGCAAACGTTTCAGATTTATTTAGCACGTTGACATTTTTCAAAAGTTCCAATAATTTTTTAAACAGCCTCTTGTCCCAAAAGAAATTAATTGATATAGCAGAAATATAAAATTTTAGGGTTCTTGAGAATGTTATAATAACATGGATGCACTTTTCGCGGAACTTCCAATACGTAGATTATCCATTGTGCAATATACATGACAAGAACTAACTTCTGTCATACGTCTTTGACTCATACGTTGTAAAAAAAATTTTAAAAAATTTTTTATAAACTATAGTAGCAAATAAGCGAAAAAATTTGTCATCGCTAGCAGTTTGTTCCTTATAACAGACAATTCAAAACAGCTGTAGAGGAGAATATGCGTTCATCATAAATAATTTGGAGATATCAACTGGTATCAATATTCTCAACCAGAGATAAGGAGATAGAACACTCAATTCACCACGCGAAAAAGTGATTTGACGTCTATTTTTTATGCATTGTTTATATCACCCATACTATACGTGGACTTATGTCAAATTGTTGTTATTGTTTGCTTTCATCTAGTTTCCAGAAAAATGCAACAACCTGTTTTACCGCGTATAAACAAAAGAGAAAAAGTGGTGTGATTTCTGCAATGATTTTAATGATTATAAGTTTATACCGTACGAATTTAATCACCGTATCACCCACTATTTAAACCACTATGACGGTTGAAGAAGGAATATAAGGCAAGATTATGAATCGGAACTACAAATACCTAAGGTAAAAACGCAACAAAAGCACTTCAAGACAGGAAGATGATAAAATCGAGAGGGTGGCAGGTAGGAGAGTTGAAAATTTATGAAATATAATCATCAGTTATAAATATTTATTAATTATTTTAGAAATGATCTTTATACGTTGTTATACCCCCAGAGGGGAGGTGAGGAGGGGGTAATTACACAGTATTTCAGGATAAAACTGTTTATGGAAGAAAAAACAAACACTATATACATGACAAACGGAAGGAATTCTTACAATAAAATTCTTAATCCGATGTCAAAGCTTATCCAAATAAGGAACGAATCTAAAATTTTTCTTTTCAATATCATCCAAGTGTAATTAATGTAGTAACGAATTTTAATTACTTGTGTAAATTTCGAATTTAGTAAAAACGAATTTCTATAAAAAAATGAGAACAACTTTACCGCCAAACAAATTCACCGTTTTTTCACGTTTTTGTCTTTGTTGTTGTTGTAAACAACAACAATTTTTTTGCCGCTCGCTTAATTTCCGGGAAAAAGGTCGAAGTTGAATATCCTTTAAGTTGTATCTCATAAATTGAACACAGTGACTGTATAATATAGCACCCAAGTGGTAGGTAATAATAATATCATTCATTTGTATAGTCAAACTTTTCGAAAAACGTGTATTTTTCAAAGAAATCAAACATTTCCGTTTTTAGTACTTTCCCATATTTATTAATTTATTTTTCTTTCTCCAATGTATAATTAACCCCATTTCTTTCTGAGTGTATTTTTTCATCAAAATCAATGCAGTAATTGCGGAGAAAACACATTTTAAAGCTCAAAACTACTTATGTATGAGTCCTTATTTGCAGAACACAACACTGACCGTGATCCTGTGTTTTCACAAGGATTAAAACCCTCAGCACGTAAAACACTAAGGCAAATATAATATTGTTTGCCTAAAAAGCGTTAATATATGGCGGCCTTCGGCCGTGACAAGGATTAAAACCCCCAGCACGTAAAACACTAAGGCAAATATATTATTGTTTGTATAAAAAGTGTTGGTCATATATGGTATTTTCATGGAAACTAATGTACCAGAATAGGGTACCAGAGCAAGCGTTTTGAATGCAAACAAGCTTGAAAAGTCGTGTGAATTAGGACGAATGATTGAACGCAACCATGGTTGCTTAAATAAAGATTTTATAAATGCGAAAAATTGGAGGGCATTAAAATGCAAAATAGGGTGTTATAATCATAACAGATATGTTTTCAAAACTAATTTTCTCGTAAATTAATGGAGAAATTTTGGTGAAAAATACGTGCAGAAAGGTGAGAAGGTACTGTTTTGAAACATGGACTAAATTAAGTATACTATATACATTATTTGGATAAAAAAAATTATGAATAGAAAGAAATAGTAGTAAAAATATAATAAAAGTTTTCGGGAAATGTTTTGGGTAAGACTGAAAGGAAAATTTTTTGGGTAAGACTGAAAGGCGAAGAATAAAACTGCATTAAAAATGTTTATAAATATGTATTTCTTATAATATTTTGTTGTATGGTTTATGAGATATTATTAGCATTAATGAACTTATCATTTGGTAATTAACAATATATATGCAATTCTTAAAAAAAAATTGCGAACGTTAATTGATGTAAATAAGCAATAAACAAACAAAATAACTCAGATAAAATAAGTATTAAACTCAAAAAAGTTGAGAACCGCTTGCCTAAATGTTCAAAAGTATCACAAGTACCGGCAATTGTTACCGTGAATTTGTCGTGGCGCCGGTATGTTTATTCAGGTGTGTTTCAACGTAGCCGTACTCGTCAATTTATTATACTCTAGTCAGTAGGAAGTAATAATGTAAATATAAATTAATATAAAATGCCAAACGAAGGAGTAAATAATCAACATAGCAACAAATTATATATTGCGGAAGATGCGTGTAACACACGTTGCGGGGAAATATTTATAACCTCGAATCGCGTTATTTTGTTTCATTGTTCCATATGCGATAGTAGACACGAATACTTTACTGACTTTTTGGAGCATTTATCAATACATTATGATGGACACGAAATATTTGAATCCAAAGAAGATGAGAGTACTAAGGACGACGTTAGTAATGTCTTTGAAAATGAAGTTACAATATCTTTTGATGACAACATGGAAGAGGAGAGGGATGGCACTGAAATTCGATACAATGAAAGTACGGAAATTTCAACGTTTCCTGACAAACAATCAGAAATAGATGATATGGAAGAGCAATACTTAGAGGATTTCAACTCCGAGGAATCTAATTCCGTTGGAGCTTTGGATGAAGCATTACACGATTACAAAGATCTTCAATATCAAGTAAGTGTGGGCGAAGCTATAAAATATTTGTAATTATTACAACGGTATTGCAGAAGACAACTTCTCTTACCAAAGTTCAGAAAGTGGATATATTCGGATGCGTTATATGTGGTAAAAATTTCAAATCTAGGGCAAAACTAACTAGACACCTTAATATACACTCTGAGGAACGGAATTTTAAATGCTCAATTTGTGGATTTGCTTTTAAGGAAAAAGCCAATTTGAATGCACACCTTCGCCGCCACTCTGGACAAAAGGCGTTTAGTTGCGGAGTATGTCCAAAAAAGTTTTTCACGCGTACAGAAGTTGAGAATCATATGCGCGTCCACACAGGGGAAAAGCCCTACATTTGCTCACATTGTGGGATGACATTTGCTGCCTTAAGTGGAATGATTAGATGTGTGAAGCGACATACGGAGGACCCTCCGTATACGTGCAGTTTTTGTGAGAAAGGATTTTGGAGTAAAGCGGAATATAAAGATCACTTGGTCGTCCATACAAAAGAAAAGCCTTACGCATGTCCTATTTGCTCAGCAAGATTTCCTCGGCGGAAGTCTTGGCGGTATCACATAAATATACATAATAAATCTTAAGAGGCGAAAACTTAAACCTTAAGTTTTAAATTTTTGAGATCATATTTTATAAAGTTAGAATATTCAGATGTTTGCAAAACTGCAATGCAGCATTGTAAAGTAGAATTCTGAAGAGCATAATTAACGTTATTGCCGCATGTAGACACCAAACTAATATATTTAACTAGCGATGAATGCCAAATCAAATTTGAAAAAATGCACTACACGGTTGGGAAAATCGTTCTAAAATCAAAAAATCACCCTGTCGGAAATAACGCACATAAAATACCATTACGTAAATATCCGTAGTATTACACCTAAGGCCAAAATATAGAGCAACGCAATACTTTTTAAAACACAAATGTAAATCAAAGTTGAATTTCTTTTCAGCTGGAATATATGCAATGCCTTTCCGTAATATTTTCTCGATTTAGGTTTGTGAACAAACCGATCGCGATGATATGCGTATTTCATTGTCATGTTTCGCTCTGGTTGGTTCGTGTATATTGCTTGTTTCGTGTAATAAAAGTAGTTAGGTACTTATTTTAGTTTCTCGGGTTTGTAGAACTCAATTATTTTGGTAGTTATTTAATATTGTGTTTTTATTATTTTGTTGGTTTCCATATTTGGATGATTATAATAATTTTGTGCTTTGTGGAGTAGTTTCAGTATCAAATATAACATCGGGAGTGGTGTTTCTCAGAGATAATTTATATCTGCTCTTTATTAGAGCATTTATAATTCTGTCTTCTTTAAATATTTCCATGTAGTACGTTAAAAGATTGCTTTATGTAGTGTGGATTATGTTTGTTGTGGAACATGTGGTTGGCGAAAGTGGATTCCGGTGCCGAGTTTAGCTTTCGTATTGACGCATTCGCGGATAACACGTGTAAACCGCAGTAGAACTTTCACGAAAACGATCGCGACGTATATCGCGCTACACCATGCATCACAACTACATCACTACACTAGTGGTCATAATAACTATAGGAACTTGACCGCTGATTCCACAACCTTCAATGCCATTGGCCCTGATGTATAAATACGGCGCAGACTGCGTCAGCTGTCAATTTGAATCCGGTTACTGAAGTAAAAAAATCGTGTGATTGTAATGCAAAGTACATTATTTAAGTGGTGGATAGAAAGTACTGCACTTGAAACAGAAGTGACATATGTACTCAGAAACAGGAAATTGAATTGTTTTATTGACTTATTCACAATCCAGTGCTTGAACCTGAAATACTCTAAAAGGAATTTTCAAATAACATAAAAGTATCTTATTGGTGTTGTAACATATGTGGTCGAGGAATATGGTTCTTACCGTATTAGTTTATATGTTTCTTGTTTGTAATGATTCTGCTTTGTTTTTCGTTTTAAAGCCCACATTAATGTGCTTTTTAGAGGACATCCTATTTTGTTTATTGTTACTCCCCTGTATGTCAACACGCATTTCATGACATAAGGTCTGCTCCACCACAATTCCACATCATTAAATCGGCATTTTTACAAACGTTTTTATTTCATGTGCAATTTTTTGCGTCTCCATGTAAACGTTACTATTGTCATTATAATGCATCTGGATTCCGGATCATATATGCATGGATAATGTATAGATAATATTTTTTACAGGTTTTAAAAAATAAATTAGAAAAACAAGTATTTGCCCTCACCAATTTTCGATCTAACATTGAATGTCATTCAAGTAGTTGCTTGTCGTTTTGTTTTCAGTGTCAATTGGAAGTTATTTGAAAATATTTTGTGCAGCTCTTCAAATAATTAATATTTATGAGCTGTCAGAATCGGTTTTGCATTACATCCTTTGCAGAGGTATAGAATTATGTCTGTAGTTGAACTCAAGAAGCATCAGTGTAATTGTTCTTTAACTGGGAAAGATGTGTACGATGCGCGATGTGGAGAAGTCTTCATAACCTTGAGTCGAAAACTAATTATCCATTGCTCACTTTGTGACAATATATATGAGATTTTCGGCACATTCTTGAAACACTTGTTAACACATTACGAAAACATCGAAAACAAAAGCATAAAAGCAAATACGGAAGGTTATAAAATCGAAATTGATGCACCATACTTGCCTGATATTTACATACCCAACGCATTAGATCACCTTGTGAATTTTGATATCGTTAAATGCAATCGGTTATCAGACAACAATACAATAGTGCTTGATACAAGCGAGGAAGAAGTATCTGCTGAGGGTGTAATCAAAACAGAGTTAACTAATAGAAGCGCACATTTAGAAACCATTGAATCTGCAGTTTTGAATGAAGTGCTTTGTGACTACGATAAACTTCACAGTGAAGAGGTAAATAAAAGCCATAAAATATATATATTTATAACCAAAAACTTTGCTTGGAGCTTGAAAAAATGTTCATACACTCAGCATCTCGAATCCTCAGAGAATCTTTCTTAGGTTTTTGAAAACAAGCCCGCACCTCAAGATTCCGAGGCCAACAGTAGTCAAAATAAATTCTTCCGAAATGGAGGAATTTTGAAATTTTTTTTAGTATTACATTCTAACTTTAGCTAAATTGCTTTCGAGATATTTCCGTACTATTTATAGATTTGTTTATTTATATATTTTACAGGAAGATACTTCATTTACCAAAATTAAGTACCATCATTGCGTTCAATGCAAGAAGCTCTTCAATAATAGAAAACATCTTTCAAGGCACTACTTAACCCACTCTGACGAGCGGAAGCATAAGTGCTCAATTTGCGGGGCTGCCTTTAAGGAAAAAAGTAATTTCAACGCACACATTCGCCGCCATTCTGGCAATAAGAAAATAGAATGCGATTTATGTTCAAAAAAATTTTACACTCGTACGGAAAAAGTTCTCCATATGAGGTCACACACTCATGAAAAGCCATATATATGCTCTCACTGCGGTATTTCCTTTACTACATCGAGTGCTTTAAGTACGCATACCAAGCGTCATACCGCAGAACCAGACTTCAAATGTAAATACTGCAACAAGGGCTGCTGGAGGAAAGAAGAGTTAGAAGATCATATATTAGTCCACACAAGAGAGAAACGTTTTACATGTTCCGCATGTAATGCTAAATATCCTCGTCGGAAATCATTGTTACGACATTTAAAAATTCACGGAAAGTTTTAGTAATAATAACTTCCTTCAAAATTAAACCCATTGCAACTGCTCATTTGTGCAGCTCTGCAAAATTCAGTAGTTACGTTCAATTTCAGAGTTATTATCCCGAATTTAGCATCTATAATCATCACAGTGTTGTGCCTACATCGCCAACTTGAAACGTAGCAGATGCAACGAGATGAGCAATTAATTTCGCAAAAAAATTGTGGCAAAAAAGGGGAAAATTTTACGCGACACGCAAGTGTAGGACTCGTGTATATGGATGCGTAGTTCACCATAGTTATGTCACGTATGACATTTCGTTAGGATATCATCACGATCAGAGTATCAAAATTTATATTACTTTGTGATAAATTAAGTCGATTAAATAAGGTCAACAATTAATCTAGTGTAAAAGAGAATAAAGTACTAGTAATAAAACAAAAAATAAAGTACAGTAAGTCAAGTAATTTTAGTAATAAAGAAAGGAATTCGTATTAAAATACACTGCATTTTCAGCTCTGTTTGACATCCTCCTGATATGGACATTATATTGTAAGTAAATTCGAGAACCTCGGAATGTAGACAGTATTATTTTGAAAGTAATTACAAAAACATGCAACGAGACTTTCGCTGTTTGAAACAGATATTTTAGCAATTTTCAGGAAAATTCACTGAAGCAGGTTCTTCACTGCTTCAAATGACTTCGAAAAACAGCAATACCAATTGGCCGTATGGAAAAAGGCACGTAGTTAAATGGAGGGCTATTATTTTATTTCTGTAATATGAACAAGTTTTTATTCGTTTCCTACAACAGGCAGATAGGAACATAAAATTTCCATCAGAGTGGATATATATCGAGGAATATATGCATTTCCACGCCACCCAAAATGTGTGCATGTTCCCAGGATTTTCTTTGGATGTCCAGTTACCCAAAAGGCTTTCGAACACCCATAAACAAATATACAAAATAATTTTATTTTACGTGTGTCACAGAGAGAAGCGCAATGCCTTCAAACCCCAGTGCAATGAATTTCATTAATTTATTTATTAACACTTGCTTAGGTTGAGTATAATAATTTTGTAATGAATTCATAATTCGACTTGTTTACAGAAATTAATTTATTTATGTAATTTCTGTTAGCTTTTATTTATCTTTGTGATATTACATTGCGTTGAAAACATTTATTTTAATATTCGTAATTATTGTTAGTTGTATTTTCATATTTTATTAAAAACTGCTTATTTTCCTTTACGTAATTATGTTTTATTGCAAATAATTTCACTAAAGAAAAATATGATTCACGTTCACTGTTCAATCGTAGCAAATACATTTCAGCAATTTTTGCCTGAAATATTTCTTTCGTATCAATTGCGTTCTTATGACATGGTAATTTTGGGAGACGTTGATCTAAATATTTTTTTCTCAGGATTTTCAAACTGGATTAGCGACTGTACCGCGCATGCGCCGCATGAGCTCACCATGTTCCACTTCGTACCTCCAACTCCTCATTTACGGCATTAACGTAATTCATTGCACACTTTTCGGATTCACTAACAGCATTGCAACGAGTAATGAGCAATATATAATTTTCACTTTTTGGCAATTTCCTAAGGATATAAATTTACGTGGTTAAAGATTTTATTCCTTTGAAGATATAAATTGCCTATCCTTTACACAAATCCTTTAGATAGATTACCCGTCATTTGAGGATTCTCCGCGCATTCAACCTGGCAGGATATCGACGTGTCTGCCATATTTTTTCCTTAAGTAAATTTCATTCAATTTAAAAACTATATTAATTTATCCAAATTTTAAGCTGAGGTGGAAAAGACGATGGTAATATTGTCACAGCGGTGTATAATAAATTAATGACTCGAACTAAGAAAGTAAGAAATGGGCAGAATGCAATTTAGTAAATACAATCATTTCAAGATTATTTTTATCCTAATAAAAATAATATAATCTGTAAATAAATAGTTTCATGATAGTGAATTAATTGTATTCATGACAGTGATATTCTTTGTATTCACTATTCACATTATAGCGAATAGTGAATTCATTAAACCTAAGTTTTTATTCATTTTATTTTAATCATTTGATAAAATATGATTTAGTAAATAAAAATTAAATGCTGATATAGTTAGAATTTATTTCATAATAATAAAGGATAAATCTAACATTAATTAACTTAATAGAAGTTCAAGTAAAAGTATTTTACTGCAACAAATTTTGTGCTGTCTTAGTGTTAAAAAGTAATTATACATATCTATAACTTTCTGTAAGATTTTAAGAATTATTTATGTCACATATATACCGTCCATCTTCATAGCGCCCCATTGATTTTCTCCATATAAAACCTACATATATTGTTTTCGTTTGATGAAAATTACATAGAAAAACACGCTGTGCGAAATGTTTTCAACACGCTTGATGACAATTATGCTGTTATACCCGTTAGCGGAGATAAAGAGATAGGACACTCCAAATTCACTACGCGAAAAATTGATTTGATTTTTTATGCAATGTTTACATCACGTACACTATACCTGAACTTGAGCCATATTGTTATTGTTTGCTTTTCTCCAGTCTCCAGAAAAAGGCAACCACACATTTCACCGCGCATAGACAAAAGTGGTGTGAATTCTGCAACTTTTGTAACGGTGTCTCATAGAGCAGTATATCCCTCAACTCAGCACCAAATATTGTATTTTAGAAGTTTGAGAGCCCAAAAACAATATCCAATTTTCACACAATTATCTCCCTAATCATCGTTGATCTATTTTTTAACAATCACGAAGTAAATTATGTGAAAAAATTAATATAAATCCTCAGAAGACTCTACCATATTCACCAAACCTTCGACGCTTATAATCCAAATAACTTTCTACTCGTGTCCATGTTTTTGATTGTTGTTGACGCGAGTACGCGTTTCCTAAGAAATAAGTACCAAATTCCGGCTAAATTTGTTCCATTCTGTGGGTGTTTACAGCAAATGCATGTGAATTAGTGCGAAAGTGTCATATCTCTTTATCTATGATTAGTACGAAGTTTCCTATCTCTTTATCTCTGTGCATGTGGTTTAGTGCGAAGTGTCCTATCTCTATATCTCTGGTGCGAGGTGTGCTATCTATTTTCCCCTGCTTGGGAGTTGGCTATCTTTTGTCTCTACTTTGTGTCTAGTGCTTCCAATTGTGTCCAACGCATTATTTATAATAATTTTATAGTGACGTTAATGGAGTGAGAATATTTGTCTTATAGTAAAAGTATTCAAATCAGTTGCGAATTCATCTACAATATTATACAAAATAACATAACAGTAAGTAATATGCGGCACATTATAATTATCGATTAGTAATCATATATATTTTTTCCTTTCTAATACGAATGTAAAGTATGGCTATTCCTTGCTCGGATGCTTCGCAATCCAAATTTAATCAGCCTTCAGGATTTAACTTAGATGAAAATGATTCATATGACGCACGCTGTGGTGAAATCTTTATAACGTTAGGACGTGTTCTTATTTTTCATTGTTCATTCTGCGATAGTAAATATGGACATTTTGATTATTTCTTGGAGCACTTATTAGAGCATTATGAGGAATGCGAAGTAGACGTCAGCGAATCAGTTAATAAATTGTTCGAAAACGAAATGAGAGAGGAAATGGTTGATTCTGATATGGAGAAAACCGAAGAGTACTTCTTAGAATTGAATGACATAGAACATGAGGGCATAGGGCCTTTAGATGAAAGTCTTCATGAATATAACGACTTGCGGTGCAAAGAAAAAAACAAAATGAATGAAGGATTTGGAATGGGATTATCGAATGAAAGAGGTGGAAGTGATGGATTTTTTGATATAACCGAGAGCACTGAGTATGTGAAGACACTATCCGAAGAATACAAAAAACCTATTAGAAAAAATTTTACACTGCAAGTATATCTGTTAGATCACAACCGTAAACATTCATTATAAGAGAGTACAATTACAGACAAACAGCTCTAAAAATCAACAGACAAATCATTCCGGGAAAAAACGTAAAAAACAACAAAATGATTTGAAGAGTAGCGAAGCAAAACGTGTGAGTACAAAAGAAAGAGGTTTCTTTAAGTGTGACATATGCAATAAAGCCTTTAAAAGCAATTGCTATTTAAGCTATCACTCTGTGGTTCATTCTTCGGAACGCAAACATAAATGCGAAATCTGTGGTTTTGCATTCAAAGATCGTTCTAATTTAATAGCTCACGTACGCCGCTGTCACACAGGTCGAAAAGATATCAGTTGCGAATTCTGCTCCAAAATGTTTTTTACAAGAACAGAAGCCGAAACTCATATGCGTACGCACACGGGGGAAAAGCCATACGTTTGCTGCTACTGTGGATTAGCTTTTCAAACGTCAAGCAAGATGACTATGCATGCCAAGCGGCACACTGAAACGGCACCGTTCAAATGCAGTTATTGTTTTAAGGAATTTTGGCATAAGAAAGATATGCTAGACCACATCTTAGTCCATACAAAAGAGAAGCCTTTTGCCTGTCCAATCTGCTCAGCAAGGTTTCCGAGACGAAAGTCAATGTTGCGGCATACCAAATTACACGATAAATAAATAATTTAAATTTATAGCTGTTAGTTTTAATTTTGGTAATGTGAAAGTTATGGGGGAATTATGTTTATTAACAGGAATTATCATTAACAGTCATGTAGTTAATACACATTCTTATTAGAACGGTTGTCCCAAAGCACCATTAATTTTAAAATCTATCACTCATGAGGTCAGAAATAATGAGAAAGAAACACCGCAAATGTGCCGAAAATGGGAATTTTGTACCATGGCGGCACGTATTAAGGCTTATATAGCATACGTGGATCACCGTAGGAAAGGGACGCACAAGCTGTGGGATTTTCGTATACCGCGATTCATTTCTGTTTGGAACTACATTGGAAATTATTTTAAAAGAACGCATTAGTTTCAATTGAAGGTTTGGTGTAGCGCTCCATCAAACGTGTCCATGAATTAATTGACAACATAGAAATTTTGCCATCTCGCCAGAAATCTGCACCTATTAAATATCAAAGTTATTTGTTTAAATATTACATTCCATGCTGGAGAATGGTAAAGGGTGTCTGTCAAGGATTATTCCACCTGTAAGGATGATTGATCTCGCAGAGAAAACAAAAATCTTTGGATTTCGTTATATATATATATATATATATATATATATATATATATATATATATATATATATATATATATATATATATATATATATATATATATATATATATATATATATATATATATATATATATATATATATATATATATATATATATATATATATATATATATATATATATATATATATATATATATATATATATATATATATATATATATATATATATATATATATATATATATATATATATATATATATATATATATATATATATATATATATATATATATATATATATATATATATATATATATATATATATATATATATATATATATATATATATATATATATATATATATATATATATATATATATATATATATATATATATATATATATATATTATATATATATATATATATATATATATATATATATATATATATATATATATATATATATATATATATATATATATATATATATATATATATATATATATATATATATATATATATATATATATATATATATATATATATATATATATATATATATATATATATATATATATATATATATATATATATATATATATATATATATATATATATATATATATATATAT